>JACEEZ010008449.1:77500-122500 GCA_016584305.1 Chionoecetes opilio | reverse complement strand
AAAGGCAATTGAATTGATACATTTCATGACACTGAAGCAATGTTATTCTTATTAACTTGCATACTGGTGTAGAAATAGGTACATACTCTGACTAAATAAGCAAAATTTTGATTATCTAATCTCATTCCGTTAGCCATAAAATAAACTCATATACATTTGGAATTGCATTCAAAGTTAGCTATTACAAAGGAATAATAATTATATACTTAATGGCATTTGGAAGCCACATTCTACAAAAACCTAAAGAAACAATTGAATGGCCAGTGGAGAAAAATATAGAGAATAGCATAATATGATTTGTGCACGGTGCACACAAGACACACAGTCACGCACACATCAACAGTTGTTCATGAAATGACTCTCCAAGAAGTACAAACAGTCAATTTCCTTCTGTTAGCCACACAAGAAATCCTATGATATAGAATGACATAAAAAAAATAAAAAAAATATTATATGCCATTTTGAAGCCCTACCCTACAAGAAAAGTGTTCTCTTTAGAACACTTTCCCTCTCGCTTTCATGGGCTTTGTATTTTACATAGTGCAAATTGGAGATAAGGAACAGCAATAAGAATCCCGGGATTTGACCCAATTTCTCGGGGAAAAAAACATAACCACTTACGCCCGGGATACCGGGATCCCGAGATCCCGGGAAAGAAACCCTACCTCCGATGCACTCGCTGTCCAAGGTAGTTATATATGTTTAATGTTCAATTAGTTCAAGAGTTAATGGGCAGCATGTGGGTGTTCTTAGGCCACTCGGCGGTACAAAAAGATTTAAAGTGGATTTCGGTTCTCATCGCGAACTCTGGTTACCGAGAACGCCACTCGGAGACGCTAACCACTCTGCTACCGCCTCCCCTAAGGATGCTAAGAGATGAATTTTTTTATTTTATTTGATATACTATAAAGAAATAGGGGTAACAAGAATTCAAATCAAATTTTTCAACAATTTTAATTATCTGTGTTACCACTACGCAAGCACCGTAACGCAACTGATTTACTATAAGTGACAGCCCCGCTACCTGCGAACAGCCCACCACCAGTCCAACACCTTTGATCAGGAATCGTTAGGGTGCGGGAGGCGTGAGAGTGAGTGAGTGACACTCATACTTAATTTCTCTCTCTCTCTCTCTCTCTCTCTCTCTCTCTCTCTCTCTCTCTCTCTCTCTCTCTCTCTCTCTCTCTCTCTCTCTCTCTCTCTCTCTCTCTCTCTCTCTCTCATCTACACAAACACATCCCATATAGTTTCCTCTTTTTAACCAGTTCCACATTATTTCGAGTCTCTATCTCTTCCTATCTCTTTTTTTTCTCTTTCTTTCTGCACAAATCCCAGAATATTTAGTCTTTGTAACCAATTGCACATTATTTTGAGTCCTCTCTCTCTCTCTCTCTCTCTCCTCTCTCTCTCTCTCTCTCTCTCTCTCTCTCTCTCTCCTCTCTCTCTCTCTCTCTCTCTCTCCTCTCTCTCTCCTCTCTCTCTCTCTCTCTCTCTCTCTTTCTCTCTCTCCGAACCGAACCGAACTCAACTCTAACCTGTACAGTGTCTAGTTATTCATGATATCCGCCCGCATTCGTGCGGATGCGGATACAGATGTTAAAAATGATGCCGATATCCGCGGATGCGGATGCGGTTACGGATATCCGGTCCATTTATAATAATAATGATAATAAAAACAATAATAATAATAATAATGATAATAATAATGATACATAAGAAAAATTGTAAAAATAACAATAATATTGATTATAATAATACTGATACTAAATATCTATAATAATATAAGTAAAAGTGTGTGTGTCGTGTGTGTGTGTGTGTGTGTGTGTGTGTGTGTGTGTGTGTGTGTGTGTGTGTGTGTGTGTGTGTGTGTGTGTGTCTGTGTGTGTGTGTGTGTGTGTGTGGTATAAGTTCCGCCCCCCGTGGCGGAATCCCATCATATGGCACATTTTTGGAACCAGGTTGACCAGGGGAAGGTTTTAAGCCTACTTATGGGATGATCCGATCACTTGTTTCCCCTTTTTTTTAGTAGCCTATTAGCGAGAATTGTGAACAAAAAATGGGTTGCGAGAATTGAGGAAACCTTGATGTAGGGTGGTGGGTAATGGATGAGTGAATGAGTGGGGTGTGGGGTGATGGGTGAGTGAACGGGTGGGGGGTGATGGATGAGGGAATAGATGGGGGGTGATGAGTAATGGGTGAGTGAATGGGTGTGTGGTGATGGGTAATGGGTGAGTGAATGGGTGGGGAGTGATGGGTAATGGGTGAGTGAATGGGTGGGGGGTGATGGGTAATGGGTGAGTGAATGGGTTGGGGGTTATGTGAATGGGTTGGTGTTAATACATACATTTCTACATCCATGATTTCAGGAAAGTTAGAAGGGGCTATCTGGAGAGTCTGTGTTTGGTGGGCTTTCGGCCCACCAATAGCCCTCCGCAGGAGCTAGCCAAAAAGTCCGCCCGGAGGGCGGCTTTGCGGCTAGTAATAATAATAATCATGATAATAATTATTTTCATCATAATGATAGTAAGAATAATATCAGTAAGAATAAAATGATCAGTTAATACAATAATTATTGTTTGCTATATACTACAACAAGAACAACTTCTGCTACGTATTACTGGCTCTACTACTACTGCTACTGCTACTACTACTGCCAGGGAGCTGTTGCTCGGCGGACTAATGCCTAAGATCACATTTGTATATAATTATATAATATATGTATTTCTAAAGATATGGCAATAAACTAAACTACTACTACTACTACTACTACTACTACTACTACTACTACTACTACTACCTATACTGCTACTGTTACTACTGCTACTACTACTACAACTACTACTACTACTAGATATTGATATGGTTATAATAATAATGATATAAATGAAAATAATAATGCAATGATTAGTTACTACAACCAATACAATGTATATATCTAGGATGATAAGCCAAATTCCTAGCCACGCGCACAAATTGGAACTCATGTCTGCTCAGTCAGCCTCGCATGTGGCGAAACATGCTTTATTTATTCACCTCACTGTGAAGAGACAAGAAAATCTAGCAGGTTAGTAGTTCTTGCGTAGTGCAAAAATAAGATCAAATTAAACGATGATTCACTTTGTTATTGGATATCTTCAGTAGTTGTGTTACAACTTGTGGTAGAAAACTGAGGAATTAGAGCAAATTGCCTGGCTGGTGTGCAAGGTGAGTCAAAAAATAACCCGCTGTATAAGGGTCAAGGGCTGTTGAATACACATAAAACATATTAAACACTAGATGACGGCATGTGACACACAAAAATCACTTAAGATTAAGAGTTACAGTGGTTGCTGGAAGGAAACTTCGTTCTTGCAGGTTACTGGAGGGCAAGAACTAGATGAGAGGATGAAGTGTTGGACGGCGTGAAAGGTAAGCCGGAAGCTCAGAGGCGGGCGTAGGTATGGACGGCAGGAAGAATCAGGAAGCGTGCCCACACTGCTCAGGGATGAAAGTCCTAGTAGATACATGGCCCAACTCCCGTTGACGTGTCTTTATCACCTCGTGGCTGGAGGATGCATGTGGTCACGTAGAGTGCAGGGCAGAAGCGTGTGGGCAGGGGGCGATGAAATGTGACCCTGTGCCAGGCCAATGAGCGCGGGAAACCTGTGCTCGCCATTTGGTCAGCAGCAGCAGTAGTAGTATCCACACATAAAATAAATACACTCACCAGGCCCAAAGCTGTCACAAATGTTCAAGTGGTTGTGTCTAGCGGCCACTGATATTGTAATGGTAGCGTAAGGTAGGTTAGCTAACGTGGTTGGCTGGAGCGGGAGTAAGTGAAGTAAATATTCAAATCACACAGGCACATTGTCACTTACGTGTGACACATGATTAAATGTAATAAATATTCAGATCACACAGGCACATCGTCACTTACGTGTGTTACAGGATTAAATTAAGTAAATATACATATCAATCAATACATTTTGGGGGGAATACGCTGGGGGGCGCGTTGCCTCGCCCACCCTACGACGCCAATCCCGGGGATCACCACCCGCGAGTCTCCATGCAGGCTCCTTTTCCATACCAAGCAACTCTCGACAGGAACCATCAACTTGCCCCAGCCACGAGCATTGTGGCCGCCCCTTGAACTCCTTCACGCCGGATTGTCCCTTACAAATACAACCCGTTGTGAATGATCGGTTTCAAGGTAGCATGCCACATGCCCATATAGCCAAAGTATGCGCTGATGGACTATGCAGGTAAAAGCATTCGATTCAGTCTCACGGTGCAATCGCTGATTTGACGCGAAATCATCCCAGCGATACCCCATAACTCTGCGAAGACACTTATTACCAGAGACATTGATTCGGCTCTTCAACTGTTATTTAGTGCCCATGTCTCACTCATATCCATAGAGTATAACAGAGATCACAAGTGACTTGAAGATCTGTTTCTTTGCCCCTCTGCACAGGTAAAGACAACGCCAAATACTCGTGCTGAGCGAGTCCATATGCGAGCGAGCGAGTCCTCGTGGGCTAAGCCAATCCGCCGTAAGACTTCTTGACGTGTCCCGTTGTCATTATGACTGCGCTACCAAGGTATGCAAATCTTTCCAGGATCTCAATGTCCTCGTTGCACGCATGAACAGATTGTACTGTTTCATCTAGTAAGCCTCCAAACACCTGGACCTTGGTCTTGAGCCAGGAGACCTTAAGTCCCAAAGGGTTTGCCTCCTCGTGCAGCGCCTCGGTTGCCATCACCAGGACCTTCAGCGACTAAGCAAAAATTATGCCGAGGGATGCTCCACAATCACTTTGTTCTACAACTTTGCCCAATACCCAGTTCATACATGTGTTGAAAAGGGATGGGGCAAGGACGCACCCCTGCCTCACTTCTGTATTCACAGGAAAAACAGATGGATGCACCTCCACCATACTTCACAGCACTCTCAGTCCCAGAGTACAGGTCAGTCATCAAACAATAGCCCTTGCAGGAATCCCGCGATGTCTTAGAAGATCTCAGAGTGACTCACGATGCACTGAGTAAACGCCTTCTTGAGATCAACATAGGCTGCAAGCATCCCATGTTGAGACGTACGTGGGCATTGCATCAGGACACGAAGCGCTAGGATACGGTCCGTTGTTGACTTACCAGGCATGAACCCAGACTACTGAGTTCTCTGATACTTCAGCAGATGACTGCGGATCGTGTCAGCAATAGATGGCCAAACACCCTACCTGGGACGCTGATCTGTGTAATGCAGCGCTAATTGTTGCAGTCTTGACGGTCCCCTTTCCCTTTCTAGATAGGGACGACCAGCCCTCTTTTCCAGTCGGGAGGAATGGTACCTGATTGACACACGGCAGTCAGGACAGCATGCAGCCCGCGGATCATGGCCTTACCCCCAGGCTTTTAGGAGCTCTGCACTGGTATTACAAACACCAGCTGCCTTTCCACACCCTTAACATGGCTATAACCTCTCTGATTTCGTCAAGAGAAGGTGCGTTTTCGTCAATGGGAGGATCGGCATCTACTGCCCGTAATCCAGTGGTGTGAAGCTGCCCAATTGGAGGGTCCACCGTGAACAACTGCCCAAAGTATTCAGCTCAACGAGCCGTCTGCCCATCCATTTCCGACACGAGGCGCCCTCAGATCACAGATACAGATCACACAGGCACATTGTCACTTATGTGTGTTTAAGTACTACATATAATAATATTTTGTTATACCAATTGAGTAAAGGAAGTTGAATGAGTCAATAGCCGCACATGGAATATAGCATAGATGGCGGACATAAAAACCACAGTAAAGTCATGTAAAATCAGTGGGCGTCACCAGCAGCATGGGCCGGGTAAGATTTGTGAAGAGACGAGAAGAAAATTCCCTGAGAGGCCTGAATAGTCCTGGCTCTGGGGGGGAGTTCGTGTACATGGCTCTTTTAGAGCATAACCCTAAATTGTATTGTTCTATATGTCAAGGCCGTCAAAAAAAGTTTGGGTAACACTTCCAGATCAGGTACAGTTTTTCCGCAGAGCCATTGAAGATTTTTGGTCGAGCGTCCAGAATCGATATTGACGATATTGTAGTTTCATGCAATAAATCACCATCAGGTCCACAAAAGTTATTCATTGTGATTAATCAAGCCTTTGATAGTACTAACAACATTTTATGACTATTCAGACACATAAACCTCGGGTTTCAGTGCGAAATAGCTAAAATGTTAGGGATTTTAGTCCAAAAATTCTTCGAGTTTGAAAAGGCCTCTATGTTTGGAAGGCTCGACACAAAGTCAATATTATACTTAGAACTGTCATACTTCTCCAAAAGTTTCCTTATCAAGTTCTCTGACAATTTCAATTCGCATATTGGTTAAAAAAAATTAAGTATGGTGGCGAGGGAGACAAATATAACCGAGAGTCAACCTTAACTTAGGTTGCCGCGTTTAGCCGCGTTTAGCGATTTCGGTCAAATGATCATATCTCTCCAAATAATTGTCTTAGGAAGTAAATGTTGGTGTCTATATGTATGTTTTTGACTCTAAGGAATTGATTGACACTATTTTTAAGTTGTTTGGAGTTGATTTGGTTATCATAATGCCAAATTGTCAAAAAAATATGCGGAGAAACATAATTGTTGGTATGGTAGGCAATAGGCATGGACTCCTCATATTAGAGGAAAATCAATCGTGTTACTGAATGGTAATGTTGTTCATAATACTTGATGAAATAATTAATATATATTATTTCTTTCCCAGGACCCTGAAATGTTTTGTCGGTCTGCTGCCATAGCCTGAGGGGTGACCAATCGTCTTCACACGCCTACAACCATACACATGGATTCAACGATGGAATCAGTCGCACTATCAAAGTCATCCACAGACATTTCAGTTGACGTCAATAAGTACATCATCTGTCAGACAACAACTGCTGATAAAACTGTTATTACCAGCAATGGGTGTAAAAGGATCCGAGAAGCCAGTGACATACACAATGATCATGTTTCCAAAAGACTGAAACTTGTTGATGAAGACCAGTTCCTTTACCATGTAACGAATGCCTGTTACAAGAAGAACACTATGAAACCTGTTCTTGATAGACTTACGAAACAGAATGTAGCTCAAAGTCAAGATCAGTCATTGAATCAGCAGAACACATCAGAGGATAGAAACACTCGCTCACAGACTGCCCGACACCCGCCCAATACTGGCCCGACAGCAACAGCAGTGCGTGACATAAATTGTATTATCTATGACAACAAATCATACAAACATGAGTACATAAAATTTCGCATCTGCGAATCCAACCGTGCTTCGTCCTTTTTTGCTGCAACTAACTATTTCCAAGATGAAGTCTACACTCGCAACTGCGACCTTCAAGATCCATGTTCTGTGTTTGGCGCAGATGTATATTATCACAACGAATGCATGATCAAGTACATGTACAAGTACGACTCAAGATCCAAGGTGTTAGCACCACAATTATGAACCAAACACCTTCTATGGAATCAGATTGTGTCTGAATTAGAGAAAGGCCTGAAAAATGGCAACGGCTATGAGTTGTGTGTTATCCGAAACCACTTGAATAGCATTGATGATCAATGTGGCTTTCGCAACAGAGATGTGAAAATATTCTTGATTAATCAATTTGGTAGTGATGTTGATTTTACATATCCTGATGCTCTGCGTAAGTCAATGATGGTGTTTGGTGTGTCACGTAACTCGGCAAATGCATTAGCTGAACGAATCCGCTCTGTTGATCCTATACAAGTATGTGCTTGTGTTATACGGAAGTCTCTTGATGAATACGATTTTGGACTTGAAGACAACATTTGTGATGCTCAAGAGTTAAAGCTTGCATGTGACATGGATATCCCCGAAGCTGTACTTAAGTTTTTTGGGACGTTGTACAATTTAAAACCTGAAACCTACAAACAAGCAGCATCATCAGTCATGACGCAGGAGAAGGTTGCTGATAATGAGAATGCTGACGAGGACGATAGCGATGATATCAGCGACAGTGATGGCAACTTATCCACACGACGTTGTCGGAAGTTGCAGTCTCTCTTCCAAACGATGTATTACGTGCATCACTGTGGGAGAAAGAGAACACCCATGCATATCATGAATGCAGAGTCTGTCCATGCACTTGGACGTAGAGGTAAAATCGTGACCTCAATATTAAACCATGAAGGATTGGCACTCAGTTACATGGAACTCCGTAGGTATCAACACGACCTCGCATCTTTCACAGCACAACACAACAAAGATCGCATTGCACTACCGAGTCACTTTGACCCTGGACAATTCACGTCTGGCGCTATTGACAACTGGGACCACGAAGGAGCGAGGGTCTCAGAGCATGACACAGTGACTGTACTCTTCCAAGATAAACCCGTTTCATCGCCATGCAAGCCAAACATTTCAGACACACAAGTAACACACGGGCCACAAGCTTTCAAGGAAATCCTACCATGTCAAATACTCTCAGATTTCCACAAATCAGCACGCAATCCCGACAACCCAGCGTCATACAAAGTGAATGATGGAGTCTACAAATCTGCAAAAGCATATATAGAGAAATAATATATATATTAATTATTTCATCATGTATTATGAACAACTTTACCATTCAGTAACACGATTGCTTTTCCTCTAATATGTGGAGTCATAGACCACTATATACCTGGACTGCGCACGGAATATCGGCCTGTCGGGCAAGGGCCCGAAGTCGGAGGGCCGCTCGGATTCATATATATATATATACGGATCATATAGACTGGTTTATCAGTATATATGATATACTGTAATCTTCGTAAATGTTTGTTCTATAATATTTCAAATAAAAAACAGTTAAAACACGCTAAAGAAATGCCAATTACGAGACTATGAAGAAATATGCATGAACTTAATATTCACTTCAACTCTTCGCCATATAAAACTTTGCGAGTCAACTTTTATCATGAAGGGTATAAATAGAAGCGCAATTTTAATAGCTTTCCATTGCTATATTTCGTTATCTGATAAATGAATTAGAACCATGCATAAATTAGCGTTAACTAAATAAATAAAATCATCAATCGGGTAATTTTCCCGATTGATGAGGTTATTTATTTAGGCAACGCTAATTTATACATGGTACTAATTCATTTATCAGAAAACGAAATATATAAGTGAATAAATAACATCATCAATCGGGATAATTACCCGATTGATAATTTTATTATTTTATTTAACGCTAATTTATGCATGGTTCTAATTAATTTACCAGATAACGAAATACATCAATGGAACGCTGATACAATTGCGCTTCTATTGATACCCTTCATGATAAAAGTTGACTCGCAAAGTTTTAAATGGCGAAGAGTTAAGTGAATATTAAGTTTCATGCATATTTCTTCATTAGTCTCGTAATGGCATTTCTTTAGTGTGTTTTTACTGTTTTTATTTGATATAATATTATAGAAACAAACATTTACGAAGATTACAGTATATCATATATACTGATAAACCAGTCTATATGATAGTCCATAGACCACTATATCTCTTTGTCGGGCGCCCCGCTGGCCCCTATGCAGCCCCGCAATTCAAAACATTGTCGCGTGAACAGTCCAGGTATACAGTGGTCTATGGTGGAGTCCATGCCTACCATACCAACAATTATGTTTCTCCGCATATTTTGTTGACAATTTAGCATTATGATAACCAAATCAACTCCAAACAACTTAAAAATAGTGTCAATCAACTCCTTAGGGTCAAAAACATACGTATAGACACCAACATTTACTTCCTAGGACAGTTATTTGGAGAGATATGATCATTTGACCGAAATCGCTAAACGCGGCTAAACGCGGCAACCTAAGTTAAGGTTGACTCTCGGTTATATTTGTCTCCCTCGCCACCATACTTAATTTTTTTTAATTAATCAATATGCGAATTGGAATTGTCAGAGGACCTGTTCAGGAAACTTTTGGAGAAGTATGACAGTTCTAAGTATAATATTGACTTTGTGTCGAGCCTTCAAACATAGAGACATTTTCAAACTCGAACGATTTTTGGACTAAAATCCCTAACATTTTAGCTATTTCGCACTGAAACCCGAGGTTTATGTGTCTGAATAGTCATAAAATGTTGTTAGTACTATCAAAGGCTTGATAATTAACCACAATGAATAACTTTTGTGGACCTGATGGTGGTTTATTGCATGAAACTACAATATCGTCAATATCGATTCTAGACGCTCGACCAAAAATCTTCAACGGGCTCTGCGGAAAAACTGTACCTGATTTGGAAGTGTTACCCAAACTTTTTTGGACGGCCTTGACATATATAACACAAAAATTTTGGGTAATGCTCTAAAAGAGCCATGTACACGAACTCCCCCCCAGAGTCTATACTAGAAGCGCATCTAAGGAGGCGAGGGGCAAGTCACATGGTGTGAAGAACCAAGTCGTCAGGTGAGCTGGTGAGGGGAGGAATGATCGCTTTTTACCAAGAAGAAAAATTACCCTTTGTTCCATGAGAAAAGGAGGTCAAGGGGGGGAACAGGAATTGTCATACGGCCGTGGCAGGGCACCGTAGGCCGCCCTTTTAAGTAGGTAGTAGGTAGCCAGGAATAGCATATAAGTCACCACGATATATATATGTGTAGAAGGGGAGAGGGGTGAAGGGATGGGTTAGTGAGCGGTAATAAGGGCTCGAAACGAGAACAAAAAATACTAAAAAGATGAGAGTTGTGAGAGGGGCGAGTGGGGCAAAGCGTGTGAGGGTGATATGCAATTTGGTTTAGATCTGGGTGAGGTGCCGCGAAAAACGAAGAGGAGAAGAAGGGGCTGAGTGAGGAATGGAAATGTGGCAGGCAAGGGGCGGTCAGGGGAGTAAGGGCAAGAGGTCGGTGAGGGGTTCATAAGGGCTAAAAGAAGGGTGGTTTAGTGACGGCCTGGGTGGAAGGAGGGACCTAAAGCTGCCTCAACACATAATATTTACGAGAAGTGTATTTCCCTTTCCTTTGCATTTATTTAACAAAACACATTCAGCGCAGCCAAATATAAAACCCTCCGATGTAATATTTTAAGACAACTGAAGAAAGTAGCCGGTGAATTTCGGATTTTCATATTAAGCCCATAAAAGAGAGAGAGGAGAGATGAGAGAGAGAGAAGAGAGAGAGAGGGGAGAGAGGAGGAGAGAGAGATGAGAGAGACGAGAGGAGAGAGAGAGAAGAGGGAGGAGAGAGAGAGAGAGAGAGGCAGAGAGGAGACGAGGAGACGATGAGAGATGGAGAGAGAGTCAGAATGAGAGAGGAGAGAGAGGAGACGAGAGAGTTTTGAAGAGAGAGTGTACGAAGAGAGAGAGAGAGGAGATGAGACAGATCGCGAGAGAGAAGAGAGAGAATTAAGACCTAGCCAGCAACATGACAAAAAGAAGTTAAATGGCTATACGAGTAATGTTCCTTGCTTTCTCGATACGATTTTCACTTTTTTTGGATTACAATCAAGTATTCGACATCTTTCCCTTGACAAATTATTAGCGGCAATTTCAATCCTATCATCTGACAAAACTCTCTCAACATAATTCGCTTACTCGTATGTCTGCCTCTCTTCTCTCTCTCTCTCTCTTCTCTCTCTTCTCTCCTCCTCTCTCTACTCCTCTCTCCTCTTTCTCTCTACTCTCGTTCTCTCTCTCTTCTCTCTCTCTCTCTCTCTTCTCTCTCCTCTTCTCCTCTCTCTCTTCTCTCTCTCTCTCTCTCTCTCTCTCTCTCTCTCTTCTCTCTCTCTCTCTCTCTCTCTCTCTCCTCTCTCTCTCTCTCTCTCTCTCCTCTCTCCTCTCTCTCTCTCTCCTCTCTTCTCTTCTCTCTCTCCTTCTCTCTCCATCTCTCTCTCTCTCTTTCTGTTCTCTCTTATTTTTTTGTCGTTATTCTTTTCTTCGTTTTTTTAAAAATTGTGGTCGATTCGGTCGATGAATAATGGTCTGAGTGCTCGTCTAAGACTCTAGATGGCCGACTTACTAGTAAACGTACTTCTCTCTTTGTTATCTGATCGCTTTATTTCATATTTGCTTGCTTGCTGACTGCCTGAATTGGTTATTGGTTTGTTTTCAGACTATCTGGATGACTGGGTGGCTGATAGGCTAACTACCTGGCTGGCTGGCTGGGAACGCAAGCGTGTAAGTGAAGAGATGAAATTTGCATCTAAAACAGGAAGGGTTCGTGCGCTTCAACCATCTCACCTGAGCAACCCGAATGAGCCCTCTCTCCAATATACCACAGCACGGTAAAGGGTTTTGTAGAGTTGAAGAGAAGGTAAACGAGGGAGGAGAAGAAGGAAGAGAATAGTGACGGCGACAAGGAGGGAAAGGAGAAGGAATAGCGGAGAGAGTTGCACAAGACAGGAAAAGCATCAAAGCGGGGAATGCGTAAATATAGTGGTAGGCATTTGGTACCAAGTGCGTACGGACGAACGTAGGAACACACCACACCAATATATATATAGATATATATATAGGATATTATATATATATATATAATATATCTATATATATTTATATATGATAATGATACTCGTATATATATATATATAAAAAAAAAATAATTTATATATATGTTTATATATATATATATAATATTAGGGATGGTTCACTTTTATGGAACTAAAAATTCAAAGTGACACTATTCGTTTTTTTGACACTCGTGAATTATTAATGAAGGGTTTCTTGAGAAACTCCCAAATCCAGTAGTCTCGTTCGAAATAAAAGCATTAGAGGGGTCTCGCTCGATGTCAGAAAGTTTGCTTACTGTGCTTCCCCTTAGCATGTGTACCTACCATAACCAGTGTTGTGGCTCCATGCCTTGTAGATATACTTCTTGGCGTGGGCAACTCGTTTGGGTGCAGTACCCCACAGCGTAGTTTTTGCTGTTTAATATAGCTTTGTATTTACTGATGTCTAACACCCAGAAGTAAGCTAAAAACATGATCTTTTTGTCCTCAGGTCAAATGGCGCGTTCAACTCGAGAAACAGACCTGAGCTGTTTTTGTTGGACAGCCCCTTGAAGCCCTCAGCCAGGATTGTCCTTCCAACAGGGGGAAGAGGGTTCTGCGGCGCTCTTCTGTCATGGATCGAATAGCAAGGAACATGAAGCTGTCATCGACAGGTCGTCAGAGTTTTGTGGTGAACGGGCCCCACACATCCTATTGTCCCGCTGCGATCCCATCTGAAAAACTGGACAAAAACTCCTCGTCGGGAAGTAACGGAGGTCGTAAGAATGCGAAAAAACGTCATCCGAGGGGACAAGGTCTCCGCCGCCCTCCTCCAGGGAACACTTGGCGTCACTGGTTTTCGAACATCGCAGGCCCCTGCCACTTCTTCCTCCATGATCCACCTCAACAGAAGACAAGACTTCCTCGAACGACCAAGAAGGGCGCCAGAGTAAAAGGTAATGAGTACTGTTGACAAGGAGAGCATGGGCAAAGAGAGTCTAGGCACAATGAGAGGTTGGCTGCTGAGAGAAAGAGGAAAATGAGAAGGAAGTTTAGCAGAGACTTTGGAGTGGGAGAGATGATTGAGTTGGTGACCGGGAGTTCGCCACTGCTGAATGTGCTGATTCTCAACTTCTTTTCGTCGACACCAACTCTTCGTGCTCGGGAAGCGCCGCTGCCTCGTGCTTCTCGTCCGAAAAGGCTGAAGATCACGAAGGAGGGTGGCAGCAGCACTACAGGGTCAAGTTGACCACTCTTGCGGAGCCCACCCGTCTCCTCTGGCCATCGCTGCAGACCAGGGAGTGCTGAGTCCCGTCCACCTCGTCCTTCGCCGCCATCGAAAGTGTTGCACAGAAGGAGACAGGCAGCAGAAGCAGCACGTCGAATGGATTATCGAACCAAGTACAGGACACGACGCGGTTATCATCCTTCATTGGGACGGGAAACTCTTTGCCGGGTTTCAGAACGTGCCAAGTCATGTCGAAACGCTTGGCCGATCGTTTGTCACCAGTCCGTCCCTGAAGGAGAGAGCTCCGGCATCCCGGACTCCATCACGGTACCGGAGAAAGCAATGGCCAGCAAAGTCTAGGAGACCATCAGACACTGAAATTCGAAGACGGTTGGATGTCTCTGCTTCGACAACCACCGCTTCAAAACACGGGCGTCCATGAGCTGGCTGCTGGCACACTCCTCGAACAGAAGTTAGTTCGTCCTGTTGTTGACTTGGCGTGGCCGCGACAACGTGTATGGAGCTCATCCTGGCCTCGAGCTTTCAAGGCCACCCAACCTTCGGCGACGCTACGGTTCCAGCCCAGACGTTTTCAACAACTATTCAAACGGTTCCCAAAAGAAGTGCCCATCTCTCATATACCAATGCTAACGATCATCAACGAACCTGATTGGCTTACCATGACAATAGGAAGGGACGACCCTTGAGGCTCTTGCCAAGGCGGCCGCCACAGACAATAGACGATTATAAGAGTTAGCGGACTAACCGCGAGGCCAATTAAGGGGAGGTTTCCCACCACCTTCCCAAACCATGAGCGTCACCACTACGCGAGTATGATGGCGAAGGCGATCTACACGCTTCAAGAAGGACATGTTCAGAACGAGTTCGAGACTCACGGCCAGGTACCTGTGTACCTCCAGGAGATTATTGTGTTCATCCATCTATCTCGCCCGTGCCTGTTTCGAGGCTCTCTTTGGCCGCAGACGCTCCTTTCAACGATCTCACATCACGTCCATATGATTCTCCACACAAGTACAGAGACCCTCAACACCAAGATCTCGGAGGCCACGGTGAGCCCCCTTCAAACGGCACTTTTGGCTACTTGGGGGAACGGACCTTGTTGGCCTTGCCTTGTTCGTACGACAAAGTCCGATCGGGAGGAGACCAAGATGGTGGAGAAGCTGCCATTGACAAGGACCTCGTACAAGAAGCGATGGACACAGCAACTGCGATCCGCAGTCCTTCTTCGGTCACTTTGAGTGACCTTGTCACCAAGGATCACTGTTACTACTTTTTCTCCTTCACGAACTGAGGTTGGATGCCTCGTTTCTCCAATCTCCTGTGCTCATCTGAAGGAAAACGAGCGTACAACCAGGCAGCAAAGGAACCGTCCACACTCTGGCAGTGCCACTGATCCTGCGGAAAGGGCAGATCAACGTTATCACTGATTATTCCCATGACCTCACCAAGGGACGAGAGCGATCGCAAGCCAGATCCTGCAGAGACTTTTGAGCGCCCCCGAGGGCTGAACCTGAACCCTAAGCCTATCTTACGAAAATATACATCGTTTTCAATCGTTATTTCAGTCATTTGATTTTTAGTTTTTAAAAGAGAGTCCGGGAAAGTGTGCCATTCTATCACTGTTTCCTTGTATAGTATCAATAAATTCATCCTTGTATACAGCCCCGCTGTGGGATCACCTTGTCGTGTGGCGTGGCTTGAAGCGTGGTCGACGGCGCCACCTACTCTGGCGGCCTGCCTGCCATTGTTGGTTCGGTGGCCGGCGGGCCATCGTGGACAAGCGCTCCCCCCTTCGTCACTGGGAGGTGGAGCCTTCCGGTGATTCGCGTTTTATGCTTTCTCCCATGTTTCTCTCCTTTCTTACGGGCGATTCTAGGCCCGGTGAGACCCTTCCTCCTCCGATCTCACGCTTCTTTTTCTTTTATACTTCACGCTCCGCTCCCCACGTGTTTTGCCGTGCGTGGCCATCCCGTATATATTCCGCCGCTGCTCGCCCTCTATCTGGGAGTTGAGTCCACCGCGGGGGCGGGTTGTAGTTCCCTTTCGGTGGGCAACACGCTCCTTGTGGTAGGGGGGTTGGGGTAAGACGGTAGGTCCGCAGTGTGCCCCGCTGGATCAATCGGCTGGTGCATGCGTTGGCTTCCGGGGGGGGGGGAAGAGTGGCCAAGCGGAGGTTGCTTGGTGGTGGCACTGGGCATCGGTCCCGCGGCTGCCACCTAACACACTATGCAACCGAAGCGTATACTGCCCCCGCTAACCCTGGAGCTGTTGGGTGGAGGTCCTTTCCCCAACAGACAAGCTTCCGCCTTGTTGGCATCCGTGTGGGTGTGGCGTGGGGAAGTTAATATTTTGTTTATGAGTCAATCAATTAATTTACCCGCGGCCTGCCTATCTTCCATGACTGTCCGCTTGTCCTGAACATCTCCCATTGGATCCTCCCTCTCCCTTGCCCCGAACTAACCCAACCACAACTCTGCGCCTTTCCAGGCCCGAGTGGACGAAGAGGGCAGCCGCCCCATATCGCTCCTCAGCTTCCTCGGTCTGGCGGTTCCCCGCATCAAGGGACGCAAGACAGGGATTGAGAGAAGAGTCTGGCCCTAGGTGCAATACTTCTAAAAACGTTTGGAACACCTTGCTTCTGTCCACGTGCCCATGCCTTGTCTTACAGAGTGCATTACATGATTGTTCAAGGCTTATGGTGTGGTTCGGCCGCATCCGTCTTATTTTGGTGATGAATAGGACAATCAAATAGGTGCTACAATAATTTTGCTGCAGTCAGATATGCTTCCTCTCTTATGATTAAGCCACAAGATGGAATTGGAGCGAGACTTACAAGAGCCGAACTCTGTCGCTCTGTAAAATGTTGGAGACTGTCACCTGATGCTAGCATCTCCCATCCTTTGAAGAAACTACTAATCATCTATCCACCTGGTCCCCCGCCATAGCCCTACCCATACTTGTGGTACGTGGCGTATTATAAGGAAGTGGTGGCAATTTTTTCCTTGCGGCGCGGTATCTGGAAAAAGAAATTGGAATTATCCCGGAAGGCCACCTGAAAGGTAATGGCGAGGGGGGTTCTAATACGAGCCAGAGACCTTCTCAGGCTTCGGTGCTCTTTCCACATGCACATCCCGATGACAGCATTTTGATACCTCAAACCTCATCCAAAATTTATACCAGCAAAGGCTAGTCTACAACTACGAGAACTCTTTGAGTTTTTCGGAGGCAGAAATACTAAACATGTGCCCGGTAAAGAGTTCAAAGGGGTCTATAATGTCAGTAGGAAGCAAACATGATCATTATATAACTTTCAGACGGATCAATTTCTCCCCGATTCCAATCAGGATCGGTCCCCAGTCTCTAAAGATAAAGCCTTTATCGACCGCCCTAGTGGCAGTGCTATGAGTGCTACATCTTTGGGCATGCTAAAAACAAATTTGTAAATCCCCTCCTCGCTGTGGTCGATGCTCGGCGTTGGGTTCCCCATGCCTACAAGCTGACTGTACGCACGCCCTACTGCTTCCACTGCGTTTTGATCACGCTCCCACCGAGTTCCCGACAGTGTGGGCTTACCAATTATGAAAAAAGAAAAACCCCCGTCCTTTATTTGGCCTAACTCCCATGTATCAGTCTTGGGAGCGCCAGAAGACAACTTTCCCACAGCAAGCCGGCCGGGGGAGAAGCAGGACCTACGCATCCGCGTGGCTAGCTGCTATCTTTCTATTACTCCTAAACTCAGCTTGCTGCATTTCCCCACCCCACATTCTCTTATACATAATCCATCCATCCAGGTATAAGAATAATTTCTACTGCTATTATCCTGCGTACATCTGTGGAGTCTGCTGCCTCATTCTCATAATGAACCTCCAACCACCAATCTCGTGTAGTGCTTCCGCTCGCGGAAAATAATGACATATAGTGACATCCTCCTCTAAGAGGCTCCCAGAGTCCCATCCCTAATAAGGAGATCTCGAAGCGAACTCGCAGTTCCCTGAGTCCTTTAGAGTCAGTGTGCGTAACCTCCGCTAATCTCAATTGCTGAGGGCAGAAGGGATGGGACGTGCGTAAGATACACCTATTAGATATGTGTGTGAGTACTGCTGTGACTCCTAATATCACTGCCCCTGTTACCACCCTGAACGGCTAACGACACAGCTCTAATACATCACGCTGATGGAGAAGGTGTCATACAAACTTATGGACGACACAAGCAGTTGATAGCCAGGCTGATAAGCAATCTCCAAGACACTCGTCGGGAGCTATCGTAAACCTAGAAGTGTAAATCAGCTGTCAGTAACATAACGGTATCTACTACTAACTGCCGGCGGGTCCTCGTATGAGAACCTCGATTTCACCGCCGGATGTACGACGCAAGCGACAACCGACATCTGGAAGTGTACATAAAGTATGTTTACCAGTCTTCTACACACAGAAAAGATGCTGGCTTTTCCCAATGGCGCGCGTCGACAAGCCGTAAGCTTCTGCATCATCTTTCACGCGCGAACATACATCTTCAATCCTGCCAATGGATTTCGTGGATTAACGGTGCAAATTGGGAGGAACTAGTCCTTCATTCTCAACGAGTTGACCATAAATTATCTTTTACAAGAAACAATGATAGGGCAGGTAAGTGTCCTCTGCCCGACAGGTTTTATACCTGTCCTACACACCACCTCCATCAGGTGGTGGCTTTAGTGGTGGTTGTGCCGTTTACCATCGTCGGATGTCCCCTTAACTGTCATCAAAGAACGCTGCAATCACCCTTGCAGCTGTAGCAGGTCGTACCATCATGCACAAGACCTACACTGTCTGCTCAATCTATCTCCTCCAAGATGACGACGATACCTCTCCAAAGATCTTGAAGGATCTTATCCGCCAGCTTCCCCGTCCATTTTTTCTCCCTTGGCGACATGAATGGCGGCCATTTTCTTTTTCTGTGGGGAGATTCCACCATAAATCGTCGCGGTGATTCTCTCGTAACTCATTATAGATGGCAACACTTAAATATATTAAACACGGAGAAAACCAACACCTTCCCATTCGCAGACGGACCATTGACTGCTATTGACCTACACTCTGCAGTCCACGGTCGCCCTCGACTAATTCTCGATGGGAAGGTGGCCGATTCTCTTCGGGGAAGTGACCCATTATCCCTACTACTTAAAGCAGTGTCCTCATCCCCTTCCGATGTCTCCCAAATTGTGCCTCTCTCGTGCGACTGGGAGGGCTTTCAAAAGGCTTGTTGTTTTTTTAACAATCAATATAATGACATTTCCACAATAAATGAGGCCCGGGTTTTTTTAAAAGATTACTTTGTGTCTGCGAATCCATTTTGCAGCCTCGCTGAGGCATCCCCCTCGCACATCTGGATCTTTCTCTCGCCGACCTTCAGTGGTGGCTCAGGACTGTATGGTCAGCGAGGAGTCACTCCCGGCCGTCTGAGACGCGAATACATTTCGCGCCACATTGCATGTAGACCTAAAAAATATCTTTTCACAGGTTAAGAGCTAGATACCGACGGGTTATGAAAGAGTCCTCGTCACTCCTTCTTGGAGGGGCTTATATAAGTACGATCTGTGCATTCTACCCCGGTGTCCAAGTTTGGCAAGAAGAGTGAGGAAAATGAAGGGAAAGTTTATTCCCATCCTCCCCTCCAGTGGCTATTGCGGCTTAATGGAGACCCTGTGGCAGATCCCTTGCTGTAGCAGAGGAATTTGCTTCCCATTTTTGTGTCAGTGGCGCAAGACCAGACCTGCGTCTCCAAGTGCTAGGAGACGACTGCGACAGAACAGAAGGCATAGTTTTTTCAATCAGAGGCGGGGAATCTTACAATGTTCTTTTTCACCTGTGAAGCTATGTCAAGACCATGAAGGTTTGCGCTGACACCTTCCTTCCCCAGGGCGCAGATGATGTACCATATGCGATGCTCTGCTCATACTAACGAGTGAGGCTCTAGATTTCTTGTTGACATCTATAATATGATCTAGGATTGAAGGAACCTTCCCAGTAGCTGGGGTGTGGCGGTGTGATCCCGATCCCTAACCTGGGAAGGACCACTCACTACCGACGAATTTACGCCCATATCCCTAACTTTTCATTTGTGTTGTAAGTTATTACGAAAAAATGGTAATAGTCACTTGTATGGTTTTTTGGAACGGGAAAAACTTTTTCTCCCGTTACATCGAGTGTGGATTCCGTACGCACACTCTAGCTACGAAGCGCTTATTTCCTTAAGTCATCCATAATGCGGCAATTCGCCTCTCGCCAACACCATGTGACCATATTTTTCGACCTTGAAAAGGCTTATACGACACGGCTTGGAGACACGGTATATTGCAATCTCTGTATGGTCGGGCTAAGAGGTCGTTTTGCCTGTTTTCCTCCAAGTTTTCCTAGCCACCGTGTTCTTATAGTTCGAGTTGGCAACATACTGTCTTCTGTCTGAAGCACCCGCTTCATGTGGCATCCCCAAGGTAGCGTCATGGTGTAGCTCTGGCTCGCGTGGCCATCAATGGGTATTGTTGATGTCTGCCAGAGGGGATTGTTATTACATTACGTGGATATTATCAATCTCTTTTGCCTGCTTCCAGGATGGTCGGTTTGCCGAGTAGAAGACTTCAACTTGTTAATTGATAAAGTTTGTGAATGACACTACTTGCGTGGCTTCCCGTTTTCCTCCAAACAGAGACTGTAGCGGTTTCATTTTTGCAGAACCCCTTGGGATTCATCCCGACCCCAGAACCTACATCTGTCTTTGACGGGAAGAGAAACCATGTAGGGAAGAGACCCGGTTTTAGGACTCATTTTTGACAATAGACTGACTTGGGGCCATCACCTTCGTGCTCTCAAGACCTGACTGTCTCCGGACCATGGATCTACTGAAAGTCCTCTCTGCACACCAGCCTGGGGGGGCTGATCGCGCTTACACTCCTCTATCTTCACCGCTCACTTATGGCGGGCGGGTTTCGAAGCTTGCTATGGATTGTGAAGTGTACTCCTCTGCCACACCCACTCGACTGCGGATGCTGTTTCGGTACAATCATGCTGTGTCCGTCTGGCAACCGGTGCGTTCAGGTCATCTTCCCCATCCTAAAAAAAAGAAAAAAAAAAAAAAAATAAAAAACAAGTCCTATTGGGGGGGATGCTGGGGTCCTCCACCATTAGATCGTCAACGCCTATGTCCTCCCTGTTAAGAGTTGGTATCGCCTCCACGACCCCTCCTGACTCACATAGCTGCCTGCTGTGTCTTGTGATTCAGGATTCGCAACTGTACCATAGGGCGAAGAAGCTTACGCAAAGCCCCTTGGTTTCACCCGGGATTGACAGCTATTAATGTAGAGCTATCCTTCCGCTGCTTTACGGTCTGCCCGCATAGGCCTACGACCGTGCGGTCCTGGCTCTCCCAGAAGTGTCCTTTTGTCAAAAGCCTTCCGCTCTCAAAGGGCTATTAACCTCCGCAGTCTGAGCGTGCCAGTTTTTAGACCGAATTTTTGCACACATCAAGTTCGTCCCCTGTCTTTACACACCACGGAGGGTTCCAAATCAGACGAAGGATTTGGATACGGTGTCGTATTCACCATCGTTTTAACAAAAGGCGTCAGCCTTCCAATGAATTTTCATCTGTGTTTTTACGAGCTGAAATAAGTGCTATTTAATATGCTCTCATTATATTTTTAAACTCTCCAGTATGTTTCTTATACAATTTTTTAGTGATTCTTGTGTGTTCTTCAAGCACTATGTATTTTAACTCTACCCCATCCGCTGTCAATGCATCCTGGATGGCTTTTATCGCTCAGAGCGAGCCGGACGGTCAGCTTTTAGTTGGGTACCGGCACATGTAGCTGTTGCCGGTAATGATGAACTGATGCCTTGGCAAAAGCTGCAGCTAAAAGACAGCTCTATCACATTTGGTTGCAGTTGCTCAGCGACGACCTACGATCGGCAATGCCATAGATGCGGAGTTCACAAACAGTTGGCGAAGAACGTTGGATTACTATAGGGCAAAATAAAACTGCCGCACGTGAATAGGCATCCGCCAAAGTATCGGGGTGAGGACTGGAGCTACTGCGGTCTCGCCCGGTAGATGGGGATCTGCCTTGGCACGATTGCGTATTGAGTCACACTCTATATACTCATGGGTTTCCTCATGGGAGGGGGCACCCTCACCTTACTTGTGATGATTGTTTGGGGTTCCCTTTAACTGTGCGGGCACGTGGGAATGCTGGTCGAGTGTCCAGTTCTTTGGGACGCTACTTGTGCAATTTTTGTCCGTGTCCGCGGGTCGGACGGTGCTTACCGGCCTCCTCCCTGGCATTGGGAGAGAGGTTTTTCTCTCCGGGACTGAAGTCCGCCTACATATTATTGAGAGGGCTTGGCTTCTCACAAGTTATGAGTTTGTAATATTAACTTATATTGTTTTTAATGTACAAGTCTTGTTCTTTTATGTATTGCGTAATTTTCAATATTTTATTCTATCTTAAATTTTGTTTTTTAGTTTTTACTTTACATTGTATCTTCTGTAGGCAGCCGTCCAATACCCCGCAGTTCCGGTGCCTTAAACTATAATCAATCAATCCTTGTATACCTGCTGTATCGTGAAATGTTCCTTAGAATATAGTTATCCGTCACGTTCCCGATGCCTATAGTTTCGGTTTGTCTGTGGCATTTTAGTTGATGTGAATAAATAAACTTGAGAAATGAATATTTGTATTGTCTCGAAAAAGCACTACCCTGTGCTACCCCTAATCTTCACTTGAAGAATCACATGAAACATTTTTGGTGGCTTTTGTTTCTTGCCATTCCTCACAATAATTCCATGTGGTGCCGTAAGATTTCAAACTTTATTTTTTTTGAACCATCCTTATTAGATATATATATGATATATTAAATAGATATATATAATATAATTTTATATATAGTATATATATTATACATTAGATATTATTATTATATATATATATTAATATATATATATATATATATATATATAGATATATATATATATATATACATATATATATATATATATATATATATATTGAATATATATTATATATATATTATATATAATATATATATAGATATTATATTATATATATATTTATATAAGATAATGATATCTATATATATATTCTATATATCTTATGTTATATATATATATATATATCTATATAGATTAGAGAGAGAAGAGAGCAGAGGGGAGGATAGACAGAGAGAGAGAGAGAGAGAAAGGAGAGGAGAGAGAGAGAGAAGAGAGGAGCGAGCAGAGAGACGAGATAGGAGAGATAGAGAGAGAGAGAGAGAGAAAGGAGAAGAAGAGAGCGAGGAGGAGAGAAGCGAGAGCGAGAGAGGAGAGAGAGAGAGAGAGAGAGAAGTAGAGAGGAGAGAGAGAGAGAGAAGAAGAGATAGAGAGAGAGAGAGAGAGATAGAGGGAAAGAGGAGAGAGCGAGAGTAGAGAGGAGGAGAGAGGACAGAGAGAGAAGAAGAGAGAGATAGAGAGAGAGAGAGAGGAGAGAGAGAAGAGAGAGAGAGAGAGAGAGAGAGAGAGAGCGAGAGAGAGAGAGAGAGAGAAGAGAGAGTTGAGGAGGGAGGGAGAGAGAGAGAGAGAGGAGAGGCAGAAGAGAGAGAGAGAGCGAGAGAGAGAGAGAGAGGAGAGAGAGAGAGAGAGAGAGGAGAGAGAGAGAGAGAGAGAGAGAGAGAGAGAGAGAGAGAGAGAGAGAGAAGAGAGAGAGAGAGAGAGAGAGAGGAAGAGAGAGAGAAGCAATCATAAATTTTAAAACAAGAAAAAATATATATATATAGTTTTGCAATACCAAATGGATATGTTTCCGAACCTTTCTCATTTTGTCTCTTCCAGGTGCTTTTCACAGGCAGATATCAAGAAGTTCATATGCGAAATTCAACGAAAATAATAATATTTAATATATAGTTAATATCATTCATTATTATTTTATAATAATAATAATAATAATATTAATAAAATAATAATAATGATAATAATGATAGCAAAAATAGTAATAATATTAATGTATAATAATATTGATAATGATAATAATTTAATCATAATAATGATAACAATTATAATAATAGTAATAATAATGATGATAATTTTGAGAATAATAATAATAACATTATTGATAATAGTGACAATAATAATAGTAAATAATAATAACCATATAGTACTACTAATCACACACTAATGTTATATAATATATATATATAATAACATATATAATCTCTATATATATAATATATATATATCTAATATATTATATAGATATAATATCAATATCTATATATATATATAATATTATATAGTATAATCATCTATATATTTCTTATCTACTATATATCTAATATAAATATTTATATATATATATAATATATATATATATATATATATATATATATATATGAAGATATAAACAGCGCGGTAGAAACATCTGATTGTTTTTGGTACTTTTCGGCTATATCATCAGCCTTAGAATCGATAAAAAAAAAATTCTTAAAATGAAATATACAATATAACAATGATTTGCGCATTTAAATGCCTTACCTAAATACAAATAAACCTTTTTAAAACAGTACTAAAAATCCGCTACCCGCGGATTCTCCCGCGACACTGGTTTATATCTTCATTATAGATCTCGCTTTCCTCATGGAGAAAGTATTCTCTCTCTCTCTCTCTCTCGTCTCTCTCTAATCATCGCTCTCTCGTCGTCTCTCTCTCTCTCCTCTCTCTCCTCTCTCTCTCTCTCTCTCGCCTCCTCTCCTCTCCTCCGGTCCTCTCCATCTCTCTCTCTCTCTCTCTCTCTCATCTCTCTCTCCTCTCGAACTCTCTCATCTCTCTCTCTCTCTCGCTCTCGTCTCTCTCTCTCTCTCTCTGATATATATTTATATTATATTATATAATATATGATGTTAAATATATAAATATATATATAATAATATATATTATATTTTATATATATATATATATATATATATATATTTATTAATATAATATATATATATATATATATTATATATATATATAATAGTTAGATTATATAAATATACATAGCTATTATATATATATATATATATATATCTATATATTCCTATATATATATTTCTATATATATATCTATATACTTCTTACTATATATATAACTAATATATATTCTATATATATTCTTCTATATATATATATATATATATAGATCGGTATAACACTAAGAAAATTAACCATTCAAAATTGATCAAATATAATGAGTGAACTCCCAAGACTTTTGTCAAAATTTGTAATTTTGTTCCATGACAAATATTTGAAAGCATTGTTATAATACTTTTATTGGTTTAGTTTTTGCAGTGACGATATAAACAGTAGAAGCTCGCATTGGCTATATTTATAGTGATGAGAGACATAACGGTGTTGTCATATACTTATGTTGGAATGTTGTGGAATGGACTCGAATCGTCAGGTGGTCGGTGTGGAGTCAATGGGGAGCTTTAAAAGGAGGCTGAATAAATTCATGGATGGATGCAAGGTGGATGTAGATAGTGTTAAGTAGCATGAACTACCACGTGTAGGTCGCGCGGCCTCTTGTAGCTTCCTTATTTTCTTATGTTCTTATGTTCCTGTCTTGATTTAAATATAAAGGCAATATATGTAAAACTGTAACCGATTACTGACCACAATTATTTGGAAACAGAAAATAAAGTCTTGAAAATACCAACCGCAAATGAGAAGCGATAAATGAGAAAATAAGTTGTAGCTGATTATAAGGGCGAGTACAGGTGGGCGTAGAGAACGGTGAACATTTTTTTATCTCCAGATATATTTAGTAACAAAGACGAAGTAAGAGGGAAATGATAACACCCATCTCGTGCATTTTTCTTATCATGAAAAAAGTGTATGTTCGTGTTATCAGGCATGAATTCGGGTGGCTTCATGCATGGAAATGAAAAATATGTAAATAGGGAGTTTTTCAGAGATACAGATGATGAACATGGTTGAAGGTAGCGCTGCCTGTGTGAGGGTTATAAGACTTTTACGAGCCACTGCTTAAAGTAAAGGCTGCACACTGAAACACATCAGTATGATAAATGTGCCTCAACGTATACAAATGCAGATGCAGAGAAGTGAGGTGGTGAAAACTGAGCAAAGCATACGCTTCCCGACCCAAAAATAAGTAACGCATATCGAGTGAAGGATACAAGAATTCCTACATATTTCTGACAACAAATTTTTTTCAAAATACTCTACTACTACTTCAACTATTAGTACTACAACTACTACTACTTATTTTCCAATTATACTACGACGCCTTTCACTACCATTACTACTACTACTACTAATTACAATGATATAATACTAACAATAATGAGAATGATAATAACAATGAAAATAATAATAATTAAGATGATAATATAAATAATAGTAATAAAACTAATACTAATAATAGTAATTATAGTAATGATGTTATATAACAATAATAATAATAATAATAATAATAATAATAAAAATAATAACATTAATAATGAAAATAATAATAATAATAAAAATGATAATAATGATAATATGTCGAGAGCGATGATGACGTTGATGACAAATAAACTATGGAGACAACAACATCAACGACACAAGACTAACAGAAAAATTGCCATCACATCAAACATCCCGTGTACTTCCGCTTAAACACATTTTTTTTTGTATGAATATTATATATTCTAGATTCTATATGATCTATTATATATACACAGATTCAATAAAAAAGATAGTCATCGGCAGGAAATAATGAAGAAAATTAGGGCGGCTGTTTGAAGGAACAGGCGGCAGTGCTTCTAGTTTAGATTTGGGCTATGACATAATTTTCTGAACATATTTATTACTTTTAACATTAACTTTATACTTACCGTATATACACTTAATGACCATTGACGAAAGAAATATTATGTAGGGTGTTATTTGGGAGATGTATCTTGTTTGCTTATATACTATGTGGGATATGTATTTTGTTGGCTAGGAAATGTATTGTGTATGTGTGAATAATTGTACATTAGCAACTCATTGGCTGGCTAGCATCACCCCTGCCTTCGCGCCATGTCGCCAGTCCGCCTCTAGCCAGCTTTAAGAGCAGTCTGCGCTTTGTGTATTCTCCACCTTTTCTCCAACATTAACCATTAACACAACAAAACGCAGGACCAAGATATTTTATTTATGCTTGCCACCTTAATGAAGAACTCCTCTATCCTTCTACATCATGATGGACAGCTGTGGGATACGAAAGGGACTCTGAAGGTGGATAAATAACCAGCCAGGTTCTTTTTGCGCCAAACACGGCCATAGACCACCACGCCGCTCCCCTCCACTACCCAGTGTTCTACAGTATGTTACTCTTTTCTGTCTCGATATTTAAAGGTAGCTGGGGTCAACCCAAGTAACATACTGAGTCAATGACCTGTAGGGGCCAGCGATGCCTATTTTGACAGGCAGGTGTAACTTGGTTCCTGCCCAGACGAACACATATAAGGTGATATTGGCTAAACGTGGTCGAGCGGTTTTAAGTAATGAATAAGTATTGTAAGTGCCAAGGAATCGAGTAAGACAATATACTTGTATATTTGTATATATATATATATTATATATATATATATATATATATATATTATATATATATATATATATAATATATATATATATATATATATATATATATATATATATATATATATAATATACATATGTACACTGTAAGGTTGAACAAAACTAAAGTCACGGGGTTCATTACAAACGGCCAATGAAGCTAATGTCTTATGGACAGGCCAGTCGAATATAGACCAGATAATATCTATCCAGTGCCGTAATATCGCTCGGTCAACTACTCAATCGCGTCCTCGCGATAGTCTAGAGCAGCTTTTCTCAACGGGGGCTCCCCGGAACCCTAGTGTTCCGCGAGAGGTCGTTAGGGATTCCGCAAGAAACTGATTTTTTTTTAATTTTTTTTTTAACATCACAAAGGACTTGCCAAGGGCACAGCAAAAAGTGGTAACACAAAGCCTGCTTAATTGACAGTCCCTAAAAAGAAGACAGTGAGATAATACAGAAAGGGGGGTGGGCCAATTTAGTTCGGGAGGTGTGTTGTTACTCTTCTCTTGAAAAAAATTAAGTCGTAGGAACGTGTAGAAATAGAAACAGGAAGAGAGTTCCAGAGTTTACCAATGAAAGGGATGAAAGCGTAAAGATACTGATTAACTCATGCATTAGGAAGATGGACATAATAGGGATGAGAATGAGTAGAAAGTCTTGTGCAGCGAGGCCGCGGGAGGGGGCTAGGCATGCAGTTAGCAGGTTCAGAAAAACATTGAGCATGAAAATAACGGTAGAAGATTGCAAGAGAAGCAACATTGGGGCGGTGATTTAAATATGGAAGACAATCAGTCGGAAGAGGGGAGTTGATGTGACGAAAAGCTTTGACTCAACCCTGTTTAGGAAAGCTGTATGAGTTGATCCCCCCCAAACATGTGAGACGTACTCCATACATGGGTGGATAAGACCCCTGTACACAGCAAGCAACTGGGAGGGATAAAAAAATGGACGCAGACGCCACAGGACACCTAACTTCTTAGAAGCTGTTTTAGCAAGAGAAGATATGTGAGATTTCCAGTTCCGATTTTTTGTAAAGAACAGTCCAAGAATGTCCATTGTAGTGGAAGGGGATAATTGAGTGTCATTGAAGAAGAGGGGATAGTTATTTGGTAGATTTTGTCAAGTAGATAGGTGAAGAAATTGGGTTTTTGAGGCATTGAACAAAACCAGGTTTGCTTTGCACCAATCAGACATTATAGAAAGATCAGAATTTAGGCGCTCGGTGGCATCTCTCCGTGAATCACTTAGTTCCTGTTGAGTTGGACGTCTAATAAACGACGTTGAAAAATGCAGGGTAGAATCATCAGCGTAGGAGTGGATAGGGCTTTGAGTTAGACTTAGAAGATCATTAATGAATAATAGAAAGAGAGTGGGTGATAAGACAGATCCCTGAAGAACACCACTATTGATAGACTTAAGAGAAGAACAATGTCCGTCTACAGTAGGCTAATGAGTAGGTGTCTGCAAATAGGCTAATCATATGTAAATGCATTTTTTTGTCATCTTTGTGTGTAATTTCATATTATTAATTTTACTATACACGTACGGCATATTCTTTTAGAAAATTCTTGTGTATTATACTAAAAATCTTCAACCTGTTATATCATTTGAAAGTATAATAATCATAGGGAATATATTTGGCGACGTCTATACGGCGCCAGTGTGAAACCGCCTTTAGTGGTCAGTGGACAGTAGCTGTACGTGACGAATTAATTATCTGTGTATCAAAAGACAACCACAGGTTTCACATTAGAGAAGCAAATTTCATTTTTTTAAATGGCTTCAAAAATAACATTTCCTTGACTCATATATTTGTTCATATGACATTTTGCCTTCATTTATCTGATGCCTTTTCAACATTATCAATAAACGATTAAGTTATTGTGATAGTTATTAGCTGTTTTCATTTTGTTTATATGTGTTATGTATGGTTATATATTGGTTATTTAAGTTTATCTTTTTGTGTTTACAGATAGAGTTGATTTTTGTGTGTGTGAATGAAAACCTCGGTAGGTCTCTTGAACGTAGGTAGGTAGGTAGGTAGGTAGAGGTGTCTTGAACAAATAGTTTGATTTCAGTTTTTTTTTTTTTTTTTTGCATTGTGAATAAACTTAAGAAACACGTTACTTATTTATTGCTTAAACCAGTTCTCAGATGATAAAATATATATATTGTTTTCCTTATGAACTTTAAGTTTATAAAAGAGAAAGAAAGATAATAATGATTTGTAAGATTTTTAATGTAGGGGTTCCCTGAGACATTAATTTTATTGCAAGAGTTCCACAAGGGTAAAAAGTTGAGAAACGCTGGTCTAGAGACATGTATACCTAACCATATTACAACATTGTGTACTAAAGATTCTCGGTGTTGCCAACGCTCCATAAAAATGCCTATACAAGGTGAGGGCTTTCATGACAACGACACGATAGCAAAGAGTAATGACAATAATAATAATGGTTGGTATAACAGGAGTAACTACGGGGGGGGGGGGGGGCACTCAGTATGAGCGCATACCTCCAGCCGAATATTTCATCAATTGGTTGCCATGGCAACAGTTGTCTATAGATTTCTCCAAAATTAAATCAGTTCTTCCTTATACCAAATAGACTTGGTGTACCGAGTTTGGTCTAAATCTATGCGCAACTTTTCGAGAAATCCTGTACACTAAACAGACAGACAGATCGGGGTGAAAACATAACCCCTCCAACTTCGTTGGCGGAGGTAATTAAATAAGGATAATGCAGTCAAGGTCATAAATAAACTGGTAGAGTACTTTACAGCAGAATCTAAACCTGAACTATTAGAAAAAAATTATCTCTCTTGTTCTTTCTTTATTACGTTGGAGCCTATAGCCGCAGCGCCTGTTGGCTATATATATTTTTTTGAGGGCTCAGGCGGTTGGCCCTGCACATTCTGGAAAGTCGTTATGTCGGTCGCTCGCGCCCGTTGGTTGGATTTTTATAGTAACACCTGAGGTCTTAGGTGAAGATCCCGTTTTCTGTGACATTTGGATCCTCAGTCAGGCTCATGCTGCCACCTGGTGTTTCCTCCGTCGCACTCGCAGTCGCAAGAACAGGTATACCCGCAGGCGGGTTTCTGCAGCCACTCGGCGATGGATTTGACAGTTGCACCTTGGTGGGACTTGAACTCGGGACCTTCTGCTCCCCTACCAGGTTTTTGTCGACCGCATTAAAGAAGATCGAAAGATTTCCCCCGGCAGAATTCGAACTCCGGACATTGAGCTCACCACTCGAAGACGCTAACCACTCGGACACCGCCTCCCCATTTTTGTTAGTAATGTGTTAAAATCCCTGCAATTTCATTAAGAAGTGCGTTGCTAAACTCCACCGCGTTGCTACTTAATAATACTCGAGGTGTTGAGTAAGTACAAAATGTAGTTGATTGGTCTTGAGGGCGTGAACAATCACACTAGTAGTTTTATCTATTTCATTTATTTATTATTTTTACTTGAAGACCTGATTCTTGAAACTTGAGGAGTATGGCTTGTAAGCTATTAATATCAGACTCCGGGTCTTTACTACAAAGAATCACAGCATTAAGATATACATATACATTCTTTGCATATCAAAAAGTAGTTAATCCTCTGAAAAGTGACTGGAGCTAATTTCAGCCCAAAATGTATTATAAATCAATCAAAATGTCCGCTGGGAGTGCTAATAGCAGTAACCTTCCTTGATATGCGCAACATTGGCATTTGCTGCAATTTTAGAGTTAATTTATTACTTTTTTTCACTTTATTTGGTTATTTTGAGACCTACTTATTTTAACTTGAGGAGTACTTCTGTTAATTAAGCTAATAAAATTCAGACTCCGGTTCTTTAATTATCACGTCAAGATATGCATTTACTATTTTTTTTGCATATCAGAGAGTAATGTCTCGATTAATCATTCTCTGTAAAGTGATAAGACTTAATGTAAAATCACATAAATCATACATGTGATAAGAGTATTGTATTTATTAATCAGTTTCTGAAAAGTGATAAAAGCTGCCTTCAGCTCGAAAAATATTATAAGCAATAAAAATGTGCGCAAGGAGAGCTAATGGCAGTAACTTGATTTGACATAGGTGCCTTTGGCACCTGGCTGCTAAATTATTAATACTTTAATTTTATAATATCCTTACATAGACTAATTTATTACCTGGCAGAGTAACTTGGGCTTAATAGCACTAGTGGCCTGAGGGAGATCCTCGACAGGGGTAAAATAATAACTACCTGTAACGGATGTGTTATAATATTACATCTGGTTTGTAGAGGAGACTATCAAAGTGCAGTAAAGTTATGTTACAACCGGAGAAACTCGGAGGTGTTTACTTTCATTCCTCAATTTAAGAGTTGGACAACGATTAACTTCCCTTTACTGTCACTACCTGATTCGTCAGAGATTAAGAGCAGCTCATGTGTTATATAATCCAAGGAAATTTCCTCGGTGAATAGTTCACTCACTTTCTAACTTTGTTGAAGAGTCTATACATCATAAGTAAAACATGAATTAAGTTAACTACTATCACCCATCTCCTGGCTTTTAAGGCAATTCAAAAGTAGAATTGAATATATATATTACATATAAGGATGATATGAGAAGCGAAGAAATTATTAAGAAATACAAGAAATTATGAAACATTAGTGGTAAGCAAATATAAAATATCTAAGAAAAACAACAACTGATAAGTCAATCACTTAAAATTCTTTCACATAGCTAGTTAAGCAAAAAATATGCGAAAGCAATTCTACCTTCACTAACTGTTATGTAAGCAAGTGGCATAATTAACATAAATTTCATGTAGTGTCAGCTACGATGTTGTACTGACTAAAATATTGTAATGTCTGCACGGCAGGGTCCACTCGTACAGCTGAGTCAGGAGTCTTCCTCCAAGGGGGTTGTCATAGCTGGAAGGAGTTGTGTTGAGTAGAGACTGGCTGTGGCGCTGGCTGGGCTGTGACGCTGGCTGGGCTGTAGCGCTGGCTGGATTTGCGCTGAGTATCGGAAGTAGGGAGATGCAAGAGTCCTGTTTTCATTTTAACAATAGTTAGCAGCGATTCTGGAAAAAGGCCTTATTTAATTAAGGAGATACCCCTCCCTCCGGTAGAACAATATGAAAGAAATTTTTTTATAAAGGACATTGTATAAGAGTTGTAAATGGATGGTTGTGGTGATTAATTTTGGTAGCAAGGCTATCCTACATGCACTTATATCAGCTTGGCGTGCACAATTACTACTAGCGACTGCGTCCGAAACAAGTAATACTTGATAACCTTTATTGTGCCAAAATCAAAAGAAAATCCCAACATAATTGACCGCAAAAGGTCACAGTATGAATAGAAATACTGCAGATAATTGAAACTAAATGCACTATATCAAACAAACATACAAATAACAGTGTTTTTCAGGCGGGAAATTTGTTTCAAAATGTACTTAATGCCAACATTTCCCAATTGTGACATGTTTAAACTTTATAAAGAAAAGTTAATGTTCTGTGTACATTCAGTAGACAGATAAGTATAATTTCTTTCAGTTTGAGTAAGGTGCAAGACATTCCTACCTTACAAGTATTGAAATTGTATATAATAAAACAATAACACAAATGTACAGTATTTACGGTATATATGTATGATCCTATAGTAGTACACTAAATTGTGTGCTGACAAAGTAATTTCTTCACAATCTCAGAACTATATTTGCAACTCTGTATCAGAGTCTGCACATTCACAGCTCTGTTCAGCTGGTTTGTTTGAGCAATTGGTGCAGGAACAATGCTCAATGCACGCCAGGTTACACACAAGAAGGCAAGGGCAATTCCTGGATGTTGTACAACTCCGGTCACTGCAGAAGAGATGGGTAACGTCTCTAACCTCTATAGGAGCGCATTCCTGTTCATGCATGGCTGGTTTCAGACACCCATTCTCATCCAGCTTCCAACCATGTTAGTCCGGCAGCCAGGGGACTAAACCTTGTTTTAACGTCTTAATTTTTTTTATTGCGGATTCTGCTTGTCTAGATCATCAGTTTAAAGAAATGCATTACTGGACAGCTGTCAGGATTGAGCATTTTATGATATTTAAAAAAATATGTTTTGAAATTAACATAAAAAAATATTTACATGAAAATGGTTTTAACATGTAGCATTTGATCCGATATCATTGCCAGCCTTCAGCCTACGTCCTGGGGCGCCAACTTGGAGGAACTGGCCGACCCCCTTTTTCATTAGCTATATATGTATTTTTTTTTTTTTTTTTTTTTTTTTTTTTTTTTTTTTTTTTTATTACAACTAAAAACACATAGCACATTGGTAAATATAAAAGCGTAAATGGTAGAAATAATAAACGCAGAGCTCTCATATTCATTGGGAACTTCTTTCCACTTTACATTTTTCCAACACCACCAAGTGCAGCTTCTAAACTTTCTGCCAGACCAGATATCCTGCCATCAGTGTTCCAACAGCACCAATAAGGCTCATTAGCATAACATGTGCATTACCCCTAATCTGGGAATAAGATATGGAAATATGCTTGGCTATGCACACTTTATTTAAACAGCGACTTTGTAAAGTTGCTGGTCAGCTAGCTGTGAAGAGAGTAAAGTTATGTCCTGTCTCCTGACTTAGTCTTTATACTTTAGTCACTGCAGTCATGATTGTGCCTAGATGTGGAGGTGGCATGTCAATAAGTGGTAAAGTGCAGGTAAACAGTTTCAGTCTTGGGCTGCAGAGGTTCTCCTTGCTCACGACAGAAACGGGTATTATATCCATGAAACTCAGGACAGCCTTCACCCTTTGTGACATCTTTCAAGAAGAATATGACATATCTCTTAGCTTTTTGGTTAGCTACAGCTGTATGTGCCAGCAATTTTAGTGATATAACCAGTTTTTTGAGAAACTGGGGTGGAATAGCAAGTTTACTTGGGCCATTGTACCTGATCATTTCAAACTCATAATCAATTTCCTTTGTCATCATCATTTTCTGCAAACGTGGTATATCTTGCTAAACATGGTGACATTCATTATATTATCTGGCTGTGTTATGAGCATTGCCAAGGAATGTGTCGATATCTTGCCTAACATATATGGAAGCTTTGTCATAGTCTAAGGATATGCTGTAGTGTTCCCTTTCCAGAGTATGTTGTCTCAAGTGAGGCCTCATGACAAATTTGGGTCTTCAACTTGATTACAGCCATGTCCGTGCCATCGTCTTTTGGGTCTGCAATGATGCGTAATGTTTTCTCAGCCTCACTGTGAAAGACGATTATTGTGGCTATCCCTGGTGAAGAAATAATCAATATATCTTTACCAAAGTGTTCAGAAAGTCTACTATGTACAAACATTCGTCGGGAGAGCACACAGCCCCCATTTTCTAAATATAAGTTGTGCACATCAACTGAATTCCAGATATGTCTTGTCAGCTTTGGAAACCCTGATAAGGCGTTATAATACTTCATCAGACATAGCAACATCTCCTTGTGCAGAATGTGTTGCTTTTATTGCTGCAGTTGTGGATCTTGATGACAAACTTTGTGCGGCAGTCTACATGGTAGCGAGCATCGGCCGCATGTAAATCATTTACTGCACCACCCACCCACCATAACCTCATGGCCCATTTATCATTTCGTTCTTTACATGTGTGTAAGGGCGAACCACCACCTACAGGCGTTTGAACAGCGGTTCCTCCTTCCACCCCCTGGTTTGGTGCTCGTGGCCTCGAGTAGGACTGGTTCGGTCACCGGTTGGGGGTCTTCTTCACGTCCCGACCTCTGCTTCGGGCACCAAGTCTCGAAGCCCTCTGGCCTTGAATGGAGTTTACGAGGCGCCTGGCCCCGGCTGTCCAGACAGAAGAGTTCCCGACGCAACACGGGGAGTAGCTCTCTCACCCCACCTCTGCTGTGTACACTTCATCGTCCTCTGCTGCCCAGGTCAACTACCCTTCCCGTCTTCCGTCGTTCCTGTGTCCAGTGCTCAGCGACCTATGGTTGACGGGAAGGCTGCTGTTAACCAGGTAGCAGGGGCGTGAGTCGTAAAGAGGTGTTGATTGTATATACGTATTTGTACATACTTGTTTGTAAATACCTGTGTTTGAGCGAGAGACACCAAGTAAATCTCCTCATATTTTATGTCTGTGTTTGCATCACCCTTACGCCCCTCCCCCCTATCTCAGCTTCACCGTTCCCGGAATCCTGGGCAAACGAGTTGTGACTCAGTCGCGCTCGTTTCCCTTACAATGTGTCTAAAATGTCTCCCTTTAGCAATGGCTTGTGTCCTCTTTTCTTCACTTGTCTGCAGACATATGCTGGTCCCCAGCGAGAGGGATTTTTCGGATCTTTTTCAACCTTACATTGTTCACCACAGAACATGCAGTCGTGTAAGAAGTTAAACGTAGGGACTTCTGAACGCCTTTTTATTGGTGGTTCAATAGATGTGTTAGCTTCTTCCTCTGTATGCTGACGTTTTTAATTTTAATTTCCTTTGGATGAAGATATTTTTCAGCACATGCCTTGTGAGCCTTGAGTACAAGTTCCTTATTTTCATCATACTGTGACGGTAATCTATTGTGTAGTTCATCTTTGTAAAGTCTTACTTTTGATAATAGTTTCAATGCGTTTGGCTTTGACATTTATTAGTCTTTTGGTTTATCACTACAGTTATACTTCCAATGAAAGTAGCAATCGTCTTCCATGATCTGTGAATTATGGTGAAGAAATTTTTCCTTAACCATTTGAGACCCAAAACGAAATTTCCATTGTAATTTAGGCACTATTAGACGATTTTTAGTAAATATAAGCAATATTTTATAGATATGACCTGTTTCGTATCTTTGTCGAGTAACTAATTTGGTATATTCAGTTACTTTTTGTAATTTTATGGTTCGACAACATACAATTTTATGGCAAAGGAAAGATCTGGGCGTGTAGGGGTAAAAGCTCCTAGTGCCTCACTGGATCATGGCTGGCAGGGTTCACACACTTCTCGCCTCAGTTTAAACATAGATAAGAGATTAGCGATTAGAGAAATTGCAAATATATGGACAATTAAGAAATAATAATTTCCATGAAAATTCTTCGGCATTTTCATATTTTGTGCCATAACTCAAATTGCTCAATACTGACAGCTGTCCAGTAAGGATAGTTGTTTAATATAAGGTTTGAGCAAAATAAATTCACAGCAAAATAAACTTAAGACGTCAAAACAAGGTTCACCCTAAAAATAGGCATTTGGCGGCCGGACTATATCCAACGGGGTCAGGGATGTTTGGCTTCGGAACGTTACTTTGGCACCACACCCTTGTTTGCAGCATTGCCCGAAGGACATGCTGTTTGAGCGCATCTTCAGTTGGTGGTAGGGTACTTGCTTCCTTGTCTGTTGTTGATGCAAAGGTATACCTCAGCTCATCTACATCACTGCACTTATTTCCCTTACGTCCATATAGTGACAACACAAACTGGCGAGCTAGCTGGTGGCAGGCACTGGCTGACAAGGACAAGCCGAACTGGGAAAGCTGACTTAGCTGCGCAATGTTTTGCGACAGCTTGGTAAATGCTGTTCGATTCCCAATCCTGAAGAGTGCACAGGTGCTGTCACAACCTGTAAGTGCATGCACAGATGGCAAGGTTGAACATATATTGTCACCCAACCTTCCTGCAATTGCATGGACAGGAATGTAACGTTCATTAGTAGTGATACTTCAAGAATGACCACCATGCATGTATACCTGAGTGGTTAGGGTTCCTTTGCTGTAGAAGTACAACAAAATGACCAGCACATCTGTGTCATCACAATGGATAACAATTCTCGAGTGTGTTTGTGAGAGACATACAGCATGCAAGACCATTCTGGTGTCTGCTTCCTCTTGCGTGGAGAATAATTGAGGGAGCAGGGTGACACCTGTTTTCTTCACAAGCTTAAAGATCTCCCCATTGATGAAGCCTCCTGCTAGAACAATCGACTGGTCATCTCTCAATCGTGCAGGTGCCTTTGCAGCCAGTCTCACTCACAAATGCAGCAAGTGCAACCTTGTTTGCGGTCCCATTCAGGAAGAGTCTGTAGTTTGGCACTTCACGTGGACCGCTGACTTGATGACTTGGGTTAATCTGACTAGCACCACGCCGCTCTCGCTCCATTTGCTTGATTGACTTCTCTCTGTCATATCTGTCGAACACTATAGTTATGACATCTGTGTTGAGATCTGCATTTTCCAGCAGTCGCAAAATCCTTTTCAGGATTTGCTCACAAAGATCATCAAATGTCTTGAAGGAGATTCATAGATTGGAGCATTGCCATTCCATCAATGACATAAGCTGTTGTCATGACTTCCCTGGATGGTGGTAAGCTGTAAGCCTCATCACACACTTCAAGTTTCTTTGACAGTTCAGCCTTGGTTGACTTTCGCATCGATCCATCATCAATGAACAATGCGGGTGGCAGTGCAGTAAGCTCATATCACAGACGGTCTTGAGGTCGATGTCGCGTGTTCGAGAAACTGACAGCAAACGCCGGAAGAGAACCTCTGAGGAGCACACCAGCTTCTTCTGCTTATCTGACGGTAGTGTTTTCTGCATGTCAGTAAATGTAGCTGTTTGCACCCTCGTTTGGACATCCCAGAAGCTCCTGCGTTTGTTACTTTTCACAAGTCGCTGCTCAACAAAAATTGTCATCTGCTGCCTGTCAATATCCTGCAGTGTTGTTAAAAATGTTTCTACCCACTTTGAAGCTGGTGAGACCAGTGACAATGTTGACCAGGGAACTTGGTACAGTATGAATATCAAATGGATTATGATACTGGGTTGCAATTGCATTGCATATCTTCTAAACATCAGCCATATCCCTAGCAAGTCTGGCTGCACCTAGCTCTTGGTGACCCTCTGCTCCTTTCGCAACTGTACACATCTCTTTCATTGCCTCAGAGTATGAGCCTGTGATGTGGCTAGTTAGAAGCCACCTCAGGAGTGCTGCTTTGCGCAAGGTAAAGCCAATAATTCCTCCTTGAGTCTTAGCTTCTCGGTTGAGTGTCTGTTCCAATGCCTGGGCTGTTGAGACACTGTTGAATTGCTGCTTGGATGATCTGCGCACCACAAAGTTTCCTTTTTCTAGGTGTTTGTAAGCTGCTGGGTGATCCACTTTAAGTTGTTTCATCTCAGCAACATACACTGGTGTGTATTTGGCATAGTTGTTCCTGCCTCCAACAATGAAATATGGTACTGTCACACACACAGCATTCAGGTGAAGATCAAAGTTGGCTTCTCGCTCTGCCCTCAACAGTCTGAGCATCATATGTGCTGCATCCATGAAGGTGTCCCAGAAAGTGAAAGTTGCTGACTGAGATCTGCCCACAGCCTGGAACCTGTGTAGGATACCTGCCACATGGGACACATCTATGTGTTCCGCAATTATTCTTGACGAATGAGTGTCTTTTGCCCTGAAGGAGTGATGCAGGTTTTTTAAGCCTCTCTCTGTGTCATCATCCATCCATTGCACTCCATTGTTTTTGGCCCAGGCCTCTGCTGAAGATAGGTACATTTGAGATATTGCTTCTAAGACCAGCTTTATCCCTCGGACAGCTCTGGCTACCTGTTTGCCTTGAAGCATTTGACGAGCAGTGGCATTGGCATACACACCAATAGCAGTGAGCAGCTCCATCAGCCCACCATCACCAAAGAACTTGCCGATACTGGCAATGAATGCCATGAGGAGATGCATACCCCCAAGTCCCATGGTGACTTTTCCAGACAAAGTTTCTGATTTACTCCACAGTATTTCCTGTGCTTTTGAGTAAATCCCTAGTTCTGCAGTTACAAGGATATAGGATTGTCCGAGTTTCTCTGCAAAGGCCACCAGCTTCTGTAATGCTGTGTATATAGTTGTCAAGTCAGTTGGTGGTGCGTGGATGAAGGGCAAGTATCTAATGTTTGCAACTGGTACAGTTTCAGCAGCAAGCATAGAGTTGAAGCCACTCCAGGCAGGGATGGTTGCTGTACCTTTGTTAACCTGCCGTGCCATTTCCCAGATCAGATCTTTCCTACAGGCAGTTTGGTGGGAATCGCTCTGTCTCCTAAATCCACTCTGAGGAAGTGCAAACCAGCCTTGGTAATCACATTGTTTTCTCCACAGGAAGACTTTTGCAATCTGCCTCTCGCAATATCAAACCCATGTCATAACTCATATTGAATGCAAATGCAGGAAGTTGATTGAGAAAACTGATGCATTTACTGTTGCACAATAAAACATAGAGCAGAAAGGTAGTTTGGTCCAAATTTTGTGTGATCATGGTGTCTATGTTTGTTTTTACTGTTCTTAAATGCTCTATGGCATATCTGACAGGCTTTCTGTTATCAAAAATTTCTCTCTGTTTCGGGTGTCATGCACAGAGGATATGTGATTCTCTGGTCTTTAATGCTTTTCCAAGTAGAAGAAATACTCTCAAGAAAATGTGACACTGCATCTGCGCCACAGTAAATCTCTTTACTAACAATAGATCCCGATGTATCCAAGATACAGTACCCATAAGCCATGGCTTTGTGATGATGAGAGATTATGTGGTTATTGATTCCCGAGGGGTCGAAGATTGACTCGAAATCAAAATATGCAGTGTGAGAGGGGGAATAGGTTTTCTCATGATTAATGAATTGCAATGTAGATCCTTTTTCTGGGATGACCAGCACCTGCTTTATTTGACATTTACTTTCATGTTTTCGAATATCCTGCAAGGTAAAACGTCTCAGTAAACAGTTTTTACAGAAGCTGGGGTATTGGTGAAATGTTTCCATTGCAACACTTTTCTTGATTCTAAAAAATCTGATCAAAAACCTATCAAAGTCTTTGATTAAGGCAAAATGTTTGCCCTGTAACAATAACAAAGGCACTAAGTTTCCACTCGCCGCCCCCTTGGGACACACATATATTTCATGTTTCGAGGTGCAAAAAACCTTCCTTTTTCTTCCTCCTCCTCCCTCTCCTCCACTTTCTACTTCATCACTATCCTCCTCCTCCTCCTCCTCCTCCTCCTCCTCCTCCTCTTTATTACCGCTTGAGATGGCATATACATATATAGACACGTGATTAGCACGCTCTATTGTACCAATATCATCCCATCATACCGGAAAATAATTTTTTTCCGGAATTTCTACCAGTTTCCGACATGCCTTGGTGCTTTTTGTTTTGGTGTAAAGGTGATGTGCTTGTTTGTTTTTCTGCAGAAGGAAATAAGCAACGAGACAATGCAAAAGGCATTGGCCATTATTCTCCAAGGGGTTAAATATTTGATTACCACCTCTGAAAAATAATGCGTTATGTGTTTTTGTGCCTACGACAGGAGATACCTCCGTTAGGGCTAAAGTGACCTGAAACAAGTCAATTGCTAATATCATACAGCCGGATCCTTCCACTTCAGACAAGTGCCGCTCCATACGCTCGGAAACATAGTGGATAAGACCATCTACAAATTCTTGGACCTCACCCTGCGTGACGAGGTGAGCAGGTGTCACCACAAAGAAATTTTGCACATTCACCCAGCACCATTCTCATCTTCTTCTTCCACCATGCGTGCAATTTGAATGCGCATTTTTGCATAGGCTCTCACTTGCGGAGGTGGGCGTGCCATGTTTAATATTTCTAAAGAAAGAATCCTTATAAGCTCCTCCCTATTACCTCGCAGAAAAGCCTCGCGATTAAAAGATTGTGCATGTGGTATCGTGAAGGATAATATATTTATCTCTCCATTAAAGAGAACTTGCCTGTCGGAAACACATGTGATTTCTCGCTCACTCGGTTCTTCTTCTTCTTCTTCTTCCGAATTACTATTATCACCACCACCACCACCACCACCACCACCAACACCACCGCCATCACCACCACCACCGCCACCACCACCACCACCACCTATATCATCTACACTGTCACAATCTTCATCTTCACTCGTTATTTGACCTCTAGCACTAATATTATTCACGTTACTCTCTTCTTCATCTTCATTGCTTTGCCACTCCCAATTATTCTCCTCCTGGCAATATTCACTATCGCTTTGATTACAGTCACACTTGATATACTCATCCTGAACACCATCTTCATTGTTGCAGAATACATCGCTGTGTGCATCATAGTATTCAAGGTCGTGGTCGCTATAATTGCACTCTTCACAATATTCAAACTCATCACTGTTGCATTCTTCACGGTATTCAAACTCATCAATGTTGCAAGAAGTGGTATCATTGCACTCTTCATAATATTCAAAGTCATCACTGTTGCAAGAAGTGGTATCATTGCACTCATCATAATATTCAAACCCATCAATGTTGCAAGAAGTGGTATCATTGCACTCTTCATAATATTCAAAGTCATCACTGTTGCAAGAAGTGGTATAATTGCACTTCATAATATTCAGTCATCACTGTTGCAAGAAGTGGTATCATTACACTCATCACAATATTCAAACTCATCAATGTTGCAAGAAGTGGTATCATTGCACTCTTCATAATATTCAAAGTCATCACTGTTGCAAGAAGTGGTATCATTGCACTCATCACAGTATCAAAGTCACTATTATTATTTGTGCAATCACATAAATTATTCTCCTTATGACAAAACGCTGCCATGTCAAATTAACCCTTCCCAACCCCACGCTGGAATGAATGAGAGTGAACCTTCACACGCTCGCACACACACTCACACCCACACACACACACACGCGCGCGCGCTTACCTTTAGCGCTGAAATCCATTCTTGATTCTGATGAGAATTAAGCGAAGGAGAGGTCTTTTATTGCTTTTGGAAGCAAAATGGGTGGAGCCTATGTCTATTGGTTAGCCTTACTTCTCCTTAGGTTGGTGTTGGCGGGGTGACACACACACGCACACACACACACACACACACACACACGCACACACACACACACACACACACACACACACACACACACACACACACACACACACACACACACACACACACACACACACAAACCCCACCCTCCAGACAGATGGGCAGCAATCACACAAACACACCACGAGGTTTATCCAAAAACTGCCCTTCTCTCTCTCTCTCTCTCTCTCTCTCTCTCTCTCTCTCTCTCTCTCTCTCTCTCTCTCTCTCTCTCTCTCTCTCTCTCTCTCTCTCTCTCTCTCTCTCTCTCTCTCTCTTCTCTCTCTCTCTCTCTCTCTCTCTTCTCTTCTCTCTCTCTCTCTCTCTCTCTTCTCTCTCTCTCTCTCTCTCTCTCTCTCTCTCTCTCTCTCTCTCTCTCTCTCTCTCTCTCTCTCTCTCTCTCTCTCTCTCTCTCTCTCTCTCTCTCTCTCCTCGCTCGCTCGCTCGCTCGCTCGCTCGCTCTCTCTCTCTCTCTCTCTCTCTCTCTCTCTCTCTCTCTTTTCTCTCTCTCTCTCTCTCTCTCTCTCTCTCTCTCTCTCTCTCTCTCTCTCTCCTCTCTCTCTCTCTCTTCTCTCTCACGCACATACGCCTTCATCATACTAATAGTAGAGGACCCTACCATTGAGCCCGTGACCAATTTCTCCTGATCAAGGTTTGAAGGTGCTTTTTAAATGACTTGAGGATACTGAACAAAATAAGCCCCCATGTCCCTCGCAAAAGTGCGGGTTAACTCCGCCAGGGGGCAAAATCCAAGATGGCCGCCGTGAAAACTAGATTTGTCATATATTCACTAATTTAATGGCTATTAATATGTTCTAGGTGTCTAAATGTATGTTTTTTAGGTCAATAAAAGCTATAAAGACATCATAGAGTGGATTTGTGGACAAAAAGTCATTGAAATTGATTATTTTATAAAAAAATGAACACGAAAAATGTCTATGCCATCGACAAACGCTTCCATGGATCAGGTTCGTCAGATGTTCTCGTCATGGCAGGAGTAATCGCAGAAGGTTCTGTTTAATAGGCATTAAGAGGCAAACACTACAAGAGAAGCATTCGATGTCTGCGCTTGATGTATGAAGCACTCATGCGAAGACTCATATTATACAGCCTGTGCTCTGGTGCTTCTGTGCCTGAAGATGTCAAATGTCAACTGGTGATTTTGAGAGACCCATCATCATCCTTCCAAGAATGTGAACAGAGCTATGCCTTAATTGAATCAAACCCAAACATCATAACTATCGTTGCAGAAGAGTTTGAAAGGATAACAAATTCAGGTACTCAAATGGCGAAATACTGGATGTCTTTTCTTGAGATGACTGAGATTCTGATGATGAACTTGCATGTCCTAAGAACTCAGAGCTGGGAAGAAATCAAAGCATCTCTACGTTTGATGTTGCCCTGGATGCAGATCTATTACAACAGCAAGTATGGAAGGTGGATGGTGGAGTACTGGCTGGAGCTGAGCAATCTTGACAGTACCCTGTCAAAACAGCAACATAGTGAAAACACAAAAACACGTTTGAAGCTGGATGAACAGGCGGTACAGGATATTGATAGCTGCATCACTGAATTTTCCTGTGACCCATTCAACACAGACAATCCTAATCTGGTGTTCTGGCTTCTACTGTACTTGTTGATGACTTCGAGTCTGCTCATCACGATGGTGAAGATCTGTTCAGGATATTCTGTAATGACCGCATGTTGAGTGACAATATACCATTTTACTCCACAGTGCCCAGAAACTCACGACGGAACTTCAGTAATCCAACACCTGTCATAGGTGACAATACTGACAAGATTACCAAATCAGAGGCCATGGAGAACAAGGCAATGGCGTCCATCATACATAGCACTAGCAGAAGCACACGACAAGTTTAACCTCATTAACGTGATGGAATATCGAGTGACAGATGAATGTTTGCCCATATACAATGTTAACGGGACAATGAGAAAAACCCAAAAGTTCAAATTGGTGGATAAATTATAAATGGAGACCTTGGATTCCAGGGAGTACATTGCTATAGTTGATATGGGATTCAAACGGCGTCTGTCAACCCCATCATTTGAGGAACGTGAACAATCAGATAGTACTAGCTTCACATGGCGGGATTATGCTTCCAAGATGTTGTCCATAATAATGTCCAGACACAAAAATGCTTCAAAGATTGTGTTGGTGAATGACCGCTATGACTTGCCATTTACCATCAAAGACAGTGAACGAAATCTTCGCTCTAGTAATATTGAAGGCTCTAAGAACATCTTCATCCGGCCTTCAGACAAATTTCCCTCAGCTAGAGCTTTCCAGGATTTGTTGCACAATCCAGCTGATAAACAACGCTTGCAGTCATTTTTCCGAGATCAGATCCATCTAAGGTGCTGTGAACATCCCAATGTCCAGTTTGTATATTCAGTGGGTCCAAGGTGTTGGAATTTATCCACAGGAGACAGAATTGGCAAGTTTGAATATGAACACATCGAAGCAGACACGATTTCCTTCTATATATATTCCCAAATCAGAAGATCAGGCATTGATACTGATGTTGTAATTGATGCTGAAGATACAGACGTTCTAGTTTTGTCTGCATATGTTGCCCATACAATAGATGGAGTGTTAGCAGTCAAGAGGAAGAAGAACATCATAGATTGTAAAAAAATTATGCTCCAAAGAGGTAGCAGAGATTATAGTTCAACTACATATTAACAGCGGATCAGACACCACAACTGCTTTTTTTGGCCACAGGAAAGCATCAATTTTTACCAAGGGAGTCTCAGATGATGCACGTACTCTGCTGTGTTGTTTTGGCAAGT
>JACEEZ010008449.1:70000-72500 GCA_016584305.1 Chionoecetes opilio | reverse complement strand
CAATTTAAGATAATTCCAGTTATACCGTGCGACTTTAATTTCTTAAGTAAACGCTTATGACGGACTTTGTCAAACGTTTTTTGGAAGTCAAGATAAATCACATTTACTGCTTTCGTCTCGTCAAACGTGATGTATACGTCATTGAAAAAGTCTAGCAAATCTGTGAGGCAAGAACGTTTATTACGAAAGCCGTGCTGGGAGCTTATGATCAGAGTATTTTCTTATAAGAAATGTACCACATTTCTCGAATTACAGATTCCGATAATTTACAGACTACGGATGTGAGGCTGATCGGTCTGTAGTCGCTCGGTTGTGTTAAATCACCTTTTTTGTATTGATATAACATTTGCATGTTTCCAATCGCAAGGAACTTTACCGGAGTTTAGAGATTTGTTAAAAAGTATTAACAGAGGCTTACAAATCTGGAGCAAAGCTTCCTTTAAAAATCGTGGTGCAATACCGTCTGGCCCAGGGGATTTGTTAACTTAAAGTTTATCTATTGCTCTAATTATTGTGTCCTCAAGAAATTCGCAATTGATGAATGGAATTACGTAACTTTGATAGCAGCCCACTTCTTCCAGTCCATTTATATCTTCAACTGTAAAAACAGAAGCAAAGTAATCATTTAATACTCCAACCATCTCGACTTCATTATTACGTAGTATGTATACCGTTTTCAAGGGAAAGTGGACCTATGTTCTTTGTGATAACTTTCTTCTTGCGCATGTAACTGAGAAAATGTTTTGGGTTCGATTTACTGATAATCGCAATATATAATAAAAAAATTGTCTTACTTTTCTTTATCAACTTTTTCGTATCGAGCCGTAGTCTTTTGAACTCTATTTTATCATTTTCATTTTGTGATGACAAGTATTTTATTTGATAACAATTTGCCAAGTATTTATTGGGGAGGCGGTAGCAGAGTGGTTAGCGTCTCCGAGTGGCTTTCTCGGTGACCCGAGTTCGATCCTCGATGAGGTCTGTAAAATCCACTTAAAATCTTTCTGCACCGTCGAGTGGCCTATGAACACCCACATGCTGCCTATAACTCTACCTTCGATTGCGAGTGCATCGGAAGACACAGGGGGGCGGCATGAGCCTCTAGTCACAGGCGTCACTACAAAAATCCTGCCTGCGCCACCACGGGCGAGGGCCAACCATCACAGCCCTTAAGTGAACCTCCAGGGCTTACCATCCCAGCCCTGGAGGTCACTGCCTACAGTCGCTATAGGCCAATATGTAAAAAAAAAAACTATATAGACATACATATAGTAGGCCCGTTTATTCCGTGAAAGGCCAGATTCAATTTAGCTGATCCACCACTTGGTTTATCTTATTATTACGTGGACGTCATTTACCAACTGGAACACAAGACTTTACAACATTAGTCAATATATTTGCTAAATATGCCCCCATGATTCGTCTAAATTCGATTTATTTCATAGCATGCTCCAATCTGATTCTGATAAAATCGTCCTAAGTCTTTCAAAGATACCTTGTTTATACAGGAGATTTGTTCATCGCAACGCTTTCCCTGTATACTTCGACATTTATATCAAAGTACGTAATTCTATGACCGTTCATGCCAAATTCAGGGCCAATATTCACATTCTTTACCAAATCGGCATTTGCCTAAAAAAACATGCTGCAATATGTTGTCACCTCTTATGGGTTTGTGAAAGTTGTTGGACTGGTAAGGCCACAACTGGCACAGCAATTGTGGTTATGTAATATTTTCAACGATAGTGTTTAAAGTAATCGTCCAGACCATTTCATCATTCCTGATTTAATGCAATAAAAATATAGCCATGTTCGAGTATATCAACAATATGTTGTCACTTTTTGCATCCAGTCGCCCGTTTTTAAATGATCCGCATTCAAAATCTGAAAATTCCCCGAGCTCTCAAATCACAACTGATGGACCAGCAGACGACGCACCATGACTCGGTGACGTCATAGCAGGAAGCCTCCCAGCCCTGCCTGATACAGATACACGAAGACTCAGAAAAAAACATAGTACTTGAAGAATTTTGGGTATTTCTGATAGATTTTTTTTGCGATATGGCATATACATACATCCTTCATGGGCACAGCAAGAAAGCTGTACCTTTCCAGAGAGCTTAGCACCCATTTCCGACCTATTTAGCCAGGTTATGTGTGTGCAGCGCCGGTAAGAGGCGGGTGAGAGCCGCGCGGTGTGAAACACATTGTCTTGCCGCACGGCTCTCACCCGCCTCTTACCGGCGCTGCACACACATAACCTGGCCAAATAGGTCGGAAATGGGTGTTAAGCTCTCTGGAAAGGTACAGCTTTCTTGCTGTGCCCATGAAGGATGCAAGTATATGCCATATCGCAAAAAAAATCTATCAGAAACACCCAAAATTCTTCAAGTACTATGTTTTTTTCTCAGTCTCCATGTATCTGTATCAGGCAGGGCTGGCAGGCTTCCTGCTGTGACGTCACTAGCATGTTTCGCGCCACGGCTGGAATGAGGCTGTT
>JACEEZ010008449.1:60000-65000 GCA_016584305.1 Chionoecetes opilio | reverse complement strand
CGGCCTCTAACTCCTATCTCTGTCCTATCTCTCTCTTCTCTCTCTCTTCTCTCTAACTCTCTCTTCTACCTCCATCTCTTTCTCTCTCTCTCTGCTCTCTCAGTTCTTCTGTTCTTCTCTACATTCTCACTCTCTCTCTCTCTCTCTCTCTCTCTCTCTCTCTCTCTCTCTCTCTCTCTCTTCTCTCTCCTCTCTCTCTCTCTCTCTCTCTCTCTCCTCTCTCTCTCTCTCTCTCTCTCTCTCTCTTACTTTTTATTTTTTTATATCGAGTTACAGAAACATTAGGGTGTAGCAGTGGTGGTGGTGGTGGTAACAAAGAGAACGCACTGAGATGATGAGGCAGACTGAAGTATATTATTAGCTCGTGCTGCTTGCTTTTCAATAGATTATACATATATGCAACATATTATATTCATATTTACGGTAAGTTTGTAATCAGAAAAACATACTCACCAATTGACCAAGAACAAATGTTTATTTCCATGTACTTATAATTTTAATGATTTAGCTAGTGGTGACAAAAATACCCTTTAAAAACCCTTTTTGCAAATATACCCTTTTCAACTCTCTCGTCTTGCTACATGTCACCTGATAGAGTACGTAACGCTTGGTTTTCAATAAATTATACAAATATGCAACATATTATAGTCACATATACGGTAAGTTTGTAATCAGAAAAACATACTCAACATTTAACCAAAAACAAATGTTTATATCCATGTGCTTATAATTTCAATGATTTATTAGTGACTAATGATGACAAATGCTAGTGGTGACAAATATACCCTTTAAAAACCCCTGACAATTATACCCTTTTACAACCCTTCTTCTGCTGACAAATATACCCTTTCTCAACTCTCTCGTCTAAAAAGGGTAGATAAAGGGTAGATGAAGGGTATAATCGGCAGCATCTACCCTTCAGCTTGGACATAGGGTATAAAAAGGGTAGTGATGGTGCGATGTAGCAATTCTACCCTTAATATACCCCTCATTTCTGAGAGTGTGGTCCTCTTAATTCTCCTGTCACTCGCCACACCCCACACCCTGTGAAACTCCTCGTCAAGTGGCCAGATCCACGCTGCTCACACACTTAATTACATCATATCATGCTTGTAAATCCCACGTATAATGATCAATGTCGTGGATTTAATGATGAATAACTATCTTTATTTCAGTTACTAAGTAATCTAAGTCATATAATATACACTACAATACTGCTGCAAATCGTATATGCATGAAATATAAAGGAGCACTCTTAATGGTGCCTCGCAAGTAAACATTTAGTACACTTAATTATGTTTTTGATAGAAATTACAACACAGTTTTGGTTTTTCCTTCAGCCATTTGTGTGTGCTCAAGGTGCTTAGGTCGGAGGTAAAGTATATAACATTTGCTGTGGTTATGATATTATAAATTATGCTTGGCACGCACGGTAATGAAATAAATTGGCATTAAATTTAGTTTGGCACACAGAGCTCAACAAGCTGCCGATACCAGTTATAGTTATATTGAATACGTGATAATTTGAATTTCAAGATCGTCGTATCCTAGGATACATTATTTGTCATGTATGTAGGTTAGCGAGTGTTTGTTTTGCACGATTCGGCTACATGCTCTGATTTTCCTAATTTTCTAAGATATCAATAGTATCTACATACATGAACATACATAACTGTCCGAAATTGAAATTTAGTGTACACTTGTTATGGATATGTTTTTATATCCTTACACGGCACGTCTTATTAGGACAAATGTATGCCATGTAAAGACTCTCTGCTTCTTCTCCGATCACTGATTTTTCATCAGGCGAGTTGATGAACGTTTTTGAGTGTAGCACTATTCACAGGTGAGCTGAGTGACCTACTCTAGGTCACTCAGTGACCTACTCAGCTCCACTTCAGCTGACGCAGCTGCAATGCGTGTTAAAAATAATAGTAGCTGTCTTGAAAAATTTACAACACAGATCTAAGAAATGTCAAAGATGCACTCACCACATCTATCTTCTGCCCATGAAACACCTCACTATATAAGTTTGCTCATTGGATTTTATTTGACTACACGGCTGCACAGTCAACTCGCCCTTATAGGCGCTTGCAGCCGTGCACAGGTGGTGAAGTGAGGTTCTGACCCCATGCCATCCAATGACCCAACCGCCTTGCGACCCGACAACAGCTGCACGATAAGGCCAAAGAAAAATTGGCTGGGACTTGAAGCCTTGAGGCCTAACGATGCTGCTGAAAACCGAGCGAACAGGCTGTCAAGGAACTCCATGGCGCCTATGTGCGAGTTGTGGCTCAGCAGCGAGGCATTTCCCGATAACGGGCTGAGGTGGGCGTTGTTGAGGCGATGGGTGGTGGTGGTGGTTGTCACTGTAGTGGTGTCTATTAGTGGTAGTGGTAGTGGTGTGGTAGTTAAGTGGTGGTGGTAGTGATGATGGTATTAGCGCTGTGTTTACTTTTTGTGATGGCGACAGTGGTGACGACAATGTGGGGAGGTCTATTGGGAAAAGAAAAAATATAAAGATAAAATAGAAATATGAAAAAAAATGAGAATACAAAAAATATGCAGAGTTGTCAAATGGTGAGACAATTCATATCTTGTTGCGGCCTAAAGCTTCCTTCTTGAAAGTTCCACACATAGATGTAACCAGAAAAGGGCAGTGCAGTTTGTTCTAACTTACCGTGAACTTGAGATTAAACTTGAGAACAAATTTTGATGATGTTTGATTTTTGTGGATCAGGAGTGGCAGCTGGCTAAAACAAACAACAGTATGGCCGGTGAAAACCTTGAACAGTAAAGGAAAGGGAGTTGAGGAGTAAAGTAGCTTCTGCCTCGAGCCTTTACAGTAATGTCGTTTGTCTTCTTGTCTTTTGACGTAGATTTGCACAACTACTTTTTCGATCTTGTCAGTTTTATATATCCTGCCCACGACTACATGGAATTAGTAATTTATAACCATGGCCATTTTCAACAGCATTCTCATAAATGCTCAATAATGTATTTACTTTCGTGTCATCTTTACAGGTATATGCATATGTATTTACCTATTCTACACGTAACCTGAACTGGTGAAATCTGAAATGCTCTGCTTTTTATGTATTAAACCTCCCTACGAGTTAAACCTTTTTGTGAGAGGAATATCGGCGTGCCTTTTACTGTTGACTTGGCATTTGAGCTGCGATCGAACTAGCTTTTATCAAATATATCTTGTAGTTCTTTTCCTGATTCATAAACACGCAAAATATATATTACTAGATAAATATTATCATAAATTAATAAATAACCAAATAAAGAAAAAAGTTCCGTAAAATTGGAAATACCAAACCGCTTTATGATCAAATATCACTTATCGTGATTTCGAATTTTTCATTTTATACCTCTTGGGGTGACATGATGTATCTTTTAAACTATTTCTACCTTATCTTTTGTAACACTAGATCTGCCTTATCCTGTGTTCAGTAGTGGAAAAAAGAGAAGAAAAACAAACCATCATCACCACAAACATCACCTGCGGCAATAGATAAACCCAACGCATTTCTAGCCGCTGCACGCACCACCACCACCACCGCCACATAGACCCACACCAGCGTACGCCGATAAAACACAACAAAACATTCAGAAATTTTCCAGCTTTTGCAATAAGCAGGAAATTCCTTGTCTCTCTCCTCCCTACCCCTCTAAGCCTGACCCCAACAGACACTCACACACTCTCTCTCTCTCTCTCTCTCTCTCTCTCTCTCTCTCTCTCTCTCTCTCTCTCTCTCTCTCTCTCTCTCTCTCTCTCTCTCTCTCTCTCTCTCTCTCTCTTTTTTTTTTTTTTTTTTTTTTTAACTTAATACATTGAATACAAAAGGGGAGTTGATGTGCTAAAGTCCTGACTGGGACGCCAAGGACTATCTCTAGCAGTATTATATTTTATTAATATCAATAATTATACAAATGATATGGAAAAAGTACAGCAATTCTCTACTATAAATTAATACTAATAACAACTATACGCTAATACAAATAATATAAAGAAAGTATACAAATACATTGATACACATATATATAAAGAAATTATACTAATATAAAACATAATCTTATTATACAAATGTTTAGTAATGATTTTTATTGCATGTTTTATTGCGTTAGTTCCGCTTGCAGCCAGCCATTTACGTCCGATTTGAAGGCGTGCATGGAAGTGGTGAGATGCAGGTCGGTCTGGCGCACCAAGGTGTTCCATAGTCGACCATAGCGGGGTAGGAAGGAGCGGAGGTAATGTTCCGTCCTCGCGAAGGGCACAGTCACTTGATGGTCGATGTTGTGGGCCGCACGGGTAGAATGGGAGGGCCTGGCCCGTGGGTTGAGGCGCAGCTCTGCTAGTTGTAGGAGCTGCATCCTGTGAGCCTTGTACATGACGCACATGCCTGCCACGTCACGCCGCTGCTGGAGAGGTTGAATGATCTGTGCTGCAGCCTCAGGGGCTTTCAGCCGGGCCAGCCGCTGGGCTCTGGCTTGAGCCCGGTCAAGGAGGCGGAGGTATGACGGGGGGCAGGAGGACCATGCGAGGGGCGAGTATTCCATCAGGGAGCGGACTTGTGACTTGTAGAGTGTGCCGACTCCCTGAGCGTCCAGGAGGTGCGCGACGCGTCGGATGCAGCTCAGTTTCCAGGCAGCATCCTTGGCGACCTTCTTGACGTGGCTGGTGTATGTGGGGAGTCGAACTTCACCCCTAGAATGTTGACTGACTCCTGGAGGTGTATTTTTCTGCCTGCCAGGAGAATGGCGTGTTGGTCCCAGTTGACTGCATCTTGCCTGCGGGAGATGAGGACGGCTTGGGTCTTGTCTGGTGCAAAGGTGACTTGCCATCTCTTGCCCCAGGAGGCGATGCTCTGCAGTGCCCGGTTGATACGAATGACTGTGTTGTGGCGGTCAGTCCTCTCACAGGAGGTGAATGTGAGAGTACAGTCGTCTGCGTACGCTTTTGCCTCAGGAATCAGCTGCAGGATGTCGTTGAA
>JACEEZ010008449.1:30000-55000 GCA_016584305.1 Chionoecetes opilio | reverse complement strand
TGCGTGTTGGTCCAGTTGACTGCATCTTGCCTGCGGGAGAGAGGACGGCTTGGGTCTTGTATGGTACAAAGGTGATTGCATCTCTTGCACCAGGAAGGCGATGCTCTGCAGTGTGGTATACGAATGAAATGTGTTGTGGCGGTCACTCCTCTCCCAGGTGAATGTGAGGGAGTACAGTCGTCTGCGTACGCTCTTGCCTCAGGAAATCATAGCTCTGCAGGATGTCGTTGAAGTAAACGTCCATAGTAATGGACAGAGTACAATTACTGAGGGACACGCTTGATAGCATTTTTCAGAGGAGGTGTGAACCCATCACCACCACGCGCAGCGTTCTTTCATGGAGGTAATCCTTGCAGGAGGTGTAAAGGTCCCCGCAGATCCCCAGGCTTCTCAGCTTGGCAGTGATGCCCTGATGCCACACCCTATCAAAGGCAACAGAGACGCAAGGGCGACGACGAAGGGGTCTCGTCCCCGATAAGGGAGTGGTTCCAGGCTGACTGAGTGCAGGAGAAGTAGGTCGGCTGCAGGATCTCCCCTGTCGGAAGCCGAAATTCCGCGAATTTTAGCAATGTGAGCTCATAAAAAATGTAGCGATTTTTGAGGTAAGATTGGACTTAAGAAACTTTCCAAACAACGGAAAGGAGGGAAATGGGCGGTAGTTATGAGGATCGCCTTGTGCTCTTCTTTTTTTTTGGGGATAGCACAGACTCTCGCCACTTTCCACTCAGATGGCCACTGCTGAGATGAAAAGGCATTTCCTGGAAGATGATTGCTAGCCAGAGGCACAGCAAGTTGTGAGGCACTCTGGAATGCAGGTAGGGCTGATTACTATCTGGTCCCAGCGCTTTTGGGATCAACTTGTGAAGTTGTTGCAAAAACGCCTCCGTGGTTAATGGTGTGATGTCAATAGGGGGCCTTGGTTAGAACGGAACGTAGGAGGCGTCACGTTCTGGGTCAGGGACCTGTCATCTGAAGGAGAAGTGGCATCCAACACCTGAGCTTTACCCGGTGACTTGTGCCACAGAGCCATTCAGGGCTGTCAAAACGGTGGGATGATGTCTCCGAGAGAAGCCATCGTTGTTGTTGATTGCTGCTCCACCAATCCTAGTGCCACGACTGGCCCTGTTAGCTTTGCGATGAGGGATCCTCCAGTTGTTGAAGCGCCCTTTCTGGACTCTTTTCATATTTTCACAGGCCATGTTGTGCTGGTGTTTATGTATTCTTGGGGGATGGGACTTAGATAGCAGCCAGGCCTGACTTATTGTCTGCTGCTTTCCTGCATTGAAAGCCAAACCAGGGTGGTCTCCGTTTTAGACTTGGTATGTCGGGCAGTGCACAAAATTTCTTTGGTGGACATCAGGATTCGTGAAGTCTCACGTGTGTGAACGGCACCTGTTAAGCACGTCAGACCACACAATGTGGTTAAGTAGTTGCCTTCATTGATCCCAGTTCTTCTCTCTCTCTCTCTCTCCGTCTCTCTCTCTCTCTCTCTGCTCTCTCTCTCTCCTCTCTCTCTCTCTCTCTCTCTCTCTCTCTCTCTCTCTATCTCTCTCTCTCTCTTTCACACACACACACCCACACACACGTCAGCCTAGTGACGAGAATGCTCCTCTGACCTTGTAAACTGGACTCTAATGGTGTGTGTCATGGTCGATGTCAGGAAGATTTCTCCTTAGCGCCCAAACCCGTGACAGTTTACACACGATGTGTAGTGCCCCGCTAGCTCCTCCAGGCCCTCCAGTGACGCCGAACAGCCGCCGCCCGGCGCCCCGTGAACTGAAGGGGGATTATGGGAGGGGTTTGTGAGGGCAAGGATGTCTTTGGAAACGTGGGCTTCTGGAAAGAAACGTTCATGGAGGTTGTTTTGGGTGTTTTATGAATAAATGTGCGGCATCTTTTAAGTAACCCCTTCAAGCCCAGGATCTTTCTTGCTATACAAATATGGTATGTGTTGAGCCTAAATTACGGGAAAGAAAGTAACTGAATATACCAAACTAGTTAGTCGGACAAGGATACTAAAACAGGCTCATATCTATACAATATTGTTAGATTCACAAAAAAAATAGTGCTAATGGTTCCAAAATTACAATGAAAATTACGTTCTGGGTCTCAAGGGGGTTAAGGGTGTGGAAAGAGAAGCTGCAGGAGGAAGTGCAGTTTTAGAAGAACTATGGTGTGTGTTTTATGGGGACGTGTATTTTTGTAGAGAAGTTGTATTTTCGTGCAGGGAGAGGAGTTATGGAAAGTCTGATTATTAGTACGTTGATCTTCCAACTCATTAGTAAATCATACCTTTAGTTTCACCCAGTAATCAACACAAAAGGCCTCTTCAGTTCACACCAGAAGCCGACTAATAACTGAACACTATCCTCCCTCCAATCCTTTACTTTCCTCATACGTATACTGTACATACTTGCGAGTGAGGTAAGGCATGAGGTAAGAACGGAAACTCCGTCAGCAGGTGTGTCATGAAGGTGCCGTATTGGTAGCCCATGTATCTTCAGATCCTCCTCAGTGCAGGGTCGGTACTCATCAGGATGGGTTTGAGTAAAGGACGTCTGAGGGAAGATGAAAGAGAGGGGTTTAGCGAGGTATTCAGAATGCGAGAAAGGGAAGGAAGGGCTGGGTTAAAGCGATCTTGAAAGTGGAAAGTTACATACGGTTACTATAGCGGTAGGTAGATAAATAGCTAAATTATCGTGCATAAATGTTTGATGAACGAACAAGATTTCGGATATTTTGAAGGTGTTTTGGCCCGGTATTTTCGTACCCAAAACAATCTTCGGGTAATACTTGGAGAAACGATAACCTGAGATTTCTCACTCCGGCCTCGCCCGCGTCCCCGACTCAGCGATCGCTGTAGTAATCATAGGAGCCGCAGGCCACTTCTGTTAAATTGCAGACAATACAATGAACGTATGCAAAACCATGACTGCATTCAGCATCACTCATAGCTTTTCCATTCACTCAGGAGATCCATTAGCAAATTCACGGTGTATTGTGTGTTTTTATTAATATTATTACCATGCACTAACCTAGACTACAATCACACAAAAATATGCGTACAAACAGATGGACATGAGTAAACATAATGAATAAGCGGACAAACACATAACAGGACACACATATTGAACACACGCCACATTTTATTACACAAGAGATAGTGAAGGCCAGGAGACACAACACTAAAAGGTACTTCAATCCCTTCACGTCCTCGTTACCACCCGAGAACATGCTCACCGTGTCTGCTCCGCGGTATCACGCGGAAACGAAGGCCGGGGACGGAAAATGCCAGCAGCGCCGTCACCGTGGTTTCTTGGCAAACTTGTCAGCAAGGACGGTAATTGAAGCTCCCGGCAGCACCTCCTGCAGAAGGGTGGCGGTGGTGAGACCGACCACGCCCGACCCCGATCACCGCCACCTTCCACTCCTGAGCAGGCTGTGCCATACCTGTCGTCCAAAGAAGTCGTATTTACTCCAGCACGGGCCCCAGGCACCATCTATCCTAATTATCAGTCATTACCATTTTGGCATAAAGAGCTCTCGAGGGCAGGTAGGACATTCCATTCACCTTATTCTTATTTCTTTACCATTTTTATAGCATTGTTTGTAATGTTGTAAAGCCGCATCTCAGAGAATAGCTCGATACTTAAACTGGAATTCTAAACCCCAATGATGCCCGTGCGCGAAGACATTTATAATCGTTCCATCCACTCCTTGCAAAAGTCTTGAATTCGTTGCATTCTTGAGTATTGCACATCGAACCTCGAATACAAAAACATATAAATTGAACCGAAGACCGACCAGGCCCCCCCCCCCCCCCCCCCCACACACACACATTTTCCACGGTTCTTAATGTCACGGGAGAGTCGGGAGACAGAGGGAAGATGTCAAGGGCTCGATCCCACTGGCGGGGTTTGGAGCCACCAAATCCTCTTCAATATCAGTGTTGATTCATGCTCTTGGTCCTCTGGCATTTCTAAAGGTCGTCAGAAGTTTTTCAACGACATTTTGTATGATGTGGCATGAATAGTTGAATTTTATTGTTTTGTTTTTTTAAATCGGGTATTTTATGAGCAGAGATATTTTGTTAGGTAATATTCAGGTTATGTTCTGAATTTCATCATTGACTTGGAATTTGTGTATTTATATACGGCTATGTTTGATAACTAATTATTTACTTTTACTGCTTCTTCTTATCATTATTGTCATCATTAGAATTACAAGTATCAGTGTCATTGACAATGTTTACTGTTAGCAACATCATTCACTATTGTTATTATTACTTTATATTATAATTATTATTATTATTATTATTATTATTAATTATATTATTATATTATATTATTATTATTCTCATCATCATCATCATTTACTGTTACAAACTGTAATGCGAGAGATATAGAAAACAAACAGATGTGGAATAAACGAACTGAATAACAAAAAAGGTCGGGTTAACAGTCCTGCATTACCTCGTTGTTTAGTTCTGTGCACGATTGCATAGCTATTTGTTACCGATGTTATACGTACATACGACGCCAATGGCAACAGTTGATGCTCGTTAGCCTATCAGTGTCGCCTGGGGAATGTGATGTAATTATATTTATCCACGTCCTTCACAGACTCTCACCTTGGCCCCTATAGGAAGGTTATTAATTTACAATGTCGTCCACAAACATAGCCGGTAAATTGTTCTGAGTTTAATGATATAATGGTCTCTTTCTGGAAGTTGTGTCACGTGGCATTGAATACAGGCGTGAAAGAGAAAGCCATTATTAAGCAAAATTCTACATAGATGAGTTACATTAAAAATATAAAAGAACCATGAGCAGTATTTAGGAAGTGCGCATCTTCACCGTAAATGATTGGTCCTTATGGATCAAAACATGGCTGCACGTATCATACCTATTGTGTGTATGGGTTCCCCTTATACCTCCCTTATGTAGGTGTGTTAAGTAACTAGCAATTACCACGGGTAGGTCTCACGGCCTCTGTAGCTTCCTTATTTTCTTGATGTTTTTATGTTTTATAAAAGGATGACTACACTATATAAAGAATACTACATATAAAGGATGCATGTGTAACCATATTCGTAAAAAAAAACCTATCAGAAACACCCAAAACTCTGGCGTGTTTAAACAAAAAAAAAAAAAAAAAAAAAAAAACCGCATTGTCTTTGCCTCATCACCTTACCTGCGCTCGCTGCCCTGGTCCTCCTACCATCCCCCCGTTAACATTTATTAAATACCGAAAACTCTGACGGGCTTATTCTATTTAGCCACGTGCTTCCTCTCTCAGAGAAATGCAATAGGAGGCAAAAAAAAAAAAAAAAGGATGATTTCAAAACGGCGCTGGAGGCAAAAAGGTGACACCATATGTGATATACTCGATAATGGATACATTTCAACTATATAAGATCAGGAATGATGAAATGGTTGACGATTACTTTAAGATTCTATGAGGAAGGGAACAGGGAGGAAAGGGAGTGAACTGGAAAAAAATGACACGGAAAAACAAACGAACAAGAAAGGCGAGCAGTGTGTGGTCACAGGAATATGAGCGTAAAGAAGGGGAAAAGAACAATAGGAAATACTTTAAGGAAAACAGGATGGTGCCATGGAGTTACTCGTTTTGTATGAAGGAGTAGAGAGAGACGGACTATATTGTGATTGTGTGGGCTAAAAATACCTATTACGCGTGTCACTATATTACGCCTAGCAACCATCCAAGTTTATCTAGGGGAGGAAGGGTTAAACATGAGGGGCAGAGGTAATGACAAGATTTTTTGTCCTTTAGTTAGTATTGACGGCCATGATTAGATAACACTCATTGCGCAACTACTATTACTACTATTACTGTGTTGTACTACTGCCTACTGTGGTGTACTACTACTATTATTATTTTACCAATTCAATAATACTTCCTAGTTCTATAACATTCCTCACTACGATATTTCTAATTACTTAACATACACTACGATACTACTACTACTGCTCCACTAACACTACTATTAACCTCATATACTACTACAACTACAACTACTATGGCATGTATCATTATCCTTATTATTACTACTACTACTACTTACTACTACTACTCACTACTACTACTATATGTATACCAGTACTTCAAAGTCATAGATAATTTACATCGCGCTATAGGTACACTGACTCCCCGTGCTCGCACGCTATAGACAACCAAAATACTCACACTTTCCTTATGACATCAACTTAACCACTCTGAGGTACCAAATTATTATGATATGTTTAAACAAACACTGACCGCGTCCAAGTCCAGATGGCCCGGCTCGTCACCAACCCTGATGGCCTTTCACCTTTGCCAAGACTCGTGTGAGCAGTGATGAATCTATGAAAAAAATCTTGCTGCACACACCGCTCATTGAGCACGCTATATTGGTTGTCGACTCCGTTAGCAGATATCTGGCTTTTAGAAACTTATACTTAGGAAAAATAAGAAAAACGGCTGAAAATTAACAGGTCTTTTAAAAGGACTTCAGCAAACAAACACAAGCAAAAGTGGTTTATTAGAGAGACATTGGTTTGATAAAAAGAAAGAGAGAGAGAGAGAGAGAGTGGCAGAGAGAGAGAGGAGAGAGAGAGAGGAGATGGGGAGAGCGCAGAGAGAGAGAGGAGAGAGGAGAAAGCGAGAGAGGAGCAGAGATAACGACAAGGTCATCCCCACACCAGTGCAACGCTCTATGAAACTGCGTTAGATAGTTATAGGAGGAGGTTGGACCCAGGTCATGATAAGCATCAGTGTAAAAAAACCAAAGAGGAATCCAATCAACACTCTTCGCCTTCTGGTATTCGTCTATTATCCCATCCTTGTGGTGTTATTCACCCATGGTCTTGTCCACGAGAGATGGCTCGCGGATCGCCACATTCATCTACGGTGCGAGCTTGGGCAGCTCTTATTACGATTCTTTAGTAATTCTGGGACTCACACACTACACGGTACACCCCCCGTCCCCTTGCTCAAGGGGGACGTAACCGCCCGAATTTGTCAGTGAACAATCCAGGGAGCAGTGAGGATTCGAACCGGCTACCACAGAATGGCAGACCAGCACGCTATCCACTTGACCATCTGGTCGCGGTTGACCACCGTGTGTGTGTGTCTTTCTTTCTGTGTATCCGTGATATAGTAATAATGAAAAATGTAGTGGTAACAGTGATAGTAATGATGATAATACTAATAATAATAATAAAAATAACAATAGTAATGATAATGGTAATATTAATACTGATGATCATGATAATGATAATATTATAATATAATAAAAATATTAATAAAAAATATTATAATAAAAATGCTAATAATGATAATAATAATAATAATATCAATAATAAGAATAATGATAATTAGACCGATTAGGATAATTATAGAGAAAACAATAATAATAATGATAATAACAATAATAACTGATAATGATTATGATAATATTAATAATGATTTATTAATGACAATGGTAATGAAAATGATAATAGCAATAGCAATAATGATAATAATGATAATGATTAAAGTAATCGTCCAGACCCATTTTTTCTTTGCATAATATGTAGTAGAGGACCCTATCATTGAGCCGGTAACCAATTTCTCCTGATCAAGGTTTGTAGGTGGTTTTTAAATGACTTGAGGATAATGAACAAAATAAGCCCCCATGTCCCTCGCAAAAGTGCGGGCTAACTCCGCCAGGGGGCAAAATCTAAGATGGCCGCCGTGAAAACTAGATTTGTCATATCTTCACTCATTTAATAGCTATTATAGGTCTTGGGTTTGCTAAAATGTTGTTTTTTAGGCTCAAGGAAGCAATAAAGACTCATAGAGTGGATTTGTGGACAAAAAAAGTCATTGAATTGAATATTTTATTAAAATGAACACGAAAAATGTCAATATCGTCAATAATCGTATCAAGCATTTTACTACATTGTTTACAGTTAAATTATTAAATATGTGATATCGCAGAAAGGTTCTGTTGACCAGGCCTTAAGAGGCAAACACTACAAGAGAAGCAATCGATGTTCCTGCGCTTGATGTATGAAGCACTCATGCGAAGACTCATATTATACAGCCGGTCTATTGTGTTTTTCTGTGCCTGAAGATGTCCACATGTCACTGGTGATTTTGAGAGACACATCATCATCCTTCCAAGAATGTGAACGAGTCTATGCCTTACTAGAATCAAACCCAAACATCATAACTATCGTTGCAGAAAGTTTGAAAGGATAACAAATTCAGGTACGCCAATGGCGAATACTGGATGTCTTTTCTTGGAGATGACTGATATTCTGATGAGAACTTGCATGGCCCTAATAACTCAGAACTGGGAGATTCAAAGCATCTCTACTTTGATGTTGCCCTGGACGCAGATCTATGACACAGCAATATGGAAGGTGGATGGTGGAGTACTGGCTGGAGCTGAGCAATCTTCCTGAGGAGAGAACAGCCTACATGAGGGATGGTTTGCTTTCCCAGTCGTCATGGTAAACCTTTATCTAATGTCTTGTTTACCCCTTTGATCTGTGATTAGAGATGACCATGAACAAAGTATCGAGATGAAAGTCTGGTTTGGCTTAAAATCCTAAGAAATGAGAATATGTTGCTCACTGATTCAAGAATGTTAACCTCCGTCAACCAAGTCAATTCATCTCTAGCATACCATGGCACATAAATACCCTGTCAACACAGCACACAGTGAAAATCACAGAAACACGTTTGAAGCTGGGATGAAGCATGCGGTACAGGATATTGATAGCTGCATCACTGAATTTTCCTGTGACCCATTCAACACAGACAATCCTAATCTGAGATCTCTTCAATCTGGTGTTCTGGCTTCTACTGCACTTGTTAATGACTTCGAGTCTGCTATCGCGATGGTGAAGATCTGTTTCAGATATTTCTGCAATGACGCGCATGTTGATCGAAAGATCCCATTTTATTACTCTACAGTGCACAGAACTCACGACGGAACTTCAGTAATCCACCACCTGTCCTAAGTGACAATACTGACAAGGTTACCAAATCTGAGGCATGGAAGAACAATGCATGGCGCCCATCATAGCACTAGCAGAAGCACCGACGACAAAGTTTTAACCTCATTAACGTGAGGAATTCGAGTGACAGATGTGTTTGCCCATATAACCACGTTACGGGACAATATGAGAAAGACCTCAAAGTCCTAATTGGTGGATAAATTATATAATGGAGACTTGGAATTCCAAGGAGTGACATTGCTAATCTGTTTGATATGGGATTCATATGGGCGTCTGTCCACCCCATCTTTGAGGCCCGTGAACATCAGATGGTACTAGCTTCACATGGCGGGATTAATGCTTCCAAGAAATGTTTGTCCATCTAATGTCCTGCCACAAAAATGCTTTCAAAGATTGTGTTGGTGAATGACCGCTATGACTTGCCCTTTACCAATCAGAGACAGTGAACGAAATTCTTCGCTCCAGTAATATTGAAGGCTCTAAGACATCTTCACCGGCCTCAGACAAATTTCCCTCGCTAGAGCTTTCCAGGATTTTGTTGCCCACAATAGTAACATAGTAACATAAGGAAGCTACAAGAGGCCGTGAAACCTACACGTGGTAGTTTCCTGTCACCTAACACTACCTACATCCCGCACCTTTCATCCCCATCCATAACACTGTCCAGCCTCCTTTAAAGCTCCTAATGACTCCGCAACTAACTACCTGTCTACTGATATCCATGCCAATCATTCAACCACCCTGTTTGGGAACCATTTTCGCCCTATTTCTTTTTAAATCAAACGCTTTTTCCAGCTTGAAATCCGTGACGTCTTGTTCTCCCCTGGTTACTAGCCGTGAGAACTTTTCCTACCTCCGCTTTATTAATCCTTGATCCAATTAACAACTTCTATCCAGTCGTCACATCTAAGCCTGCACAGTGCCGAGGCTAGCTACAAGAGGAATTACTAAGCGTCTTGCCTGCTTCACTGGGATGACAAAAAAAACCTCAAAAATTAAATATTGACATGTAATTTTATCGTTTTTCATGTCGTAACGTTCTATTTTGGTAAAAGGAGAAAAGTGTCATATTTTCAGGTAGTAGTATATTAGTAGTAAGTATATTATTATTATTATTATTATTAGTATTATTATTATTATTATTATTATTATTATTATTATATTATTATTATTTTTATTCATTATTATTATTTGTTATTTTTTTTATTTTTTTTTTAATTGAACTTCTTTTTTTTTACATTGAAGTCTTTTTTTTACATTGAAGCTTTTTTTTTTTATTGAAGCCTTTTTTTTTACATTGAAGCCTTTTTTTAACTTTGAAGCTTTTTCTATTGAAGCCTTTTTTTTTTTTTACATTGAAGCCTTTTTTTCTTTTTTTACATCGGTCTGTTTTTTTCTTTTTTTTTTCATCGAAAATCATTATCTCATTATCATTCATCTTTTCATTACATTGAAGCCTTTTTTTAACATTGAAGCTTTTTCTATTGAAGCCTTTTTTTTTTTTTACATTAAAGCCTTTTTTTCTTTTTTTTACATCGGTCTTTTTTTTTTCTTTTTTTTTCATCGAAGCCTTTTTTTTACCTTTTTTTTTTTTTTTTTTTTCACATCAAGGTATCCAGCTAAAAAGTTTAAAGGCCATTTTAACCTACTGAAATGAGCTTTCTGGTTTGGACAATTATTGCAGTATATATTATAAAACCCATACTGGAGAAAAGTGAAACCATTCAAAAACTGCCTCGCCCAACTGACATAATAGTAGGGTCACTTAGGGCGATTCGCTTCACATTAGGTGAAGGAAGTATTTTGAGGGTCTTATCCTAAGCATTTTGTGCCGCTGAATCCGAAAATCGTAGTTGGGTCACTCGTTAGCGGTAAGTTTTCGCGCAATTTGCAATTTGGCAATTTGGCAATAAAATTGGCAATTACAAATTGCAGAATGAGAACCAGACGTCGTAGAGACCTCGTTTTGGACTCAAATTGAAGCTTATTAAGAGTGCATAAAATGTTATTTAGTACTCCGTGGTTGTATCTGTTCGCATTACTGAACTATAATGGAAATTAGAGATAAGTGGAAAAAAATGGAAAAAAATTTAAAGGAATAATTTTGGCCTTAATTTCACATCAAAAGTCATGAAATGTTTCTGGCTGTATCTGTTCTCATAAAGGCACTACCGTCTGATTAATAGAAAATGGTAACTTTTCTCTGACTGTCCCCTCATGGTCGTATTTTATGACATACGGTAATGAAATTTCGGACCGTTCTTCTTCGCCATGAATCGAAGCTCCTACGCCCGGTTCGTCCCGGTTTACGTGGCCATGATGCAGGACCTCCGCCTCAAGAATCCAAGAGCGTGGACGTACTTGGAGAAACACTGGGTCGTCCGTAAGTCGTTGGTACCTTTCACGTCCCTTGGCTGCGACCATGCCTTGGAACAGGTGAACCGGACTCTGAAAGGTGACGGTGGGCTTGTAGGGATCACGAAAAATCCCTCGACGAGGACCAAGTTCTTCTTGATCCAAGACGAACTCTTGGCAATCAAGGCCAAATCATTCGGAAGTTCTGCTACGGCATCAAAGCACCACAAGGACAGCCCAGCGGTCACGAAGAAGACACACGAGATGACCAAAGAGGTTGCTGGTCTTCTTCGCCAGCATAACCCCTTCACTCGCGAGAAAGCCCAACTCACCACCGTCCTTTCCCGCAAGGTTGTTCCAGATAAGATGGTGGACGCACTGACAAGAATCGAGGAGACTGGCAAGGAAGCTCTCTTGAAGTACGAAGAGGGAAGGATCAGGACTGCGCAGCAAAGTCCATGGGAGGTCCTGCATCGTCAGCCTACCAATACATTCAAACGCTGGGCAAGAAAGCCAAAGTTTCAATCGGAGGGAAGCAGGTGATTGTCACGGGATCCTCAGACTTCACTCGGCGCCTGCTGGCTCGCCCTCCAACTCGACAGCATTCTGGACCTTCGCACCATCATCTCCAACTATGAGCTCTCCCTGTTCCCTCTTTGCCCTCTTTGACGACCAAGGCCACCCGCGGGTCACGACAAAAAGTGCCCTTCTCAGGGTTCTGGAGAAGATGAACGCGGCGGTCTCCACGGCCTCGCAAACCCCTTCATCCTCTCGCGTGCTGGTCCTCGACGGGATGGCTATCCTTCAGCAGGGACCCCGTTTCCGGCTCAGCAAACTTTAAGGACCTGGTTGGATCCCTCCTGCAGAGAGTTGCCCAACTTGGTGTTGGCTACGGGGAGTTGCACCTTGTCTTTGACAGGTACGACATCGGCGCGTCCCTCAAAGACAAGACGAGGGAACAGCGAGCCCGAGGTGGAGGATACGATATCGACATCCAAGCAGCGACGAGGATCAAAGCTGGAATGACCATGGCTAACATCTTGTCCAAACCAAAAGCAACAAGACTGCTATGACCTCTCTCATTGCCTCCCAAATCCAGCACCATTCATGGGGATTACGCGTCGTCTGCGCGTGGCGCGACAAAGCCGTGGCAACTTCTGGACCGGACGGAGCCAAGTTCGCTTCAGAACAAGAGGAAGCGGACACTAAGATGATATATCATCTCTCCATGCTCGACAAAGATGTTGGAGGCAACCGTAGTTTCTCCGGACACTGACGTCCTCGTCCTCCTCCTCCGACACTTCCCCAAGATACCTCCCAACACGTGCCTCCAGCTTGGCAAGACGACTTTCAACGTTCAGCTCATCCACGATGAACTGGGCTCTCACGCGGTTGTGATCACGTCCTTCCATGCTCTGACTGGTTGCGACACCACTTGCGCCCTCTTCAGGAAAGGCAAGTTGCAAGCTTGGCCTGTGTTCCAGGCGGCCGACCAGGCAACCCTCGACGCTTTGGGTACACTCCGAAGCCCTGGTCCGCTGACGCAAGAGAGCCTGGACGTGCTGTGGCCGATTCGTGAGCAGAATTTACGGATATACCTGCTCTCTGCCGCAGGCGAGGTGGACGGCACTTCAGAAGAAGAAGGTTGGAGCAGCACTGGCCCCTCCGACAGTCAACGCCACCACCCAGCACATTATGCGAGCCCAGCTACAGGCCGTCGTCTGGGAGGGGGCTGTGAAGAAGGAGTTGGTGACCCTCGACCCGACCAAGTACGGCTACGGACCAAACCTGGCGCCTATCCCTTCCACCCTGCCTCCCGCCCCGCAAAGTATCATGGATGGGATGCAGTGCGGATGCAAGACGAACTGCTCGACCAATCGCTGCCGCTGTCAACGCCTGCAGACTCCTTGTTCGGAGCTTTGCGATTGCTCCCCCGAGATGTGCAAACAACGACGAGGAAGATGGGCATGAGGACGTCGATGGCGTAGACGACTAGATATTCGATTTTTTTCAACTTGTGAACGCTCGCTATCGCAAGTAAGGGGTTTTTTTGTGTTCTAATTGTTATTTTCCAAAAATACGCGGAGGAGAACTCGGTTTCGTTGTTTGAAATTTTGTGTTCTGGATTAATACTCGGTCACTTCGGGCGGAAAAAAGGCTTTCGCTTCACCTAGGTGAAGGAAGTATTTTGAGGGTCTTATCCTAAGCATTTTTCAGTTGAAATACCCTGTTCTACGCAATAATTGTACCCACCCTTGCACAAATTCGTTAATTAAATGTGTCCTAAGAACAATTGTTTGTTATTTTACTTTTTTTACTAATTAAAATTTAGTTTTTAATTATTAAGAACTCAGGCTTTAAGGCCAAAATTATTCCTTTTATATTTTTCCCAATTTTTTTCCACTTATCTCTAATTTCCATTATAGATCAGTAATCCGAACAGATACAACCACGGAGTACTCAATAACATTTTATGCACTCTTAATAGCTTCAATTTGAGTCCAAACGAGGTCCTCTACGACGTCTGGTTCTCATTCTGCAATTTGTAATTGCCAATTTTATTGCCAAATTGCCAAATTGCAAGAAAACTTACCGCTAACGAGTGACCCAACTACGATTTTCGGATTCAGCGGCACAAAATGCTTAGGATAAGACCCTCAAAATACTTCCTTCACCTAAGGTGAAGCGAAAGCCTTTTTTCCGCCCTAAGTGACCCGACTATAACATCTTTTAAGGAGCTTGTTGGTGGCTGTGGGATATTATGCAAAGCTATTGCTGAACAACACTGAGTCCTCTGTATGCTTTGTTAAAGAAGAAGATAACAACGTGAAAGTAGTCACCAGCCTGCGAGGAAGCACTGAAAAAGGTAAAGAGAATGATGGCTAGCGACAGAGTACTAATGGGGTACGATAAACATTCTTACTTTTACTGGTCACCGACGCGAGTGAAGTAGGTATAGGAGCAACATTAATACAAGTGTTACCGGATGGGTTGGAGAGACCAGTAGCCTCCGCATCAAAAACACATACATAAACGGAACTAAAATTCCCGATCGTAGAGAAGAAAGCTGCAGCAGCTTCATTTGGTCATAGAAAAGTCCACCAATTTTTTTTTTTTTTTACATTGGAGCCTATAGTACCTGTCGGCAATTTTTTTTTTTGAGGGCTCAGGTGGTTGGCCCTGCACATTCTGGAGAGTCGTGATGTCGGTTGCTGTAGCCCGTTGGTTGCACAGACTGGATTTTTATGTGACACCTGTGGTTTTAGGTGAAGATCCCGTTTTCTGTGATGTTCGGTTCCTAAGTCAGGCTCATGCTGCCACCTGGTGTTTCCTCCGTCGTAATTACAGTTCAAAGAACAGGTATAGCTGCGTGCAGGTTTCTTCAGAAACTCGACGACATCTTTGGTGGGACTTGAACTCGGGACCTTCTGCTCCGCTACCAGGCTCTGTCGACCGCATTAAAGAAGTTCGGAAGACTTGCCCCCGGCAGGATTCGAACTCGGGACATTGAGCTCACCACTCCAAGACGCTAACCACTCGGCCACCGCCTCCCCGTTATACGGCCGACAGTTTATACTATTGAGAGGCAACAGGGCCATTTCAAGAATTCTTAGCCCTAACAAAGAACAACCAACACTGGCAGCAGCAGGGATGCGAAAATATACATTACAACTGGCGGCGTATAACTGAGGTAGACCTGAGACGATCAGAAGATATAAGAACAGCATATGTTATGTCCAGACTACCGTTTAGAGGGAATATGGTCCGACCAGCAGAGAAGATGGAAGACAAGGTGAAGAGATGCAACGTTTTGTACTTAGATGAAGGACCAGCGGTGAGAGCAACAGAAGTCGCAAATGCCACACGTTAGGATCTGGTAATGGGCAAGGTGTTAACAGTGGTAAGGATAGGAAAGTGGCCCACGCAGAGAAAAGAAAACACGCCACCATTTAAATAAAAAGCGGAGGAATTATCAACAGAAAGAAACATTGCTTGATGTATGGAGAAAAAAACCTTATCCCGCCGAAATTTAGGGATAGAGTTAAACAAGAACTTCCCGACGGTCATGTGGGCTGCGTGAAAATGAAGCAATTTACCAGGCGATGTGTATGGTCGCCGGGAATGAACCAGGAGCTGGAAATGGTAGCGAAGACTTGTGACAATTGTGTAGAAAAACGACATTTGCCTCTATGAAAAACTATACACTTGTGGGAGAGAAAAAAGGGTCCTTGGCAGAAATTTCACGCGAATTTTGAGGGACCCGTAGACGGAAGGATGTTACTCATAGTGGTTGATAGTTATTTGAAGTGAATTAAAGTTGCACCCATGAAATCAACCATTGCTGCTCAAACCATTGTCGAGCTGAACAAAAATTGCAAGTTACGGCATTCCACTCTCACAATGCACTGATAACGGGCCCAATTTCATAGGGGAGGAGATGGAGTCGTCTGTAAGCAGACAGGGGTTCATACACATTAGAGTGGCACCATACCATCCCGCTAGCAACGGACTTGCAGAGAGATGTGTACAAAACGATCAACAAAGGTATCAAAACACTAGCAACAAATGGGGCATCATTGGAGGAAAAAGTATCTATAATTTTACTATTTTTTTTTTTTTTTTTTACATTACAAGGAACTGGCCAACGGCACAACAAAAATGGGTAACACAAAGCCCGCTTAGTTGCCAGTCCTATAAAGAAGACAGTAAGAGAATAAAATAAAAACAGAGGGTAGGCCAATTTAGTTCGGGAGGTGTCTTGTTACTCTCCTTTTGAAAAGATTTATGTCATAGGAAAGTGGAAAAATAGAAACAGGAAGAGAGTTCCAGAGTTTACGAGTGAAAGAGATGAAAGAGTAAAGATACTGATTAACTCCTGCATTAGGAAGATGGACGAATAGGGATGATAATTAGTAGAAAGTCTTGTGCAGCGAGGCCGCGGGAGTGGGGGAGGCATGCAGTTAGCAAGTTCAGAAGAGCAGTGAGCATGAAAATAACGGTAGAAGAGAGCAAGAGAAGCAACATTGCGGCGGGTGATTTAAGGATTGAAGACAGTCAGTCAGAGGAGAAGAGTTGATGAGACGAAAAGCTTTTGACTCAACCCTGTTTAGGAGAGCTGTATGAGTGGATCCTCCCCAAACATGGGAGACATACTCCATACATGGGCGGATAAAGCCCCTGTAGAGAGCAAGCAATTGGAGGGCGAAAAAAAGGACCAGACGCCACAGCAAACAACCTAACTTCTTAGAAGCTGTTTTTAATAGCAAGACGATGAGATGTGAGATTTCAGTTCAGATTTTTAGTAAAAGGTATTCCTAGAATGTTCATTGTCAAAGGGACGTTGAGTGTCATTACAGAAGAGGGGATAGCTTTATCTGGTAGGTTTTGGTCGAGTAGATAGGTGAAGAAATTGGGTTTTTGAGCATTGAACAAACAGGTTTCCTTTGCCCCAACCAGAAATTATAGAAAATCAAAGTTAGCGCTCGTGGCATCTCTCCGTGAATCACATTAAAGTGCACTCAAACACCGCACACTACAACATGAACAACAGTCCCAGCCGAAGTACTGAGGGTCGGGCTTACGAACACGCTTGGATCTCCTCCGATCAGATAAATATAACAGGATAATCCGAGCAGGGACGACAGATACCCTTGCAGCGATACGAACTTCAAGTTGCGAAGAATGTGTGGGTACTCAGCTATTCGTGGGCCCAAATATGTGCAGCAGATGTTTGCAGCGACCACGGGCCCGGTTGTCGTATGAAGAGGACTACGTGGGCGACGTGGTTGTGGTTTCGCCAGCCCGACTAGTTTTTGCAAGTGTGGCAAAAGGAAGTCTCATAACACAACAGAGGGAGTAATGAAAGGCATGAGGAAAGAGAGAACCACTAGTGACTTCCAGGATGATGGTACAGAATGCGAATGAAAATGGACAGCAAATTCCGCTGAGGACTAAAGTGACGCATAAAAGCTACCATCGAACACAACAGCAGCAGGAAAGGTAAAAGGTGACATCACCACAAGTCCATCGTTTTGGAGTAGGATGACGTATGAAAGAAATTCACCCGATCAATACCAGCAATACATTTTTGGTTGACTGAAGCAGAACTATGACATAAAAGTAGAGTCAAATCAATATAACTTTTTTTATAAAGCAAAAGTCAAAAATGTACTTTGGGTATTGTTTAGATACGGGAATGTATGTACTCTGAATAATATAGGTAAACATATATTTTATACTTTACATGTTTGAGTTATTGACTTTAGTAAAGCTTAATGGAATAAATGACAAACTATTATGGTTTGTGGAGTGCGGTGTTGTGTATTTGGGACAAGGTATAGACGGGTTAATCAAGGATTTCGAAAGCACCAAGTTCAGAAGTGTTGAGTTAGGGAGTACAGAGCGGGTAAAATCAGTCTACCTGCTCCCTGGCAATAACCACAATAAACCATAAATAGTATCCACGCGGTTTCACTCGAGTTCCCCATCCCGTGAGAGCACTATATCTATATAAAAAATTTTTTCTTCTGTCTCTAAGTCTATCAATAGTGATGTTCCACAGGTTCTGTCATACCACTCAATTGCTTCTTCCATATACTTAACGTTCAAATCTTACTCAATATCTTATCCAACCTTCGCTAATGATTCTAACCTTTATTGTTTCAATTTTCGTTCACTAGACCGGTCCAACTCTACATGAATTATTGTTCACGGAGGAATGCCACTGTGCCGAACTTCATTTTTTTTTAATTTCCGCATAGTGCAAAGCAGGACCCTTGCTTGGTTTCAATGCCTCAAAACTAATTTCAATCCCTTATATACTTGACAATATCCTTCCAGACACTATCCCTCTTCTCCAATGACACTCAATTGTCTCCTTCTTCTAGCAATGAACATTCTTTGGCTATCCTTCACTATAATTATTTACTGGAACTTCAGTCTTCTCTTGCCTAAAATGAGCTTCTATGAGTTAATATACCTGTGGCATTTGCGTGAATTTCTCCTCCCTCCCGAAATGCATACTCCTGTACAGGGGGTCATATCCGCCCTTGTAAATGGAGTATGTCTCATGTTTCTTGTGGGTAGTGTATCCACTCCCATAGGCCTCCTAAACAGGGTGAGTCATCAATCTTTCGTCTCATCAACTCCCCATCCTCTTTATTAACCGTTTTTTCAATCTGCAAAATCACCGCCACTGGTTTACTTCTCTTGCTATCTTATATCGCGTTATTTTCATGTTCACATGAATCTTCTGAACTTGTCTACTGTAATGGTTTTCCCCCTTTCTGCGGCTTCGCTACACAAGACTTTATTCTTATTTTCGCCCCTATTTATCCATCTTACTAATTACTGCAAGAGTTAACTAGTATGGTTGAAAGCGCGGTGACGAGTGTTTTTGCGTCTGGAGGTGGGTATCTTGATGGTCGCGATTTCGAGTTCCGCCAGGGGCAACTCTTTCTCCTCGTTATTGCAGTATGCTTATCATCTGAAGTTGAGGTCAACGTTCCGAATTCGGCCAGGAGCAACTGCTTTTTCTATCGGCGAGTGACCGAAGACACTTACATAGTGCTCATCAACCTTAACTTTGACCGTGTGGTGAAGCTACCAGGGGGAAGCATGAGCCTTTTAATCATTACAATGTGTCACAAAAAAAATATGCAGCCTCGCTACCGGGCGAGGAAAACATTATAGATCTCCACAGTAAGAACATTTGGGGCCCACTTACCTGTGCCCTATGGAAGATAAAACGCATAAAAGGTGCCATAGCCGCACACGAAAAACGGAAAGAAAAACTACAATATAATAATTAATAATATGATAAATACAAATCTTTACTTCTCATCATGCTTTTTCAATGATAAACTCTGGAACTCTCTTTCTTATTTCAATTTTTCTACTTCCTACAATTTTTCGAGGTTGTGTCAAGAACACCTTCCCGAACCCTATTTGCCGCCCCACCCCCCCAATTCTGGAAGTCTTGTTTACTTTCCTTATATGATCTGGGAGCTCTTGACCCACCCCCTTCTGGAAGTCTTGTTTCTTTTTCCTTATAGGATCTGGGAGCTATTGACCCACCCCCCTTCTGGAAAGTCTTGTGTCTTTCCTATAGGATCTGGGAGCTATTTGACCCACCCCCAGTTCGGAAGTCTTGTTTCTTTCCTTATGGATCTGGGAGCTATTGACCCCACCCCCATTCTGGAAGTCTTGTTTCTTTCTTATAGGATCTGGGACTATTGGGTTTTTTTGTTACCAACTTCTTGGTTTTGCCCTTGACCATCCCCTCATATGTAAAAAATGTAGACACAAATATTGACCGTGGAGAAATATGTTTCATAGCTTTTCTTACTTAAATAATACAAAGTTATATGGAACTCAAGTCCAAGTACAGACAAAACATGCGAGGTAATATATTGCCACGTCGAGATTAGGTCTTCTAATGTATACCTATGATTTAAACATTACATCTTCTAGTTCTTTGATTATATTATTTGATTTAGAATTTCAAATAACTCATACTAAAATTGGCAGTAGTATATTATATTTTTTGTGAAAGTTTCCTTTTTTTTAATAAAGATCTACATAATTATTCAAATTTTCTTCTGAATTCTATTATCAGCCTATGGCCATTCCAAGTTCCTTAGAAATTAATCCTATTACATGATCTTCGTCTTATATATATATATATATATATATATTATATATATATATATATATATATATATATATATATATCTATATATATATATACCCCCTATAGTAATATATATGTATATAGATATATTTACGTGGTCAATATTTTACCCTCGGCGCATGTTTTTGTACTGTACTTGTACTGTGCGTTCCATATATTTTTTTGTATTCTTTAAGTAAAGAAAAGCTATGAACATATTTCCTCACGGTCAACAGTTGTGTATTACACTTTTTTACATATGATGGACTGGTCAAGGGCAAAACAAGAGAGGTACCACAAAACCCAATAGCTCCAGATCCTATAAGGAAAGAAACAAGAACTTCCAGAATGGGGTGGGTCCATATATATATATATATATATATATATATATATATATAATAATTATATATAGATAATATACGTATTGTATACGGGCAGGAATTTTCTCTGAGCCAATCTCTTAAAAGTTGATAAGCTAGTTCAGCGGTTTTATTATCTTTTTAAAGATATTTTCTGCTTGGTCTTAAGAGTGTCTTGTTCCTCTTTTGTACTCTTGTATGACTTCGCCGTAGCTTGTCATTTTTTGCTGTATCGCGTTTCGGGTCGAAGGAACCCTTATTCGCAGCATGTGGAAGATGTTTTCCTCCTCAGTTGTAGAGGTGAGCAGGCCCTTAGTTGCGAGTGAAGCGCGATTTATTGTGAAGTTCTGGCTTGCCACGCAGCCTATGGCAGGCGCTGATTGGTAGATAGCTTATGCTTCTCGTTGCTTTTTTGTCTCCGTGAGTGGAGACGCCTTATTGGTTGTTGACAATTCCTCGCTTTGTTTCTCTGTGAGTAGGCTGTTATTGCTTTTGTCCTTTTCATTCTTGTAGAGCTTGTGTCGTTGCCTGTACGTTAAGCTTGGATTGTCTATTTTATATGTATAGTGCTTCTTATGTATAGGCGACGTCAATTCTAGAAGCACTTACTAAAAGATATCAATCTCTTCATTTATTACTGCATTGAAGTTTCCTTGAATAGTGAAAAGAGTATCAGTTATAGATGCTTGAACGGCGATGCAACGCTCAATCACTGCCGGTCTTATCCTCTGAGAGCTCGTTTGACGTCACGAACGTTTTGGTGGAGTCGTTTTTTTTTGCTTCTCTTCTAGCGAATTCTGCCATGATGCGATTTGCCTCCTCTGCCGGGTTTGAGTTGCTGGTTTGGTGTTATTGTGGCACAAACGGACTGCCATTATAATTTTGGCCTCCTACATCTCGCCGATGTTGGAGTGCGAGCTCCATGGAGGCCTACACCACTCATCACCACTTCTGGTTTTGCTGTTTTTGGTGGCTTTCTCATGGCTATATTGATGCTGATCTTAGGATTTCTGGTGACCCTCGGTGTTATGGTCTCCTATTCCAGTTTTCTGGCCATGTTTACACCGGGGTTTTGTACTCTTTGCCGCGGAGTTGTAGTACCAGCGGTCCTTGTAGTTACTGGTGGAGGCTTTGTTAGAGGGGTGGCTTTGTCTGCGGCCGCGTGGAAGGCATCGACGAGTCGCTTTTTCCATACCGTCTGTCCGGGAGCATTGGTTGCCTCAAGTTGCGAGTCCAGTGGTGTCTGAATGCTTGCCCAGTCCCGCTTTCTTTGTATTCCAGTCTGGGTGGAATGCGAGGGCGGTGCAGTTTGATATATTAAGGGGATGCATGTGCAAATGGTCGCTGTAGAGGTGTCATGTAGGTCCCCTGTGCGTCTTGCGGACAGGTGGTTTTGAGGGCAAGGAGAGATCTAGGATGCCTCCTAAAATGTTGGGGGCTTCTCTCGTGGTTGAGAAGTGTTGCCTCGAGAACATTATGTAAGGTCTCCATCAGTGGTGCCCGTTTCTCTGTTGCATTTGCGGAGCCAATGTCTGTGTGATGGGCGTTGAGTCTCCAGCTATGAAGGACTGGCGTTTGCAGGTACAGGATGCCATGACTTCCGTGCATTTCTAATATGTTTGTGGGGCGTGGGGCATTGTAGATGTTGTATATGTTGTAGGCTTGTTTTGTAGTGTGGTGGTGACTGCCTGCACCTCCACTCCGTCTCCGACAATATTACGGGGTTGGGGATAACTTTTAACATTGAATGTTCCTGTTTGACGAGGATGGAGATCCCGTGTGTTTTCAACCTCCCTGGCGTACTGGTGAAGGCCTTGTAGCCTCGAAAACAATTTTTTATGTTTCTTTTTATTTTGTCTCCTGTAGTAGGATGACGTCTTTGCCATTTATCCTTGTGCGGCTGCCATTAAACTGAATGGTGTTTATCTAAGTATTGCCAAATTTATGTTTCGCACTGGGCGACTGGATTTATGGCTTCCTTGGCATGAATTTGGTGCATTTGCCGTCGGATGTTGGATGAGCCGGAGTGGGTTGAGCCCGGACGGTTTCCTGACGGAGTGTTTGCTGTGGTATGGGGGGGGGGGGCCCTGAAAGCTGGTGCCTTCTCTGTATCTTCCTCGTTGCCATGTTGTTTCAAGGAACCGTTGTCTGCCAGCTTTCTCGTCAGACTTCTCCGTTGAGTCTCTTCTGGCATCGGTTGTTGTTTTTGCATGTTGACAAGAAGCTGAAACGAAAGTTTTTAACAGATTCTTGAATTTCGTTCTTGGTGAGGGGCACTTTGTCTTCTGATTTCCGGTCTGTGGTGGGTGGCTGTTTGGCTGCTGAATGGGTGGCCGGCGGTGTAGGCTCTGGCTCTGTGGTAACTGGGTTTCAGGCTGTTGCTGCGGCTTGTTCCCGTGCGTGGACGCGAGTCCTTGACCCAAAGCTTTAAACCGCTCTCGTCGTTGTTGTTGTGCTCGGTCTGGTGGTACTGTGGTGGCCCGAGATGGTGGCCTGGTTCCCCCATGTGGAGGATGCTTGCGTAGTGCACTGTCCTCCGCCACCGCCATTTCACACTCTTGTCGCTAGTGCTGGCCTGTGATTATCAACCCCATTTTTGCTGGCTCTCTTCTGGTGTCCAACCAATTTCCCATGCCTCATCGGGCGAAGCTCCTGTTCAGGCGTGATGGTTGGCCGTAGCAATTTGGGCATTTGCAGTACGTTGCTTTCCATCTTTGTGTTTCGGGATGCAGCGATCTTGTTCAGTGTGTGGTCCGGCGCATACCCCGAAGTTCGGTGGTAGTTACACTTTCCCTTGTGATGCCGTAGCGTTGGCAGTTGAAACTCTCAGAGGTTCTCGTACTGTGGGCGGGTGTAAAAGATGCCCCATCTATCCCAGCCTCAGAAAATCCTGGAAGAGGCCACTCATGGTGGATGCTAACTGCCGTGTTCTTTCCCCCTGCTCCGTTATGTGCACCTTTCCTAACTGGCGCTCACATTTCGGTTATTTTTCACTGGAATGGAGGGGCATAATAGAGGGTAGCATAGTGGATGCCCTTGGTTGTGTCCGCTTCGTTGCTACTCGTAGCTGTACGGCCTTTTGTGGTCGCACCTCCTTTAGTTTCAGCAAAAACTCGGCTAAACCTGTGGTTGGGTGCGTGACGAGTACCTGACCGAAGCTAGAATTTCATTGACAGTTTCTCCTTTACTCGATCATCTGGCCTTGGCCTCCTGCTAATTGTATAAGGCTGAATCGAAGCCTTCCGCACATGGTACCAATATCTTTCGGTGGCAGGTTCGTCTGGTTGTATGTTTGAGCGTGGTTTAAAGATGATGATGGGCTGTCTCGGTATTTGGTGCTTTCATGTCCCTGAGGGCGCTGACGACATGAGAATTCGAATCCTTCAGACTGTTGTCATCTGTTGAACTGACCCTGTGTCCTCGTATCCCCATTTCTTCAGCAGGTGGGCGGAAACAGAGTCTTGTCTTCCTTCTCGAGTTTACAGTCTCATCTATCTTCCTCGTCCCGTTACCGTCTTCAGGTCTATCTTTGCAGGTAGTTCTACAGTCGCTCCTAAAGTCCCATCGGCGGCTAGCCTCCTCATGTTGGGCGGTTCACACGCTCCTTGCTCTGGTAACCTTATGCATCCTAGGAACTGGCTCTCAGGTGAGGGCTCATTTCCGCACTATCCTCTTGGGGTTTTTTTCCTCCTCATCCTACCAAAACTTCCTAAAAGAACGTTCTACCTACAAGGATGAGTTGATGCTGGCAACCGTTTTCTAAAAAGCGTCGTAGTCACCCCCCTCCCCTGCCCCGTGAAGGGTCTCGTCTATCCCTATCATTTGCCAATGCAGCTGTGTTTCTTGGAGCAGCTATAGAGAGCTGCTAAAAAAAAAAGTGGTTTGCCTTTACCTGGCCCCGCAACTGAGGTGGAGAAATAAAGGAAAGCGCAAAAAGAAGAAATAAAAAGAGTGAGAAGAGGAACCGGCACGATCACGGGTTTCCTCATCGCATCGCAGGCTGCCCCGACCCCGCATAGCAGGACAAACACGCTCTAGCCGAGGTGCTGCCCATCCACGAGGGGTTTCCGACCAGCCACTGGCTTTCTTTCTTCAGTCCGAGAGTCTTCCACCAAGCGATAGTAGGGTTAAGAAATAAGTAGGATAAAAAGTCTGCTCACACCATCGCGTCCCTAAAAAGAGGATCGATCCAAAACTCCGCAAGGAAAACGGGGGTAACTTCCAATCCGATCCCGTTCTGGTAGTAGACTTCGACCTTTTAGGCCAAATCGTAGGAAACAAAAATATCGTCGCAAAAACTCTGTTGAAAGCCACGAAGGTGGTGGTGGCCGTGTCTAAAACAGTGACAGGGGGCGTCACAAATAAAGTGGCGAGAGAAGCGGGCGGATCTCAACTTCAGGGAGGAGGTCCCCGTTACAACGCCCCCCTTTTATCCCGAGCAGCAAGGCGTCAGCTTGAGAGCGGGCCTCAGCGCTGAGTGGCGAAGAATTTTTTTTTTTATTATTTATTGCATTTAAGAACATTATCTTTTGTCTATGTTAGCACTCTAGCGAAGATTTGTTTTTTTTATTATTTATTGCATTTAAGAACATTATCTTTTGTTT
>JACEEZ010008449.1:0-25000 GCA_016584305.1 Chionoecetes opilio | reverse complement strand
CCAGCCAAGGACCTTATCAGGCTCGGTGCTTTTCCAATGCCCATCACCGAAACAGCTTTTTTTGATCCATCAAACCTCACCCAAAATTCAAACCAAAAAGGGGCGTATCTAAAACTACGACCTTTTTATTTTTTCGGAAGAGAAATAAAAACATGTCCCCGGAAAAAGTTCAACGGGTCTAAAAGGGTCGGGGAAAGCAAAAAACTGATCATCAAAACTTTCTACGGACAAGTCTCCCCGATTCCATCGGATGGGTCCCCGTCTCTAAAGATAAAAAGCCTTTTCGACCCCCCTATGCAGTGCTATGGTGCTACAGTTTGGGCAGGAAAAAAATTTTTTTGTAAATCCCCCCCTCGCTTGGTGATGCTCGCGTTGGGTGCCCTGCCACAGCTGACTGTACGTCAACTCCCTACTGCTTCCCTCCCGTGTGATCACCCCCCGGGTTCCACAGTGTGGGACTTAAAAATTAAAAAGACATCCTTTTTTTGGCCACCCCCAATTTATAGTCTTGGGAGCCCCAGAAGAAAATTTTCCCACAGACAGCGGGCGGGGGGGGAAGCGGGACCTACGCATCCGGAGGGCTGCTGCTTCTTCTAAGACGCCTAACAGCCTCCTGCAGTTCCACCACCACATTCTCTTAAAACCCTAACCCACCCCATCCCAATAAAGAATAAGTTCTCGCTACTCCCGGGGATCTGTGGGTCTGTGACCCCTCTCAAAGAGCCCCCAAACCACCTCTCGTGTATGCATGCCGCACACGGGAAAAATGACAATAGTGATCCTCCTCTAAGGGGCTCCCAAAAACCATCCTATAAAGAGTCTCAAACGAACTCGCAGTTCCAATGAGTCCTTAGACTCAGTGGGCATCCCTCCGGCAAAATATCAATTGTGAGCGGAGGGGAGGATTGCGTACAGATACACCTACTGATGGTGGGGCAGTACTGACGTGACCCCTAATACACTGCCCCTTTTCCACCCTGAAGCGGATGCGACACTTCAACAACACGCTGATGGCAAAGGTGTCCAAACAAATGGAACACAAGTAGTATCCATGTGATAAGCAATCTTCAAGACCCTCGTCGGAGCTATCAGTAAACCTAAAAGTGGTAAATCTTCTGTCAGTAAATCTGCATCTTTGGTGGGCATACGGTCTCTACTACTGCCCGGGCCTCGATAAAAACCCCGATTCACCGCCGAGTACGCAGCGCCAACCCCCATCTGGGAATGTACAGAAAAGTATTTTTACCATCTTCTCCCACACGAAAAAAATGTTGGGTTTTCAAATGGCCAGCTCTACAGCCGAAAGGTTTCTGCATCATCTTCACCACGAAAAAACATCTTCAATCTCCAATGGAATTTTCGGGTTTACGTGCAATTGGGAGGAAAGCCCTTCTATCAAGGGTTTGGGCCCAAAATTATCTGTTTCAAGAAACAATGATAGGGCGGGGAAAAGTGTCTCTGCCCACAGGTTTTATCCCTGTCCACACAAAACCTCCCAGGTGGTGGCTTAGTGGTGGTTTGGCCTTACCATCGTGGGGGATGTCCCTTAACGCATCCCGGCAATCCCCTTGCAGGCTGTGCGGGTCGTATCCATCGACAAGCCTACACTGTCTGCTCATATATTACCTCCAAATGATCATACCTCTCCAAGATCTTGAGGATCTTATCCCCATTTTCCCCGTCCTTTTTTCCCCTTTGGAGACATAAAGGGGCGGCATTTCTGTGGGGAGATTCCCAAAATCGTCGCGGTGATTCTCTCGTAATCTATAGATGGCAACAACTTAAATATATAAACCGGGAAACCAACACTTTTCCATTCCAGACGGGAACATTACTGCTTTTGACCTATCACTCTGCGCCCCACAGGCGCCCTCGCTTCTCATGGAGGTGGCCGATCTCTTCGGGAAGTGACCATTATCCCATAAATTTAAAGCATGTCCTCGCCCCTTCCCGTGTCTCCCAAAAGGGTGCCTCTCTCGTGCAGATGGGAGGGCTTTCAAAAGGTTTGTTTTTAAACAAAATAGATGACTTTAAAACAATAGATGGGGCGTAGATTACTTTTGTTCGAATCCTTTTGCACCCTCGCGAGCCCCCCCGCACATCTGGATCTTTCTCTCCCGCCCTGTTCCGGGGTGGACTCAGGATGTACGGGAGCGAGGATCCTCCCCCCGTGCTGAGACGCAATACATTCGCGGCCAACTTTAGTAGACCTAAAAAAATCTTTTCACAGGTTTAAGGCTAGATACCGACGGGTTATGAAAGAGTCTGTCACTCCTCTGGAGGGGTTAATAAGTACGATCTGTGCATCTACCCCGGTGTCCAAGGTTTGGCAAAGATGAGGAAAAAAAAGGGGGGGTTTTTTCCCTCCTCCCCCCCAGTTTACGATTAATGGAACCCCGTGGGGATCCCTGACTGTAGCAGAGGAATTTGCTTCCATTTTGGTCTGGCGCAGACAGACCTTGCGTCTCCAAGTGCTAGGGACAGACTGCGACAAAAAAGGAGGCATAGATTTTTCATCCCGAGGCGGGGAACTTCAATGTTCTTTTTAAAACCTCGTGAGCTAGTCAAGCCATGAAGGTTTGCGGGTACACTTCCCCAGCCAAAATGATGTACCTATCGATGCTCTGTCATCTAGAGTGAGGGTCTAGTTCTTGTTTAGGGATCTATAATAGGATCTGGATTTAAAGGGAAACCCTTTCCCCAAGTACTGGGGGGTTTGGGGGTGGGGATCCCATCCCTAAGCCTGGGAAGGACCACTCCTACCAAAGAATTTCCGGCCCTATCCCCAACTTCATTGTTTAGTTTTTCGAAAAAATGGTAAATATCGACTTGTATGGTTTTTGGGAAGGGAAAAACTTTTTCTCCCCTTTTTAGTGTGGTTCCGTAAACATCACTCTACTACGGAAGCGTTATTTTTTTAGAGTATCCCCATGCGGGGGATTCGCCCCTCGACAACACCAGTGCCATTTTTTACCTTTAAAAGGGTTACGACACGGTTGGAGACACGTAAAATTGCAATCTCTGTTGAGTTCGGGGTAAGAGGTCGTTTGCCTGGTTCCCCCAGATTTCCTAGCCAACCCGGGGTTTTTAGAGTTTGAGTTGGCAAAAATACTGTCTTCTGAACCCCGCTTCCCTGTGGCATCCCCCGGGAGGTCTTGATGTAGCTCTGTTCGCTGTGGGCCCCAAGGGGATTGTTGATGTACTCCCCGAGGGTTGTTAGTACATTATACGTGGATGATTTATCAAATTTTTTTGCTGCTTCCAGGATGTCGTTCCAGGAAAACTTCAATTTCTATTGATAAAAATTTTGAATGGACGACGAATCGTGGCTTCAGGTTTTCTCCAACGAAGCTGTAGCGGTTCATTTTTGGAACCGTGGGATTCATCCCGACCCCGACCTACATCTTTACGGGAAAGATACCCTGTAGGGAAGAGACCTTTTTTTGGCTCTTTTTTTACAATAGCGACTTGGGTCCTCACCTTCGTGCTCTCAAGACTGACTGTCTCCGGACCATGGGTCCTTTAAAGTCCTCTCGCCACCACTGGGGCTGATCGCGGGGAAAATCCTCTATCTTTACCGCTCCCTTATCCTTTCGAACTTGAAAATTTGGGTGTGAAATGCTCTTCTCCACACCCACTCGACTGCGATGCTGGGTTCGGTACATCATGCTGGTGTCCTCTTTCAACGGGGGGTTCAGGTCATCTCCCACCCAAGTCTATTGGTGGATGCTGGTGCCCCCATTAGATTTCCAAAGCCAGTCCCTCCCGTTAAATTTGGGATCGCCCCAACGCCCCCTACTCAAAAGCTTGCCCTGCTGTGTCTTTGATTCAGGATCGCAACTTTTCCATGGGCGAAGAAGCTTACCAAGCCCCTTGGTTTCCGGACAGCTATTATGGAGACCTATCCTTCCCTCTTTACGGATCTGCCCGCATAGGGCCCACGACAGTGGTCCATGGCTTCTCCCCGAAGTGTCCTTTTTTCAAAAACCTTCCGCTCTCAAAAGGGGCTTTACCTCCTCAGGCTGAAATGCCCGTTTTAGACACTTTTGCAACATCGAGTTCGGGCCCTGTTTATGATGGTTCCAAAACGACAAAGGGTTGGGTACGGTGTCGATTCCCATCGTTTAACAAAGGGGTCACCTTCCAAGTGTTTTTATCTGTTTTTACGTGAAATAAGGCTATTTTAATGCCTCATGATTTTTTTTAACCTTTCCGGATTTTCTTTTACAATTTTTAGTGATTTTTGTAGTGCTCTTCAAACACTATGTAATTTTAACTCTCCCCCCGCTGGTCAATGCCACCTGGAATGGCTTTATTGCTCAAAAGGCGAGGCCGGACGGCAGCTTTTTTTGGGTACCGGCACATTAGGTGTTGCCGGGGAAGAGGAAGCTGATGCCTTGGCAAAAGCTGCAGCTAAAAGACCGCTCATCACATTTTGCAGTGCCGGCTACGGGCCTACGCTCGGCAATCCCTAGATCAGTTCACAAAATTGGCAAGAACGTTGGATTACTATAGGGGGAAAAAAAAACTGCGCACCATCCGCCAAAGTTCGAGGGCTGGAGCTACTGCGGTTCTCCCGGGAGATGGGGAAATCCTTGGCACGATTCGTATTGGGCACACCTAATTTCTCTGGGTTCCTCATGGAGGGGGGCCACCCTCCTTACTGTGATGATTTTTGGTCCCTTAACTGTGGGCACTTGCTGTCGATGTCCCCCGTCTGGGGGCCTAGTGTGCAATTTTTTTTCCCGGTGTCGCGGGGCGGACGGTGCTTACCTCTCTCCCTGGCATTTGGGGGGGGGGGTGTTTCTTCGGGACAGAAACCATACATTTTTGAGAAGGCTGGCCTTTTTCACAAATTATATGTTTTTTTTAAAATTAACTTTTGATTTTTTTAATGTCCTTTTTTTTAGTATTTTCGTAATTTTTAATATTTTTTTTCTATCTTAAATTTTGTTTTTTTAGTTTTTCTTTACATGTATCTTTTTTTAAGCAGGGCGTCAAAACCCCGAGTTGCGGCGCCTTTAAAAAATAATCAATCAATCAAACGTCGACGTGAAAAAAAAAAGGGCTACTCGTCGACGTGAAAAATAGAACACTCGCCGAAATCAACGCTTTTTTATTTATTTTAATTTGACCAGTTTTTTTTTTAGTCTTGTTTTTTTGTTTAGTTTTTTGTCAAACTGTAATAGATGAAATAAATTAAAAAAAAAAAAAAAAAAAAAAAAAAATGTTGTAGTTGTAATCATAAAAAAAAATTTTTTTTTTTTTTATATATATTTGTTCTAATTATTTCAATTATCTTTTTTTGTCTATAATCCTCTCTCTCCTCTCTCCTCTCTCTCTCTCTCTCCTCTCTTCTCTCTCTTCTCTCCTCCCTTCTCTCTCTCTTCTCTTCTTTTCTCTCTCTCTCTCTCTCTCTTCCCCATTAAAAATTCATTCTAAGCCATTTCTTTTATACCTCCCCTCCTCCCCCTCCTCCTCCAATAAACAAAAACAGGTGGGGCAAAATTCGTTTCCCAAGGGAAAGAAAACTTAATTTTTAAAACTTTTTTTTTTTTTATTTTATTGATGTTTTCTCTCTCTCCTCCCCTTCTCTTCTTCCTCTCCCCTCTCTCTCCTCCTCTCTCTCTCTCTCTCTCCCCCCCCCCCCCTCTTTTCTCCCCCTTTCTCTCTCTCCTCTCTCTCTCTCTCTTTTAAAGGGATGATATTGATTTCTTTGTCACTTATCCATAAGGCAGATCCGAAGTATGTTAGGAAGGAAACATATTGTATTGCCAGAGATAGGATGATGAGGGGCATGCCGTATGGTATTTTAGACACTACGTAGGTTATGATCATGTTGCTGTTATTATGGAAAAAGGGGGACGAAAAAGGACGCTGTGAAAATGAGGATGAGGTTAGGATAAAATATTTTGGGCAGTACCAGGATACTACTGTAGAGGAGACACGGGGTAGGGGGTTTTTGGGGGCTGAAAAAAGGTCACACTTAGAGCATTATGTGCTGCGGTGTTCGTGTGTCAGTGGTTTTCGGGAAAAAAACATTGTGATGTACTGACAGATCATATGGATTTGCAGAATGGGGTAGGGAAAATTTTTGGGGAAATGTAAGGTTTTGCCCCGCCACGGTGATTGCGTCGTGTTTTTGTTTTATGTTCCTCCTGTACTTGTGTGAATTGTGGGGTTTTTGTTTCAGTGTAGTTTTTTTTTTGTCCCTTTTTCCCGGGTTAGGGGTTAATGATGTTTGTCTTTTGTATGTCGTGTACTTTTGTGTTTTGGATGATGTTTCAGTGCAATTTTCTTTGCTAATTTGGCGGTTTCAAATTTAAAAAAAAAAAAATTAGGTGGTGTCTATTTTTTTTGTCAAGGTTTTTTGTGTTTGGGGGAGATGTTTCATGAGATGAAAATTTGAAATTGGGATTGGTACGGGGTGTGTTTGGGAATCTGTTTCACCCTTTTTGTCTTTGTTGAAACATTGACAAAAAAGTTAAAATCAATCATCTCTCTCTCTCTCTCCCCCTTTCTCTTTCTCTCTCTCTCTCTCTCCCCCTTTCTCCCCTTTCCCTTTTTCCCCTTCTCTCTCTCTCTCTCCCCTTTTAACTTTATTAATAAATTATCTATATATCTATCTTTTTTTTTTACTTTTTTGATTTTTTTCTCTCTCTCTCTCTCTCTCTCTCTCTCTCTCCTCTCTCTCTCTTCTCTCTTCTCTCTCCCTCTCTCTCTCTCTCTCTCTCCCACAACCACAACACACACTCATTTCCAGCATAAAAACTTTTTCTTTCGCGGGGCCCCCCTTCTCACGGCTTGTCTCGGCTTCATAGTCACGATAATGAGTCAGAGAAAAACAACACTGGCGGGTTTCGCGAAATCTTTTCATGCAAAATCCTGTAGCCACTCCATTTATCTATGTTTTCACAATTTAAGCTTAACTGCGCCCCCAAAATGTTCAGGCAACATCGATAAACCCCTGGAACAATTACAAGTAATAATGTTGAAAAATAAAAACATAAAAAACCATATCCTGACTTTTTGGGGTGGATAATTTAAGCTTTTGAGTAACTATTTTTACTTTTAAGTGTTTTCATGGGGAACTAGGACTGTTTTGGGTGTAAAATGTATCAGGGCAGCGTTAACCTGTAAAACCCGTGAAAAGAGCGAGAGGAGGTTTTCAGGATTTTCCCCTGCAATATTTCGCAAAATAGCGGGACAGGCGGAACTTAGTAATAGAGTGATATCGTCGTAGGAAATATGTAATACAGATAACAGGACACAAGTAAACAACACCAGATGTACATTAAAAAGCATGGACTTACCTTAAAGACCACGTATAAGAATATACAAGCTACCGTAGATATAACAATATAGTTCGCCAGTCAATTGCACTTCACTAATGCACCAGGACAACATTATACGAATGGTAGCATCCCTACATAACTTTTATGTGCCACTGAGAAATGTAGTGTGAATGCGACATAATATAAACTACTGTGGATGCGTCTAAGTGGCACATTACAATCATAGTGATGTAAACTTACGTTAAATATTGAGCCTGGCGACATTAGGCAGTGGCAAGTGAACTGGCGACTATAGTGTATGTACGGTAGAGCAGCTGATAGGTATATTATTGTGGAAATGACTAGCATTGCGTTTATGAATTCAGATGTTTATGAGAGAAGATGTGGTTGGATATGAGTTGAAGATGACAATTCGGTATTGTGTGAACATTCACCTTTTTGGCATTAAAATCAATCAATCAATCGTCATTGTGTGGTCGTTTTGTTTACAGCTATCAGCTGTGAAATCGTCCTTCCCCACGAGCGGGCGAAGCCCCCCGACAAGAAGCTGGCAACTGTCAGCCGTTCTGGCGAGGCACGCAAACGAGAGAGAAGCAAGAAGCCGGCTTCTTACGGCTTTCCTCACCTAAACTCGCCATAAATTTAACCACCACCTCAACCCCCTCACCCTCCCTCACACCCAACACCCCCGCCATATAAAGAACAACACACACACACCCTACCACCCATTACCAAGACAGTACTGGTAGCGATAAGACGCGTATAAGTCCTGTACACAACCTTTTGTTTCAGTAAGCTCTTGTTATCAATAGTGGTTTGTTTACATATCGGAATTCTACTTACGGGGTTCACGTGAATCCTTTGTGTGTGTCTACGTATTGCTATAGTAAAGGTACGTGTATAGTATAAAATTGTAGCATATATATAGTAGTAGTAAAATGTATATGTATGTTATTTGTTTCAGATTAACCCCTTGAACCCAGAGTGTAATTTCCATTGTAATTTGGGTACCATTAGATGATTTTTAGTGACTGTAAGCAATGTTTGTATAGCTATGACCTGTTTAGTATCCTTGTCCACTAACTCATTTGGTATATTCAGTTAGTTATCGTTATTTAATAGCTAGCAACAGATGATTTTATATAGCGAAGGAAAGAAAGATCTGGGCGTGAAGGGGTAACAGCTAGAAAGATGGAGGGATGGAAAGATAGAAAGATAGAAAGATAGTAAGATAGAAGGATAGAAGGGTAGAAGGATAGAAAGTTTAAGGAACGAAGATCAAAGTCTACACGCGCTATGGGCCCTTTAGGCTCTAAGTAAACAAAAGTTGGTATGATTATTTTTGACCTTCATAGTTGTGGTTCATATTATTTGTGACTGTGTGTAGAAGTAGTAGTAGTAGTAGTAGTAGTAGTAGTAGTAGTAGTAGTAGTAGTAGTAGTAGTGGTGGTGGTGGTAGTAGTAGTAGTAGTAGTAGTAGTATAGTAGTAGTAGTGGTAGTGGTGGTAGTAGTAGTAGTTGTAGTAGTAGTAGTAGTGTAGCAGTAGCCTAGAAGTAATATAGTAATGTAGTAGTAGTAGTAGTAGTGTAACAGTAGCCTAAAAGTAATGTAGTAGTAGTAGTAGTAGTTTAGTAGTTGTAGACTAGTATTTTTGTAGTTGTAGTTGTAGTAGTAGTGCAGCAGTAGTATAGTAATGTAGTAGAAGTTAGTTTAGTAGTTAGTAGTAGTAGCAGTATTTAGTAGTAGTTGTAGTAGTAGTAGTAGTAGTGTAGTAGTAGTAGTAGTAGTAGTAGTAGTTTAGTAGTAGAAGACTAGTAGTAGTAGTAGTAAAGTAGCCAAGCATCTATATAAACAATAACAAATGATAATAATAACATAATAAAAATAGATAATAATAACTCGTAGTAACTAATAAAAATTTAATAATAATAATAAATAATAAAAATAATAAAAAAATAATAAAATAAACAACAATAACAACAATAAAAATAACACAGTAAAATCTTTCTAGCCAACCCCAAACAAAAATGACGCTAATGATGATATGATGATGATACTGATTGGGCGTGGTGACTGGCACCCCGGGTTCCTGACCCCCACGCCCCCCGACCACGCCCACGCCCGCACCACGCCCCCCACGCCCTCCACGCCCACATTCTAGGCGGCATGGCGGCGACCGGTTTAGAAGCATTCGTGTTTGATGATGTGGTGGAGTTTTTGTTCGAGCGGATGGGAGAAGAGCCCACTATTGCGAGGTCAGGGGGGGGGGGTGAAGGGGGGATGGGGGTGGAGGAAGGGGGAGGTGGGAGATGGAGGAAAGGGGGATGGAAAGGGGAAGAGGAAGAGGTGGAGAGGAAGGGGTTGGTGTTATAATAGTAGTAGTAGTAGTAGTGGTAGTGGTAGTGGTAGTGGTAGTAGTAGTAGTGGTAGTAGTAGTATAATGCAAATTAAGAGGGGGAGGGAGCGGGAGAGGAAGGGGTTGGTGTTATAGTAGTAGTAGTAGTAGTAGTAGTAGTAGTGGTAGTAGTAGTAGAATGCAAGGTAAGAGGAGGGAGGGGGAAAGGAAGGGGTTGGTGTTACAGTAGTAGTAGTAGTAGTAGTAGTAATGTAAGAATGTAAAAAAATAGTAGTAGTAGTAGCAGTAGTAAAAAGTAGTAATAGAAATAGTAGTATATAGTAGTAGTAGTAGTAGTAGTAGTAGTAGTAGTAGTTAGTAGTAGTAGTAGTAGCAGCAGCAGTAGTAGTAGCAGTAGTAGTAGTAGTCAAATTCACACCACATTCCTATAATATAAAAAAAATCACTAAATTCCATACTTTTATAATAATTCTCTCTCTCTCTCCTCTCTCTCTCTCTCCCCCTCCCTCTCCCTCCCTCCCTCCCTCTCTCTCTCTCTCTCTCTCTCTCTCTCTCTCATCTCCTCTCTCTCTCCCTACAGGAGCGGCTACAACACCTCGAGTACTACGACGCTACAGGCCACCTACAACACCCCTCCCACACACATCACCGAGGACAAAACCTGCATTGAAGTACCGGGAAGGCACACCGCAGCAGCCTATGTCAAAGACGTGCTATCAGCCTTATCAGTAGCAGGCCTAGCTCTCCTCCTACAGTTCCTATTCTATCTAGCTGTATCCTCCGCCTGCCCAGATATCCTACAGAGCAGCAGTAGCACCCCTAACATAACGAATATAATCACTATTGATACGTCTAATGGAGTAACGGTAGAAACAGAGGGAGGTGACCAGACCCAAGATCAAGCTCAAGATCAAGATCAGGGTCAAGATCAGGAACAGGACCAGATGCAGGAAGGGTCACAAACTCAAGATCAGATGAGTGACATTGCTCAGGATAACTCACAGATTGTAGATCAAGATGTAGCACAGGCGCAGACGGCGACGAATACGCAAGATCAAGACACGACCACGACACAGACGCAGATGCGGAAACGACGGAATGTTGCGTTGACGGGGATTTTGAAGCGATTTACGGATTTGTACGAAAGAGTCTATGGAAGTACGGGTTTAATGAAGATAATGCGAGAGGAGAAAAATGGAAGTCATTCGCTAAAACAGGATCTGAATGGAAGTTATGCGGTGAAACATGATTCGGCAATACGTCAAAATAGTCGTAGTAGAAGAAGCGCATTCGGCGATATTTTGTACTATGTTACGGATTTGTACGAAAGAGTCTATGGAAGTACGGGTTTAATGAAGGTAATGCGAGAGGAGAAAAATGGAAGTCATTCGCTAAAACAGGATCTGAATGGAAGTTATGCGGTGAAACATGATTCGAAATACGTCAAAATAGTCGTAATTTTATCACTAGCTTTGATGATATCTTATGGTGGTTTTCCCAGTATAGTGACTTCCTTGCCCGCCCCCGGGCAAAAACCTCGCTCAGCACTCGTTCACCATCTGTCCCGTGCTGAGTAGTTACCTCCATGGCTAGTTATAACGCCCTAGAAATAATTAACAAATGAATAATATGACGCACGGCTATATTTATGACTAAAGACTAAGACTAAGTACCTCCACACGTTAGTTATGACTCCCTATAAATGACTTTACTATGACATTATATGCACGGCTAGTTTATGACACCCTATGAATTACTTAATTAACTATGACCTGTTTTTTTTTGGGATTTCATGAAGATCCGCCACCCACTATTTTTGGGGGGCCTAACAGGGGTTGCGGCCCCCTAGACCCCCCCGCTAGTTCACTAATTTAAAACCCCTTCACGCCCAGATCTTCCTTTGCTATATAATACGTCTTTGTCAGCCATAAATTACGAAAAGTGACTGAAATATCAAATTAACTAGTGGATAATGATACTAAACAGGTCATAGCTTAAAATATTGCTTATAGTCACTAAAAAAAATCGTCTTATGGTAGCCCAAATTACAATGGAAATGGTTTATAGAAACTGTCGCCGAGGGGAATTCTCGGCGAAACACAAACTAGAACTCTCGTCGACGGGGAAAATTTTTTAACCTAACCTGGACAATGGCACCTAATCTAAACCCAACTGATCAAGCTAACGATATTATTTCTCCCTGAATGCAGAAACACGGGTAACACTTGATTAAATGTATATATTGGGTCCCTGTAATATCAAAATTGGAACCTCGACGACAGCGGCGAGAGTTCCGATCGGCGACAGTTCCAGGTCCATGGAAAATTACGTTCTGGGCCTCAAGGGGTTCACCTGAACATTGGTTACGTAGCAAAAGCAAACCCGTCTCACCCACATGAAGATCCCCCACCACAAAAATACCTTGGCTGCCAAATACTCATGAGATCCTTTTTTTTTAATATGACTTAACTGACTGACTTATATTTGACTTAACTGACTAACTTTTATTTTTTTACTATGACTTAACTGAATGACTTATGTTTTTTTACTGACTTAACTGAATTACTTATGTTTTTTTACTGACTTAACTGACTGACTTGTTTTTTACTATGACTTAACTGACTGACTTATGTTTTTTGACTGACTTAACTGACTGACTTATGTGTTTTTACGACAAGTGACAATTAAAATGACGATGATAATAATAATAATGATAATGATGATTAGTTAATATTAGTTATAGTTTTAAATGTTGTTGTTGTTGTTGTTGTTGTTGTTGTTGTTGTTGTTATATGTATCTATCTATTTGGTGTTCTAATTTATTGGTATTTATTGCAATATTTATAATTTGATTGAAATAAGTTATATTTTGTACATTCGAATTTAATTTTTTTTTTCTCTCTCTCTCTCTCTCTCTCTCTCTCTCTCTCTCTCCTTCTCTCATCCTCTCTCTCTCTCCCCTCTCTCCTCTCTCTCCTCTCCCCTCTCTCTCTCTCCCCTTTATAATATAACTAAGTAACGTATTCATTGCATATTTTAAAATGAATTACCTACTTTTTTATTTATATTCACCTTGAAATATAACACTAACCGCGTTAATGCGACGGAGATGAGCACCGAGGCCACGCGTAGCGTAGCGTATACCCCCATCTTTACCTAATCCTACACCAGTTGATTTTTATTTTTAGTTACAGTGAAGTGAATGAAAAGGTGAGAGGGGGGGAGAGAGAGAGAGAGAGGAGAGAGGAAAAGGAGAGAGAGAAAAGAGAGAGAGAGGGGAAGAGAGAGAAGAGAGAGAGAGAGAGAGAGAGAGAGACTAATTAACCTAACCAATGACACACTATGACTTAACTATAATGACACATACTCCCAGCTATGGGTTAAATAGTGGGCAGCCTGGGGTTAATCCCTACAGGGGTTCTGCGTCCCTGGCCACGGTGACATTTAAAGGGCCCAAACCCTACTAGATTTGGGTTTTGGGGGGGATTTGCAACCCTTCCCTGTAAACTAAACTAGCCACAAACATAATAAGAGGTAAAGGCCGGGGCGCGGGAATCCGCCCCCGACCCGGTTTTGCCGGGGGGGCCCCACCATTGCAAACCCCTCCTATGCTGACGCAGGGGAGGGGTCTGCCTATGACGATGCGGGGCAAAGCCCCCGGGAATCCCGCACTCTAAATCAAGTGGTAGGGCCCCCTAGCCCAACTTTTTCTTATGGGGTGGCCGGGGGCGGTGCAGAGGCGGCGCCTGCCCGTCGAATCACTCCTGGGATCAACCTGGGAGGTTCTTCGTGTGGCTCGTGGAACGTTCTGAGCCTCTCAGACGATCATCGACTACCTCTCCTATCGGGCGAGCTCATTTGGCTGAGGTGGATATAGTGGGACTCTCTGAGACAGGAGGCCTGGCAGTGGCGAGATTAGCAGTGGGGGGGTTACACCTACTACTGGTTCCCGGCATGAGCAATGGTCACCGTGTACGGGGATAGCTATAGGCATCTCCAGCAAACTGCAGCTATCATTTTTTGAGGTTTACTCCGGTTGATGAGCGTATAATGCGGGTGAGGGTGAAACACACTCTGGGTTTCATGTCCTTTTTTGTAGTGTACGCTTTCCCCACCGAATGCGTAAAAAATGAAGAGAAAGGAGATGTTCTACGCCAAACTCGACTCTGTGTTAGACCAGTGTCCTCCTCGGACCACTCATTGTCTTGGGCGACTTCAATGCTACTACTGGCACTGTGAGAGATGGCTACAGTTTTTGGGGTTGGTCCCCATGGCTCCGGTTTCCAGAAACACCAACAGTTCTCTGCTTCTGAACTTTGCAAGGGCCAGAAGTTGAGAATTGCAGGTTCTTGGTATCAGAGACCAGAGCTGCACCGCTGGAAAATGGTATTGTAAAGCCGGAGGGGTAGCTAAGGAGATCGACCACATCTTTGTTTAGTACTCGTTGGAGGATCCTCCAGAACTGCAGGGTTTACCGGAGTGCTGAGTTCTTTGGAACAGATCACAGACTTGTTGTTGCTACACTTAAGCTTCATGTCAAGTCCAGAAGAATCTCAAGAGGTAACCATACTGTGTTTCATCTTGAGAAACTGAAGGACTTACATGTGCTCATGAGTATGCGGTGGCAGTCTCAAAACGGTTTGATGTGCTCGGTGCTCTCGGGGATCCTGTAAACTGTGGGATCTTTCAAAAAGTGAAACTCTACGGGTGCCAAGGAGTGTATTGGGAGCGCCCGAGGTCAAGGCGTGGTTTTTGTCTCGACGGAGACGCTGGAGAAAATCGAGGAAGTCGCGCTGCCAGGCTTTGGCTGGGAACCGGACCACACAGGGCTCTGTCACGCCGGACTAGAACCCTCCTGAGGAGAGACAAGGAGAGGTATTCCCGGAGTCTCGCTGAGGATGTCGAGGGTCATTTGAACGCTAAAAGACCCTCCGACCCGCCTACCGAGGGCCCCGAAGAAGCTTCCGTTCCAAGTCTCCTTCTCGGGCGAGTGCTATTCGAACAGCAGATGGGCGCCTCGTGTCGGGCTGGATGGGCAGATGGGTCGTTGGGCTGAGTACTTTGGGCGTTTGTTTTACGGTGGACCCTCCAACTGAGCAGCTTCACACCACTGGGTTACAGGCAGTGGATGCCGATCCTCCCATTGACGAAACCACACTCTCTCTTGACGAAGTCAGAGAGGCTGTAGCAAAGTTGAGGGGTGGAAAGGCAGCTGGTGTCTGTAATATCAGTGCGGAGCTCCTCAAAGCTGGGGGTGAGGCCATGATCCGCGGGTTGCATGCTGTCCTGACTGCCGTATTTGGGAATCAGGGACCATTCCTCCTGACTGGAAAAGGGGGCTGGTCGTCCCTATCCGGAAAGGGAAAGGGGACCGTCAGACTGCAACAATTACCGCGGTATTACACTGCTCAGCATACCAGGCAAGGTGCTTGCCCATCTATTGCTACACGGATTCGCATCATCTGGTGAAGCATGAGAGACCTCAGCAGTCTGGGTTCACGCCTGGTAAGTCACCAACGGACCGTATCCTAGCGCTTCGTGTCCTGGTGGAACGCCGACGTGAGTTTCGACAGAGGATGCTTGCAGCCTATGTTGATTTCAAGAAGGCGTTTGACTCAGTGCATCGTGAGTCACTTTGGGATCTTCTGCGACTTCGAGGGATTCCTACAAGGACTATTGGTTTGATAACTGGTCTGTATTCTGGGACTGAGAGTGCTGTGAAGTGTGGGGCAGGTGTATCCAGCTTCTTTCCTGTGAATACAGGAGTGAGGCAAGGTGCGTCCTTGCCCCATCACTTTTCAACGCTTGCATGGACTGGGTTTTGAACAAGGTTGTAGATCAAAGTGATTGTGGAGCATCCGTCGGCAACACCAAGATCACTGACCTTGTTTTTGCCGATGATGCAGTAATCTTTGCTGAGTCGCTGGAGGTCCTGGTGATGGCTCTCGAGGCGCTGCACGAGGAGGCAAAGCCTTTGAGACGTGAGGTCTCCTAGCTCAAGACCAAGGTCCAGGTATTTGGAGACCTACTAGATGAAGCAGTACAGTCTGTTCATGCGTGTGACGAGGACATTGAGATCTTGGAAAGTTTTACATACCTTGGTAGCGCAGCCCATAATGACGGCGGGTCACGTCAAGAAGTCTTACGAATTGGCATAGCCCACCGTGTCACGGACTCGCTCAGCGGGAGTATTTGGCGTTGTCGGTACCTGTGCAGAAGGACAAAGATCCGGATCTTCAAGTCGCTTGTGATCCCTATCTTACTCTATGGTTGTGAGACCCTGGACACTAATATGACTTGAAGAACGAACCAATGCCTTTGGTAATAAGTGTCTTCGCAGAATCATGAGGTATGGCTGGGGTGATTACGTGTCAAATCAGCGATTGCACCGTGAGACTGAAACGAGGCCTATTACCTGCATAGTCCGTCAGCGCCAAATTCGGCTATTGGGGATGTGGGACGCTACCCTGAACCGATCCCTCCCATCGGGTTGTATCTGTAAGAGACAATCCGGCGTGGGGGAGGCCAAGGTGGCGCCCCACAGGCTTGTGGCTGGGGCAAGTTGATGTTTCTTGGGCGAGAGCTGCTTGGTATGGGAAAAGGGGCCTGCATGGGAACTCGCGCGTGGTGACCCCCGGAGTGGCGTCGTAGGGTGGCCGAGGCGACGCGCCCCCCGGCGTATGCCCCAATGATTGATTGAAAGGTTGTGTTTGAGACTTCAGTCCATAGGATGTTGGCGATGAAGGTATAGCCGGTATAGTCAACGTCGACAAAAGGGATAACTTAATCATAGATCACATTAACGCACAGACTCTTGTAGCCAATAAGGGATAAAATATGCCCTTCTAGTTAATGAACGGAAACCTGATGTTTTTATGTGTGAGTGAAACAGGGGCTCACTCCTGGGGTTTTTTAGATGCGCAATTACCATACCTAATTACAATGTGTACAGATTGTGACGAGGTAGAAGGGGTGTTTTTAAAATCTACCTCAAGGAGATTTTTTCAGTTCCCCCAAATTGATAAAAAATGTTGAAAGACCAGAAGGAGTGGAGGACATATGGGTCACTAGCCCGGGTTCAGAAAACAATTTTTTCCTATTTTTATACCCCCCTGCAAGGTTTCCCATGTTTTTTTGACCTGGAAAAGCCGAAAATCCACAACCATTTTGAGCTAAAATGTAAAGGAACCTTTGCCTCATTGGACCTAAAGATATTAAGCCCGCGACAGTAGAAAAGCGCCTAATTTGCCTTCCGCCAGACTTTTTTTTCCACCTGAGCCCTTTTGTTACAATTGGGATAGAACAAAAAATTGGGTATCAAATTGAAGCTTTTTAATATTATTTCTGAAAAAACAATCCAAGTAAACATTCAAGAAAAAAGACACATCATATCCAGAAAAAAAGAAAAATTTTCTGAAAATTTCATAAAAATTTCATAAATATTACAATCTTGACATCAAAAAATGTGTGACAAAGACTCTAAAAACTATTTTCAAGTGGCAGAAAACTCTATTGTGTTGTCAGAAGGACACTTCACAGTCATTTTTTTTCAGAGTTTGCTTCTTGAAGCTATAAAATCGCTCACGGTTGTATTCCAGTTTTGAAGAAGGTACTTTTTTTGGGCTGAGAATCTGTGGTAATGATGTTTGCGAAATCAGTCTCATCTTGACTCCCCGCTCAGCAATGTCATTCACTATTTTTACATTGCTGACTATTCCGGGCCTTGCTGTAGTCATCACTCCTTGGCCATGTCGCCACAGTTGCAGAAGCCAGTCATACTCAATGCCAAGGTTGTCAAGCAGAAGATGACTCTCTGGACCAACTAGATCAGCCAGGTCGTCTTGGCTGTAACCTGAGGGAACATGGTTTTTCCCTCGTCTAAAGCTATCTGGCTTCTCAGTGGCGTGCAGCTTGGCAGCAATGTCCTGCTTCTCTTTGTCACTGAGTCTGCTACCGAAGAGAGCGAACGGCACAACCTCCTGTGTCAGTACCACTTGTGGTTTTCAAGTTTTTGTAGCACTGCCTGAGCAATCTCTGGATCTGTTCTCTTGAACTTCATCATGTCCTTCATGAACTGCAGATCATTTGCAGGAGCATCTGCAGAAAGTGTAGATGACATCCACATGGGTGTATAGAACGTCCTAGGAAGAGGTTGAGGCGTTCCAGCTTCACAACAGTTTCTTCATCGTACTCCAGCTGCTCAGCAAACATGAACATCTTCATAGAATACGGGTTTCTGGCCATCCCCCTGGCCTGATAATGGCTCCATGACGACTCCAGTGGATTCCGCGGGGAGGCGTGTCTCCAAGGACGATCATTGTAAGCTCAGCCATCTCACGGTAGTCAGCTCTAGGAGCTTCTCCGACCTCAGGATTTCCTGTAGTATTTCCTTGCACTCTTCTTCTTTTTATTCAACCATTTTTGTCTGATGGACAGGTTGTAGGTTTGTCTGTGGTAAGATCTGTCCAAACGTCCTTGAAGTGCTTGAACCAAGGATTCCTGGGCTCTTGACCTTGCCAAACAGATTCTCCCTACAGCACCAACCAGCACTTCTAGAATTTTGTGCCCTGCAGGCCAGGTAGAACCCCTTTCCTGTAAAGCTTTTTGCTCCAGAAGCTTGGCAGCTCCCCGATGTACTCCACTGTTGCTGGCCGTTGTGTCAAACCCACAAGGGCAGTGATAAACTCCAGTAACCCCATGCCTCCAGCAAATCCATGGATGCCTCTGCCTGAGCCGTTCCTGTTGAGCTGTCTATCCACTGGTATCCCAGTAGCTTTTCCTTCAAAGGGTATGCAAAGGTGGTCCTGAGACAAGCACAAACCAGAGTCTCTGACGTGGTCCCAGGATCACTTCCCAGGACATCTCTCAGCATCTTGCCATCCCAGTGGAGAGCAGCATACTTGGGAGGGTCCTCGCTAAATGCTGCCTGTACTCCTGGCTGATGTGGTACCTTGTCCCGCATCCTGTTCCGTCTCGTTGTTGAGGTTGAGATGACAAACTTTTTCCAGTCAGCTCCACCAGCCTTCAATGTGGGAGAGACTAAAAGGGTGTCCCCTTGATTGTCAGACAATCCAGACGATCGCGGTACTGCAGATGTCCCAAAACACTCCATGACCCTCCTGGGAAATGTGAGTCACAGTGTCTTGGTGATGTGAACATCCAGGACGAGGTTTGGGTTTGGGAATCCATGTCCTCTGCTTCCCTTCACTGTCGGGTTTTGGGGCAGCCCAGGTAGACACCCTCAGCAGCAGTCCCTTCGCTGTGCGGCAGCTGAAAAAATTGTAGAAATTTTTGTGACAAATTCATATCTTGTTCCTCTCTCTGCTGCAGTCTTGCAGCCTTCTCTGCTTGCTGCTGGGACCGTGACTCAAATATCTTGTCATGACCAGACATGTGGGGCCCTTTTTCTCTGTCTTCTGATCCTGGGAGAAACCTGATGTCCTTGTCCTTCTTCTCCCTTGATAGCAGTCGGTTTCTCTCTATTTCCTGGATGGCATCTAAGCTCCTATGTCGAACAGGCTATCTAATTCCAGGACAAAGGCACTCCTTTTCCTCCAGGGTCACCTGTTCTACCTTTATTCCTTGCTAGATCTCTGTGCTTTTTGTGAAGTGTCATGAAATGCTGCGCTGCATTGTACTTGGTCATGGTCTTGATCCTAGCCATCTGCCAGAAAAGGGATGATAGCCTCCACTGGTTTCATTGGCGAGGTCTTGATGCTTAGGATTCCCTGTATTTTCTGGCAAAATCTGGGGATGGAGGAAATACTGGAAGGCCTATCTTTGGTGGGTAACTGGAGCCACTGATGCTGGATGATGGTAGCCGATCAGGGAAAGGGTTTCTGTAGCAGATCTAGTAGCAGGTCGCGTGGACGCTTTGTCTCTGGGCTGCAGGTGGAGGTTCTGAGATGTCAACTTGCGTCCTCGGACTCCTTGCTTACTGCCATAGTGAAGTTATCTTGTGAAGTATCTCTGGATTTTGTTAGCAGGTTTCAACAGATCTGCAACAAACATAACAGACCATTAGATGTCATGTAAAACCATTGTGAATTTGTGACTAGAGTAAAATAAATTATATTTAGTTTAATTTTTTTGAAAATTTGTCTGTAAATATCACATGTAATATTTCCATAAATGTTTCTATTTCTTTTTGATTTTTTCAGTCAGCTCTAATTACTTGCTTTAACCTGCTTTTTCCCTTTTTGGGTGAAAAAAAAAGGCAAAAACAAAAAAATAAAAATTCTCCAAAACCTGGCGTTTTTCAGAAAACGTGTATAGATAGAACTTCATGTTCTGAGGCAAAGGTTCTTAATTTTTGGCTTATAAGGGGTTGAAAAAAATTTTTCCCGATTTTTCCCAGGCCCAAAAAGCTTTGGGAAAACCGTGCAGGAGGGTAAAAAATAAAAAAATTGTTTTCTGAACGGGGTTCAAAGGGGTCACGAAAAACAATCCCGTAAACAAACCTTCTTTTATCATGGGAAAGGCCTGAAACCCCCATCCACATTCTAGCTTAAAACCACTTTTTGATTTTGTGACGGATTTTTTTTAATTTTTTAAAACTTTTGGGCGAAACAAACCTTTTTTATGTACTTGGAAATCAAAATTTGGGTAATATTTTTTTAAAGATTAACAAGAGGGAAAAAGAATTACCCTAATACTAAATTGCCCCAAATTTAATTGGGAAAACCCTTTACACAAATTATTTCCCCAAACCCCCGACATTTTGGGGACATTATTGGGTGACAAAAAAGCCTGATTTAGCTTTTTTCTCACAAATGAAATTTCCCTTTGCCCTGCCCGCTGACCATGATTTTGTTGGGGGTCACTTGGCCCTTCAAAACCCCAAAGCGACAACAATCAAATAGGGAAACTTTTCGACAATTTAAGACACTATTCTCCTGAAACATTGTGAAATCTACTAGGGGGGAAAGTTTACTTTGAAAAAAAACTTTTGCAACTGAAAGGTCGATACGAATTTACATTTATTTCGGGAATTTTTTCCACAAATGTTTGGATTCTTTGCGCACCCTTGGAAAACAATACAAGAAACAAAGGGTTTTTTTTTCCCCCGGGGATAAACTAAAAGCCCTTTAAAGCTTAATGCAGCAAAGAGCCCTGTGCCCCGAAAGTTTCTTAAAAAGACAGAAAAAATTTTAATTTTTGCCAAACTGTGTTTTCCTTGAAAACTCCCTCCATATCTTTTATAACAACCTAATTTCCCTTTTGGGGAAATACTTCAAATTGAAACCGGGGTTTTTTTTCCCCACAGCGGGAAAGCCTTTTATTGTTGTTCCTATCCTTAAAGGGGCGGGTTAACATGAATGAACCTAACAACTACCGCCCTATTTCTCTTTTACCAATTTTTTCCAAGGAAATAAAAAAAGTATCGCATCTCAGCTCCCCCCCGTACTTAGAGACCAAACGCCTCCTTAGTAAAACTCCCCATGGGTTTAGGACCGCTTGTCTTTCGGGTTCAGCTCTTTTAAAAAATTTTTAACAAGTTTATACAAATTTGAAAACAAAAAAAACTTTCCCCCATTACCCCCCTGTGACTTATCCAAAACCCTTCGACAAACGTAGCCATGAATATTTAATTAAAATTTTTTTTAAAATTAAACTAGCTTTGAAACGAGCCCTTTTCAGCGGCAGACACAATTTCCCTACTATAGAAAACGGGATATCCCAGAAGCCCGTAAAATTCCAGGCGTTCCCCAAGGGTCCCGTACTAGGTCCCATTTTATTTTTTAATTTATCAAATGATCTCTTTGTTTCCTTTATTTTTTGAATGGGGAAAATTTTACAATAGGGTGATGACACCCATTAAATTTACCAGGCCTTTTCAAAAATATACCAAATTAATGCCCCAGGACGAAGAATTCACTAAAGAAAGCACAACAGTAATTTTTACAGGAATCCTAATGTTAAACGTCCCAAAAAAACCAATGCTGTTTTATTTGGAACACGAGGAAATTTTTTCATAGATTCCCCCCGACATTTGCTGCATTTGACGGGGAATTTTTATTAAACCCCCTAGTAATCATTTAAAGAACTTGGGCTCACTTTGACAACCATAAATTTTAAAGAACCCTAGACCATTGTCAGGGAAAAACCCATTGGGAACCCTTGTCCACATAATAACTCCGAGACTATTTTTTAAACCCGACCACCAGGATTCAATAATCAGTCCGGTCCTAAATAACTGAATTATGGCATCAAAATTTTTGGGGAAACTCCACATCAACAATAAAAACATGTGCAAAGGCTCCAAAACCCTTTTCAGGAAAAAAATTTCTTTAGGGGGGGCTGGAAAGCACGACCCGTCCACCCTACTTAAAAGACCTTTTGGGTGGCTGCAAAAATGAAAAATATCCTTTGGGGTAGGGGTAAAACCGGGGTACAATATAGTTAATAAAAAGGACCTGACGGGGTTTTTTTCACTGCCCCAAAATGAAGTATGTACGAAAAAACCATCCAAAACTAGACAACAGCAAAACTCCAAAGTGCCAAAATGTAAACCCCTTTTTTTGGGGGAAAAAGGTCCCTTCTGTTGGGTGGACCCCGCCTTTTTTGGAACAGCCTGCTAAATCCAAATTAGAGATGCTATTCTCCCCTTTCACACTTTTAAAAATCCTTGAAAAAACCCCCTTTTATGTAAAAAAATTTTTACTCTAATTTTTGGGCGTCCATACCTGAAATGTATTTTAATCTAATAACACCTTTTTTTAAAATTTTATTTTTATTTTTTTTTTTATTTCAACTTTTAGGAAGTCCTTACTTTTTTTTTTATGTTTTCATTAGGATTTTAATGTTTTTAAAAATTTTTTTTTTATTCAATTTTTTATTTGTATATAACAAAAAATATTTTTTTCATGTTCTTTCCTTTAAAACTTGTTATCTTATTCAGAAATATTGTAAGACTCAATTACATGTTCCCAAAAAATAACCATTGGGAACACTTTTAAATAAAAATTCTATTCTGATTCTCTCTCTCTCTCTCCTTTTCTCCTCTTTTCTCTCTCTCCCTCCTCTCTCCTCCTCTCTCTCACTTTTTAAACATAAATCCCCCCAAATTTTTAACACCAAAGAAAAAAAAAACAACCCAAATATACAAAAATAAAATTTAAAAAAGTAAAAAATAAAAAAAATATAAACATTTAAAATACTACTGAATTGAAAGGTATGGCGCACTATATTATTAAGGAGAACTGGGCTCTTTTTCTAGCGTAACTATAACAACTATACACATTAACTATATCAATAATTAAGGACAAATGGGTTATATGCAATTGTTATATCATAGTAATCTGTATTTCCAACCCTAAATAACCTATGAGGAGATTATAATACCATAAATGATTAATTTCTAGGATAATCGTCACTTTAAAACAGGACATCAACACTTACCTTGGGTCCGTGCGTGGGGTCTGTTGTCTCTGTTGTGGCGTGTTTTGTGGCGCCAAAACGGGGCCACAGTAACCACCAAACACCCCCACACTATAAAACCCAAAAACGCGCCAAAAACATTTTAAAAAACGCCAAAATAGCACCGCCATAAACGCTCACACGTGTTTCCCCTACTTCGTGTTTACCTCACTGTGCTACGACGCTCCTGATTGGCTGAGCGATAGTGACGTCACTCCATCCTCGCCTCCTGATTGGTCCACACAAGTACACGTGACTCCATCCCCGACTCCCGATTGGTCCACAGCGCGGCGGCCATCTTTAAACTACCGTATGTAACCCCGCAATTTTCAAACACATAAATACACCAAATATTCCTTATAAAGCAATAGAGAAAGAATATTACTTGCATAGTAATAGGAATCCATGGACCATATGAACATAATAATAATTAGCTATCTTTTTAGTGTTCAGATTATAAGCCTTGATTGTGCTTCTCATGCACTGACATGCATCACCATATATTACCCTACTGGAAAAAAGCATAATTTAAAAGAACAAATCACAATACCTTCTATGCTACACTAATCTATAATAATATAATACTTTCTTTCTTTCTACACCTTAATAACATTCACTAAACATTTAAAACAAGCTGGTACATAAAAACTTAATTAAATAACCAATATATGACCAAAAAACTACTTCTAATGGCAAGTAACCCCTTCACGCCGAGATCTTTTATTACTATAAATTTTTTTTAGTTGTTAGCCATACAATTACGAAAAGTAACTGGATATACCAATTAATAGTGGAAAAGGATACTAAGCAGGTCATAGCTATTAGATATTGCTTATATTCACTAAAAATTGTCTGATGGTACCCAAATTACAATGAAATTACGTTCTGGGCCTCATGGGGTTAAATATAGTTAAATGAGTTAGGAGAATGAAGTAATAATTAACATATTAAAGGTTTATTTAGGTCTAACAAATGACATGATTATTTATTTAAATAACACAGCGATAAAACCTTGTAATATTTTTATGAGATTTTTTATATATTTATTTTCATTGGAAGCTCATTTTATCTTTGGCTGACTGATGGCGAGAACACAAACAACAAAAGAACAAAAGAACAAAAAGAACAAAGAACATGAACAAGAATAGCATAAATGAAGAACAAAAAGAACAAGAGATAAAAAAACATGAACCAGAAAAAAAAAAAAAAAAAAAAAAAATTAAAATGAAGAATTGAAAAAGAAAAAAAAGGAATAAAAATAGTAAATGATGATGATGATGGATGTAATTAAGAAAAAATATATAATGATGGAGATAATTATGAAAAAATTAATAATGATGAGGTAATTAAAGATTTTTTTTTTAATGATGTGAGTTTTAATTAAGAAAAAAAATTATATGATGGAGTTAATTAAGAAAAAAATATATGATGGAGATAATTAAGAAAAAAATTATAAAGATGGTATGGAGATAATTAAGAAAATAATTAAAATGATGGAGATAATTAAGAAAAAAAATATTATGATGAAAATAATTAAGAAAAAATATATAATGATGAGATAATTAAGAAAAAAAAATAATGATGAATGGAATAATAAGAAAATAATAAAATGATGGAGATAATTAAAAAAAAAATTATATGATGGAATAATTAGAAAAATAATAATGATGGAGATAATTAAAAAAAAAATTATATGATGGAAATAATTAAGAAAAATAATGATGGAGATAATTAAGAAATTTTTATGATGGAGATAATTAAGAAAAAAATTATATGATGGAGAATAATTAAGAAAAAAATATGATGAATAATTAAAAAAAAAATTTAAAGTGGGATTTAAGAAATTGGGGGGAAAAAAAAAAAAAAAAAAAAAAAATGAGGGGGAAAAAAAAAAAAAATGGAAAAAAGAAAAAATTTTTAAAATGGGTT
>JACEEZ010008448.1:0-17452 GCA_016584305.1 Chionoecetes opilio | reverse complement strand
CTAATCACGGCGGTCAACACCCTCCATCTCGGCAGGGGGATCCTTCGCAATGTCTCATGGTACCCGCTTTCAACACCTCGGATGCCGGAGTTTGGAGAGGATTCCCCTCTTCATCACGCCGCGATACGTAGGCACCTCACTCACAGCAAACTCTCGTCCACCGCCAACAAAGGCGGCCAACGTGGATCCAGAGCTCTGTCTAGTTGCGGGCTTCGACCCACTTGGTTTACAAGGAGAAGCCATCCCGAAAAAGACGATCAAGAATTGATGATAGGTGCAAATTAAGCCGTTACTTTAGCGGGGCTAAGCTATGTTATGCATAAACATAGCTTAGCCCCACTAAAGGGGACATAAATGGACATAAACAATGGACATAAAAGTCCATTTTTGCATAACAAAAAGTGCTCACACCAAAAAGGTGAAGGGGACAAACTACCCTTAAAATTCAATTTTACATAAGAAAACACCCTGCCAAATACGTAATAATCTATATTTCATTTTTCATTGGACCTACGGCATACCCTAGTGTGCGTGTTTGAAAAAGTTTTAAGAGGATTTGCAAATATGTTTTTTAATGTTAAATTGAACTTCAATTATAATGCCATAAATGTGTATTGTGTTTGTAGGATGTGCAAATTGTTTTGATTGTTTGTGTATAATCTGTTTTATGATGAGTGCCACACCATGTGTTGGGGAAAGAGCTTTATTATGGAAACAAAATATTTTTTTCATTTTAATTATTATTGTTATTATTATCACCATCTCTGATATTGCCAATTCTACTACTTCAATACTACTCCTACAACCACTACTGCTACTACTACTACTACTACTACTAATAATAATAATAATAATAATAATAATAATAGTAGTACTGCTAATGATAATAATAGTAATATTAAAACTAACAATAGTAATAATAAAAAAGTAATGATAATGATGATAATACTAATAAATCAAATAACTTAAAAAACGACAACATTATAGTTATTTCACCACATACCTCAAACTCCTTTCCTTTCACGTCATATAAGCCTCTCCCTTTCTCCCATTCCCTCCTCTTTAATCTCTCTCGACCCCACTCAACAGAACTTAAGAGGATGTCGTGCGTATTTGATTGGATTCCACTTAGTGAGTCATTCAAGTTTAGGGAGACTCTAAGACGATTAAGTAGGGGCTAGATGCACTTATTTATTGTTTTTTCTACACACTAAGAAAAAAAGGTGCAACTTTGTACCTGTAAAGGTGCAAAATGATGATATTGATTTTGCACCTTTAAGGGTGCAAAATTGCAGCTTAACGCTAGGGTGCAGCTTTTGTACCCTATAGTAGGGTGCAACTTTGCACCTTTAGAGGTGCAAAGTTGCACCCCTGGAGGTACATAGTTTGCACCCAAAAAGGTACAACTGTGCACCCTTATGGGTGCAAAATATCCACCTTTTTGGGTGCAAAATATGCACCTTTAAAGGTGCAAATCTGCACCCTTATGGGTGCAACAAATGCACCTTTAAGGGTGCAACAAATGCACCTTTAGGGGTGCAACTTTGTACCTTTGAGGTGCAAATGATGTCACATCATTTGCACCTTTATAGGTGAACAGTTGCACCTTACACTAGGGTGCAACTTTTAGCACTATTTGGAATTTGAATTTTGGTGTGCAATTTTGCACCTTTAAAGGTGTAAAGCTGCACCCACGCTTAAAGGTGCAGTTCTTGCACTTTCTGGGGGATGTGCAAACTTGCACCCTATTTGTACAATAGGGTGCAATATTGAACGCCTCCAGAAGTTGTAAAAACTACACCTCATCACTTCCAGGGATGCAGTTATCTGTCTTTTATGGATCTTTTAATAGTCTGGCAGCCAAATGGGATTTTAGGGGTATACCTGGAAGTAGAGTTTATACAATGTTTTTGATTGATTTGGGTCACTGAGATCATAAATATTAACAATCCGCTTGATGACACTCTGTCACCTTTGGGCATTTTTTCTAATTTGCATAAAACCAAGATGGCCGCCAGTGTTCTACTGAATATACTATAATTAAGATATCTCGACTTCTTGAAGGGATTTTAAACCAATCTAAAATGTATTAACGAGGCTTTAAGACATTAGGAACTCAATGGAATAACTTTTATTATGATTTGACAAATCCCTCATTTGCATAAATCTAAGATGGTCGCCGTCAAACCTCTCGGGAGACCGGTTTTATGTCACCACATTCTGGATACAATTTTGGATACATTTTAAATGATTTGTTTTAGTGTTTTGAAAGAATAGAGGTCCCATATAATACATCTTATATTACAATTTAAATATATTAGCTTCATTTGCAAATTCCAATATGGCCGTTGTCAATCTGTTAACATTTTGCTGTACTTTTGAATGACATACTTGATTGATCTAAATGGTGACAATATCACTGAACACCTTCAATATAATATTAGTAGTTTGTCATTGACGTATACGTTAGAATATATTTAAGCTGACAGACACCAGGTCATAAAGTAAACTAATTTTAGATATCCATTATATGGAATAAAGTGACTGAAAAGTCATAATGTTCTAGTAGTGTCTATGCTGAGCAAGCCATGGCGCATAAATAAATCGTTCACATTTTTTCTCCTTTAACTACTGCGATATTAGAGTTTATAGTACATGACATTGTACACAGTTATCAACATGATGTTCCTCTCATTTGTCTGTGTTGGCGTTAATACCTTTATGTCTAATTGTCTTTTCAGTCTACACAGCAAAAGCCGTAGTCAACTACAACAAAGCAGGATGGAAGAGTTTGACGTTCAAGGCAAGAAGTTAAGAGTGAACCCAGCAGGGGGGGAATGGAAGTGTGGAAAGTGCAGTAAGACATGTCAGACTGAGTGTAAGGCGTGTTTACATACTTGTCTGGTTATGTGCCCGATATACATTTTTTTTCCCTTGTATGGTTTGATTTGGTTTATGGTACTCTTGTCTACTGTATATCTCGTCTCCGTCAGGGAAAGTTCCAAATTTTCACGTTGTCGAGTGTTCTTATTTTCTACGACAGTTTCAGTTCTCAATTATAATATAACAGTACCAAAATTTTTCATTATTATAAGCTATTACTTGTATTTCTGCACCAAACCTAACCGTAAAGCGGCTATCACAGGGGGCGTTTCGTCGGACTGTTTCGTCGAACCAAACTGGAATTTGGTTGCTGGACCTGTTCGTCGAACACTGACCACACATATAGCACACGGTTGGGCCAACCAACCGCTTCACCCAACCATAATACACACAAAGATGAAGCGTTGACAGTACCTGGGAGGCACGGAGATAATGTTGTTAATGTTTTAACTTTAGGGGCATACGTACTGGTGAACAAAAGGGAGGAGGTGATTGTTAGAAGAAAACAGCGACAGATGAAGACACGTTCGTGTGGGCTAAATGGGTTATAATGGACGAGAACTGCGCAGTCGCTATCGCCATTACCACTTGACATTCTTTATATTATTTTTTGCTTAGTATACTGTGCAGTATTAATCCACTTATGCGTAACCTTTACAAACTTATATACATATTTAAGAAAATATAGAGTTGTCTAATAGTGCATACATACACACCCTCCACATCCTGGGCCCCCTCATCCTTCAGGAGGCTAGGTTAAGGTTCGTTATGTTAATATTCTCGTCGGGGGTCGAGTGGGGCGGAGCCCCTCCCGTTAGAAGGTTATATTTGGTTCGGTTAGGGTAATAAAAAACTAATAATCCTCCCGACAGGGTGGGGTAGAGCGGACCATTCGGTGGCTGGCGGGCGGCCGGGCGAATGCGGGGTTGGGCACACTTGTTTTCGTATAATTCCGTCCCTTCCCTTGTTTCTGAGACAATGATTACTAATTTCTGGACAAGGTTTATAGTTTTTTTCTGATGGACATACATTGTTATCAATGAAAACGGTGACCTTCGGATTTGATGCAAATACATTTTTTAACACGATTCCGGTAAATAGAAATATCTCCATCTGAAAAAGTACTAATTTCTGGCCAGGAAAATGTATTGCAGTCAGTGTCTCAGAAAATGACCGCGCATTTCTCGTCCATTTGTACTACTAAGTGTAAACACATATCATATCAGCTTCATATTTCTGAAAATATATCACATATATAATATAGACTGATCTGTATTCATTTTCCTGTGATGTATATTATATGATGGTGTTCATTTCAATGCTTAATAATTGATAACACCATTTATAATTTACAGATAATGTATAGACTTATTTTGACCCCACAGTATGTTCGACGAAATGAGCAACGATTTGTATAATTTCACCAAACCATTTCATCGAACTGTTGCACGAAATAACTGTCGAGGTTCGCCAAAATAGTCCGGCCAAATGGCATATTCGACGAAACAGTCCGACGAAACGCGTGTGATAGCCGCTTAACCCAACAGTTACTGGCAGAAATTACAACTTTGGGGGGAGGATGTGGCGGTATAAAAAATAATAGTAGTTTCTACTAAAAAACAGAGCAAAAACATTTATCAAGACATCAGAACTAAATAGAAATATTAATGTCTTCGAAAAATGTGGTGTCCAATAATGAAATACGTACCCCTTATTCATCCTTTTCATCTATTACAAGTGGAACTGTCGGCGAAAATTTCCACGTCGATGATTGTTTGATCATCGGTGAGATTTCTCGGTTTGTGCCATGGCGAGAATGTCGGTAGACGAGAGTACCCGGTACCTATGATTTCAACAAAGTGATCACAACAATATATTTCCCCACTCACTCTTAGTTTATTTCAAACTAAGAATGCATAATACTGATACAAGAAACTGCAAGGGTCAGTGTGTGATAGTAGATAAATAAAAACAACATAGCTATATATAAGTCATCTTGAAATTATTGAAAATATTACTGGGCATCAGTATTAAAACGACAATTTCATCTAACATGGTGTTTCTCAACATTTAAGAAAGGGACTATCAAATGCGACAGTTGGCCAGCCTAACCTTATGCATTATTGCAAGAGCCTGTGACTGATTATGAAATATTAGAGTAATAAACAAAAATTATCTGAAGACAATACTAATAATAACGTGAAATCATTGGAAACCGATATATAAATGGAAAGATGAAGTACAGTAAACTCGCAATAAACCGAACCAATTGGGGGGAAGGGTCGATCGCAGTATCCGATAGTTCAGTTTATAGGATGATCGGTTGTCCGCTGCGCGTCGTTCGGTCATACGTTTTCAAACAAAGTTAACTGTATATATATACAGTACTGAAGAGTAAATATGATTTTGTACAAGGTATTGATACTGAACTTACCATGCCAGAAATTGATGCTGTGCTGAAAGTGTAAACTGAGACGCACGGGCCGGCCAACATGTTCGGTCGGCTCACCAATCGCCGCATATGCCAAACTAGAGCTCGGTATATCCTCAAATATATATGTTCAGCTTGTTCGAAGGCAACACGGCGTTTGGTTTATCCGAAATTCGGTTTAACGAGGTTCGGTTTATCGAGCGAGGGTTTACTGTACAAATAAAATCAGGTATGATTTTTTAGGGAAAATAAAAGTTAAGTCATAGACCACTGTAAACCTGGACTGCGCACAGAATATATGCCTGTCGCAAAAGGGCCTGAAGTCGGAGGGCCGCTCGGATGCATATATATATATATATATATATATATTATATATATATATATATATATATATATATATATATATATATATATATATATATATATATATATATATATAATATATATATATATATATATATATATATAATATATATATATATATATATATATATATATATATATATATATATATATATATATATATATATATATATATATATATATATATATATATATTATATATATATATATATATATATATATATATATATATATATATATATATATTTTATTTATTTATTTATATATATACAGATCATATAGACTAGTTTATCAGTATATATGATATACTGTAGTCTTCGTAAATGTTTGTTCTTTAATATTATGAAATGAAAAACGGTAAAACAGGCTAAAGAAATGCCATTACGTGACTGAAGAAATATGCATGAACTAAATAAAATCATCAATCTGGTAATTTTCCCGATTGATGATGCTATTTATTTACTTATATGTTTCATTTTCTGATAAATGAATTAGCACCATGTATACATTAGCGTTAACTAAATAAATAACCTCTTCAATCGGGAAAACTACCAGATTGATGATTTTATTTATTTATTTAATGCTAATTTATGCATGGTTTTAATTAATTTATCAGAAAACGAAATACATCAATGGAAATCTAATAAAACTGCACTTCTATTGATCACCTTCATGATAAAAGTTGACTCGCAAAGTTTTAAGTGGCGAAGAGTTGAAGTGAATCAGAGTCTCGTAATGGCATTTCTTTAGCGTGTTTTATTGTTTTTTATTTGATAATATTATAGAACAAACATTTACGAAGAGTACAGTATATCATATATACTGATAGACCAGTCTATATGATAGTCCATAGACCACTATATCTCTTTGTCGGGCGGGCACAGGCTGCTGTGCAGCCTGCCAATTTCAAAACATTGTCGCGTGAACAGTCCAGAGATATAGTGGTCTATGGTTAAGTATAAAACAAGAGAGCTAGTTTGATAGCACATTAGGATCAACATTATTAGTTAATTATATACTTATATTTGAATGAGAAATTTCAAAGATTATAAGATTGTATAAGCTATGGTTTTGAAGTAGAAAGAAGTTAACTATTTTATACTAGATGTTATAGAATATGATGACATCTGAAAAGCTTTCGGATTCCTATGGAATGTTTAAGAAAGACTAAAAAAGAAAAAGAAATGTTGGATAGTTTGACATTCAAAAACCTAACAGCTGGAAAAATACAAGCTAAGAAAATTTAGTTTGAAAACTGGAAAAGATGAAAAAAGACATTCACTCTAAAGAAGTAAGACAGACACAATAAGATAATGCAGTAGCCAGTGGGAATATGATGGCTAATTCACAAACCACAAGACTGGCCTAGATGCCATGCTAAGTCTATTCATTACTGCTTACAAAAATACCAGTAGGTAATATGTATAGTATAATACATGCAGTAATATGCTCTATACTCTTATTTCCTATCTTATGTGCATAGCCTACCGTACACAATATGTTTGTACAACATTACTATTATAACACTGTTGTATAAACAAGTTGTGTAAGCTATGCTATGCACATAAGGTAGGAAATGATAGAGCAGAGATGGGTATAAATAAGACAAACTAGACACCACTATAACCTAGCATTTGTGAATTACATTTTACTGTTAGCAGAGATTGACAAAAATATATAAAATCTAGTAAATTATTTCAATTGTTTATGTGAGGAGGAAGCCTAAACGTTAATTTGAGCACAAATAACCCGATTGCATTAGGAGGAAAGTGAAGTACCTAATTTGCAAAGCAATGTATAGTTTGAGAGATGAGAGGTAGAAACAATGTCAAATAATATTTAATGAAAAGAATATGATAAAGGAAGAGAATGACTGCCCTGTGCAAGAAAGGAGCATGGAAAGGTAGATAACAGAAAGAACACAACAAGGAAGGGATGTAGGGACCTTCAGCTAAATGTTAACAGTGTAGTGAGGAAGTATAACAACAACAACAAAAAAAAGGCACTCAGGAATAGCAAAAAACACTAAATAACACTGTCCTGGATGGGTTTTAAAGGAATCTATATAAGCATAATTGGATTAGACTAAAAATTATTTTTATTTGTTGTTCCCTCAGTTCAGTCTTCTCTGGTCTCCCTCACCATGATTTTCATACTGTTGAAGAGGTTGTGAAGAACATTGATTTCCAAAACTTTGCACAGCTGCAATGGTCTGTCAAACCATGAAGTTGTTTCTCCATGAAGTACATGACAACTGTGTTTGTGCTGACCAATCTAGCGTCCCATCATGATGCTATCTTGTGACCTGTGTGAATGACATGTTTATAATGACACAAAGGAAGTGTAGTTATTTGTTTTCTTAACTTCTGCTATGTTTTCATAACAATCACCATGGCAAAGTAATTAATATAAATAAACAGTCTAATGATATATATATATATTTGATTACTAAGATAACTATTTCAGTTATCCCATCCTAGTGATTCCAGCAAACATTGTGATGCAATAAAAAGTATAACAGCGTGATACATGAAAAGTACACTAAAATATTTTTTCCAATCCTATAATTAGTGTATTCTCTTGTATGGACTCAATAGTTGGGCCCACATTTACTAAAAGATAAAACAAAGTAAAAGTGGAGATCACATTAATAAATGTTGTAAGTCCAATCAGTTGGGAGCCTGATTTCAGAAATTATTTTAACATGGTACTGCTCCTAAGGTTACTTTGTGTTTCATAATGTTTCAAGACTCAGAACTAAAAATGTTACGAGGCCAAGATTCACTATGATCAGTCAGTGAATCAACCGCAGTTTAGCTGCTCCAGGAATGCAGGTTTCTGAAATTTCTTTCGCGAAGGTCCTGAATGACTTGAGTGGTTGGGGCCGATGGGGCGGTATAGAAGGTCCGGCAGTACGGTTTGGTCATGCGCATATGCAGAACTCGCTGTGTTTATAAACATACGATGCGGCCTGTTACTCGGACCAAATATTATGATCTAAGGGGGTATGTTAGGTTAGTTCATGTAATGCTATTACATTTTGTTAGGTAGGTTAAGTTAGGTTAATTAGATTTTTTAAATCTGAGTTCTGTGCATGAGCAGGAACAACCGCCCGCGTGACCCTGACACCGGAATAGCATGGGTCGAAGATAAGATGACTGGCAGTGATACATTTTTTGTCCCATTGATTAACTAATATAACCTAAATACCCTAACAAAAGTTAACCTAACCTACCCTAAAGCTAACTTAACCTAAACCAAACCTAAGTAAATTTAACCTATTATAATATGAGCAAAAGTTTAGTTTAAACTTTTAGAAAAACATTTAAGTTTAATAGTTTATAATCCTTTTTAGGTTCAGTTATATAATATTTTACAGCCTAACTAGTCTTAATATAACCTAAACATAACTTAAAACAAACCTTAACTATACCTAACTTATTATTATTACATTGAAAATTTGTCTCCGTGGTGTAGTGGCTAGCGTGCATAACTATGAATATGCAGGCCTGGGGGCCTTCAGCAAACCATTTACGAGGTAAAACTCTGGTAAATTTCCTCGTATCTCCGCGCACATGGCAAGACCCTATTCAGCAAACACTTACGATATTGTAAATCTCCTGGTAACCTACGAGTGCTCCCTGTGTCTAGTAGCGGCTTACCAGCATATTTACCAGAGATAGTAACGGGAAGGAACACCGTCTCCTGTAGTTTATTTCATCCTCTAGCTACTTATATAGGTAAGTTCTGATGGTGAATACTAATTTGTGATCATTTATATTTTTGCCAGAGTAGGGACATGTATACTAATAACAAGAATAAGTGCAAGAGTCCGTGGAATGAGCGTCACTCATTGGCACAGTGTTTGTGTCCGTGGCGGCGATAGTTGTGTCGTCATTTTACGTCCTGTTTTGATGATCCATAGTTCATGGTAGTGTGTGGTGGGGCTGGCAACAGGTGGCAGGCAGGTGTAGTGTGTGGTGGGGCTGGCAGCAGGTGGCAGGCAGGTGTAGTGTGTGGTGGGTCTGGCAACAGGTGGCAGGCAGGTGTGGTGTGTGGTGGGGCTGGCAACAGGTGGCAGGCAGGTGTGGTGTGTGGTGGGGCTGGCAGCAGGTGGCAGGCAGGTGTGGTGTGTGATAGGGCTGGCAACAGGTGGCAGGCAGGTGTGGCGTGTGGTGGGGCTGGCAACAGGTGGCACGCAGGTGTGGTGTGTGGTGGGGCTGGCAACAGGTGGGTGGCAGGCAGGTGTTGTGTGTGGTGGGGCTGGCAACAGGTGGCAGGCAGGTGTGGTGTGTGGTGGGGCTGGCAACAGGTGACAGGCAGGTGTTGTGTGTGGTGGGGTAACAGGTGCCAGGTAGGTGTGTGAGTCGCTGGCGGCGATGTTATTAGTGTCATCATTTTTCGTTGGGGGTAGCAGGTGTGCTGGTGGTAGTGGTATGTGGTGGGGGCAGCAGATGTGGTGGTGTGTGGGGGGCAGTAGGTGTGGTGGTGGTGTGTGATTTGGGCATTAGGTACCAAGCAGGTGTGGTAGTGGTCCTGTAGCTGTAGTTAACTTATATGAAGGCAATGATTGCAAAGAAATATTTAGGTTTAATCATAAGGAGTTTTTCTAACCCCTGCAACAGCCGTCGGAAATTAGAAATAACACAAAGGGTTTTTGGGGAGGGGGGCGAAACCCCCATAGTGAGGTTTGGTTACGTAATCAATGCCCAGGTAGGGCTAGTAAACTAGAAGGGGGGTATGGGGAGGCGCGACCCCCATTTATGTCAGGAGATTACAATAGGGAGTATTGGTTGTAACTGTGTATTTACCAATATTTATTACAAATTGAAGTACTGATGGTTACGGATAGATAAATCTTGAAATTTCTTCAGCATAAACACCAACATTACTGAGGGTATGTGTAACTCTTGCTTATTGTATATTATTGTGTAACACCGGTTCTTTTCTTTTTGTGTTTAGGTAGCTTCTGTGAAGTTAATTTCAGTGTACAGTACATTAGAGTTAGGTTAGTTCCTCCACTTGAATGGATTTTTAGGTAAAAGGCTGAATCAAGAAAACTAACCTTTATTCCTTGATTGTTTGGTCTCGTCAAGGTAAAAAATGTTTTTTGGCTATTTATATGTTTTGGTTTGATTACACTAAATATTAACCCGGGTAGATTAGCTTTTCTTTCTCTGCTGACCTACTTTATTAATTGTTCTTTTAGATTATGAGAACCCGTTATATACCGTTAATTTTCATTCAGTGAAAAAATGGTTAGTTTATTGTTTATACTTTTATTTATCCATAACCATCATGCGATGGGATGATGCGATGAGCCAGACAGTTATTGAACATTTTTCGGGTTTAGGAATGAATGTCTCGCCCACCAGCCACAATTAACTATAGCCATATTAGCACTCATAAGGCACCTACCTAACGTTACCTAGTATTATCATAAGCATAACCCACAATAAAAATAAAAATACAGTAAAATGTCGATAAACCGAACCACGTTAAACCGAAACCCCGTGTTGCCTTTGAACAAGCCTCTGATATACCGAACTCTAGTTCGGCATATGTGGCGATTGGTGAGCCGACCGAACACGTTGGCCGGCCCGTGCGTCTCGGTTTACATTCAGCCCTCATTGTTTGTGGACAACTGCATTGGACTACCTTGTACAAAATTATATTTTACTCTACAGTACTGTACATACAGTTATTTTTGTTTGAACGCGTATGACCGAACAACGCCCCTTATAAACATAACTCTATTCGGTTTATGAGGCGGACAACCGATCATCCTATAAACCGAACTATCGGATATTGCAATCGACCCTTCCCCCCAATTGGTTGGGTTTATCCAGGGTTTACTGTGTAGTGAATAGTCTTACAATGTAAATGGCTTTTAAGTGTTTTAAGTTAATTAAGTAATGTAGGAGACATCTTAGATAGGGTTATAAAGTGAGTGATAATTAGTAGTTTAGGATATTGAAATATTAAAAAAAATTATTATTTGCATTCTAGTTTTCTTTTATAATTTCCTAACCTTGGGCATTTTACTAATAAACTTTTCGTGCATCTAACCAAAACCTGCCACATCAAACCATTCCTATCCCCAAAAATGACTTTTTTTCAGCTCTCATGGTATTCCTGAGGGCAAATGAACATGACAGGCTGCGCATGGCAAGGGTCTTCAGAGATCGGCTTGATCCTCTAGATGTCAGTGATAACCACCTCCAACGGTATTATCACCTACCCCGCCATGATATCCTGCAGCTCTGTGAGGAGATTGAACCACAGCTTTCCAGACCCACCAATAGGACTATAGCAATTCCAATCCACACTCAAGTCTTGGTTGCCCTGCACTTCTTTGCTAGTGGATAATTCCAGTGTGTTAGGTGGCACTGTTGGTCTCAGTCAGATAACTTAAATTCCCCATACTCCATAATAGCTGAGCACAAAAAAAGGTTTAAAATGCAACTTAAATAATGCATACCTAAATCAAGTACTTATGTACTATACTCAGTGGTATTTCTAAAATATCCCTTTTCTTATTTCATCTACTGCTTGCTTTAATAACTGCTCATCAGCTTTAACTATCTCAACTGAATTATCAGAAAGAAAATTATGTTGGATATATCTTGTCTTTTCCTGTTTGTAATAAAAGTGAGACTATTACAGTGTTTAAATCATCATTTTTAATGTTAATATTAATAGTATATTATAGTTGTAAAGTTGTTTGATCGAAATGTAAGCGTTTGAGTTTTTGCTGTACGTACAAGGTTATTGGAAGTACTGAATCATACATAACTCAGCGACTCGGAGACTCGGAGTACATAAAATTTTATTTAGCATATGCAAAATTTTTGTCGTATACCGATTTTGTATGGCCTCAAAACAATCATGAAATCAACACTAACCCCCCCTTAGCAATACGGGCTCGCTGCGCTTGTCAAAATCATGGGCTACACAGAAAAAATTTACCCTGCACCCCACCCCACTCCTCTCCTTTTCAACATTGTGGGTACGTCACTAACACTGCCATTATGATTTCATTATATGTTAGACATTTTGAGTAATTCCCTTCCAGATATCACTTCGTACACGGTGGAATAACTATTTCCCTAAGGCCAGCTGCGAATTTTTTAGCTACCCTAAATACCTCAAACCTAACAACTGTTAACAGTTATAGGAAAGATTTGTTACAGTGACCCTCTCCATTTTCAAACGAAACTATATTTTTCTGATAGATTTTGCTGTGTTTTGAAAGAATCTGACCTTTTTTTTTCGTGGCAATCACTAGATTTAGTTTTACCCTCTAGACCCCACCTGTAAAAAAACTAGTGATTTCCAAGAAAAGTAAAAATGAACGAGGACTGCGGGGTCATTTTCTTAGACACTGAATAGTTTTTCCTTTCCTAAAATTAGTGATATTCAGATGGAGATATTCTTATTTCAGGAAATCCATTCATTTTTTTTCGTTACCAAATCCTAGGCCCTAGGGTCACCGTTTCAATTGATAACAATGTATCTCATTCAGAAAAAGCACTAACACTTGGCCAGGAAATAATAGTCAGTGTCTTAGAAAACAGAGAAGTAACAGAATTGTACGTAAACAAGTGTGCCCCGCCCTGCCCCGCCCCGCCCCGCATTCACCCGCCAGCCGCCAGCCGCCAAGTGATCCGTTCTGGTTCACCCTGCCGGGACGATTATTACCTTAACCAAACCGAACCTAACCTCCTAACGGGGGGCTAACCTCCCCCTCAACCCCATGGCGGGATTATTAAACTAACCCGAAACTTAACCTAACTTAAAGGGCTAGGGGGCCTCCGGACGGGGTGGGTGTGTCTGTATGTGCTATTAGACAACTATATCATTTCTACAATATGTATATGAGTTTTGAAGATTACGCGGAAGTTGATTAATTCTACACAGTATACTGAACAAAAAATAATACAGATAACATAAGTAGTAATTAACGGTGGTAGCGACAGCGCAGTTCTCGTTCATTATAACCCAATATCCCCCTCCTGGGGGAGGTAACTGTAGTAACCCGGAAGTCATAATAGCCCTATTAGCGGGTTGTCACCCATCACAGGCTTAGGGGCTAATGCAACGGAGATGATCACCGAAGCCACGCACAGGATAGTGCATATATGCCCCTATCTTTACCTTTTAACCTACTCTCCGGACAACTGGGGAAGGGGGGGGGGGCGCAGAACCTCCAGCTAGTTAACTAACCTAACCTGGGCATTGATCACGTAACCTAACCTCAGTTGGAGGGTTTTGCCCCTCCCCATACCCCCCTTGTGTTCTTTTTAATTTCCGACGGCTGTTGTAGTAGGTAGGGGTTAGAGATACTCTTATGATGAGAACGAAACGTTCAGTAAAACCACCGATAGTGTAGTGGTTTAAACTGCACATATACCCTTTCACACTCGTTTTGTAGACCTATACAAACAGTAGAAAGGTGAAAAATACTTTAAGCCAGACACCCAATCATGTTATACATACACAGCTTTTAGCCAAGTTCTCCACTTTTTCTCCTCGACAGATGAGATGAAGAATCATTGCATATGTGTAGAATGACACGGACCCTCATATCAGTCTTTTATGAGTTTTTTTAGTAAAAGTCATGATTTGTTTTAATAGATTACCTCGAATCAGGTGACAGACGTGCAAAACGAACCTTTATGATGCACCATAATGATAAATAACCTATTGAGACATCATTTACTACAATAATGGAGGTATGATACATCCATGACTAAGAACTTTAAATTAAATGTGTTTGTAAACAAAACCACGTGTAAGCCCAACACGTTTTATGTAAGCTTGGAGATGATTGGCTGTTGCGCGACACCAGACCCCTCTGGTGGCTACCAACTGCAATGGACCTAGTAGCTTACTAGGTGCTTACAATATCGTTGGCGAATACAGTTTCGCCACGTCTCGTAGCGATCTAGTAACTTCGACCTCGTAACATGGTTTAGCTGGTAAGTCTGCTGAATCCACACCGAATGTTCGAAATCCAGGCCAGAGCAGTCGGCGGCCAGCCCAAACAGCAGTTCATCCTTTCTTTAGGAGTTGGTCGATAAATGGGTAGCTGGGGAAATTGGGGGAGGTAACTGTAGTAACCCGGAAGTCTTACTAGCCCTGTGTCCCGGGGTAGCGGGTTGTCACCCATCACAGGCTTAGGGGCTAATGCAACGGAAATTATCACCGAAGCCACGCACAGGATAGTGCATGTATGCCCCCATATTTACCTTTTTACCTATCTTAATATAACATACACCAAACTTAAACCTTACATATATTTAAAATAATTTATAAAATTTAATATACATTCTTTTTCAGCATATATGTGGTAGGGTCACTATCCACTTATGGGTATCATAAATTAAACTTACTCATATAGTTATAATGATGATTTTTAGCTAAGTTAGGTTTTGTTTTAGTAAAGTTTTGTTTAGGTTTTAGTAAGGTGTGATATGTGTCTAGGTTTGATTTTGGTTAAGTTTAGACCAGGATCTTTTTCAACGTTATTAAGCTAAGGTACGGTTAGGGAGATAGATTGCGCATGACTTGCGCGACACACTCCTACCGCTTAGGAAATAGGCACTTTTAAACTGGTTTCCAGTGAAAATAGATATCATATTCATAGTTTCCGGAAGTGAATGACATCTACAATACATGCTGAAGCAGAATTTATACACAAAGTGTGTATAGTAAAGCCGGTTGAAAGAGCCCAGTTGTGCCTCATATTAAGTGCCGTTTAAATTAGTTATAGTTAAACGGCTATCACACGGTTACATATCATTTGGTACTGAAGCGATTGGTACTGAGATCAACTGATCACGAGCTCACTTCGGCCACGCGCCATATGGGACACAAGCTAATTAGGCCTCAAACCATCTCGTCCATGAGTCAATTGGGACCCACTTCAAAATGGCCATAGTCAGATAGGACCCAAGGCGTGGAGAGAGAGAGAGAGAGAGAGAGAGAGAAGAGAGAGAGAGAGAGAGAGAGAGAGAGAGAGGAGAGAGGAAAAGAGAGAGAGAGAGAGAGAGAGAGAGAGAGAGAGAGAGAGAGAGAGAGAGAGAGAGAGAGAGAGAGAGAGAGAGAGAGAGAGAGGAGCGACGAGAGAGAGAGAGAGAGAGAGAGAGAGAGAGAGAGAGAGAGAGAGAGAGAGAGAGAGAGAGAGAGAGAGAGAGGAGAGAGAGAGAGAGAGAGAGAGAGAGAGAGAGAGAGAGAGAGAGAGAGAGACAGAGCCATAGGAGGTTGTTAGTGAGTCGTTAGTGCACATTTTTAGGAAATCGGTTGAGATAGGCAATGTGCCATTATTGTGGAGGAAAGGAAATGTTGTTCCCATATTTAAGAAGGGAGACAGAGGACTAAAGTCAAATTATCGACCCGTAAGTCTAACATCAGTGGTGGGTAAATTATTGGAATCTATTATTGCAAAACACATTAGAGAGCACTTAGATAAACATAGTTTGATCAATGATTCACAACATGGATTCATCAAGGGTAGGTCATGTCTCACCAATTTATTGAGTTTTTATAGGAAAGTTTATGAGACGGCAGATAATGATAAGGATTATGATATAATATATCTGGACTTTAGTAAGGCATTTTACAAAGTACCACACGAGCGACTCTTAAATAAGGTTAGGGCTCATGGTATAGATGGGAAGGTTCTTCATTGGCTCAGAGCTTGGCTAAGTAATAGGCAACAAAGGGTTACAATTAATGGTTCCAAATCTGAATGGGGACTGGTGACAAGTGGAGTTCCACAAAGGTCTGTTTTGGGCCCATTACTATTTTTGATTTACATCAACGACTTGGATAGTGGGATTAGCAGTGATATCAGCAAGTTTGCTGATGATACTAAGTTAGGTAGGATTATTGGATCACAGTCTGACGTAAACATATTGCAGGGAGACTTAGATAAACTTGACGAGTGGGCAGTCAGATGGCAGATGGAATTTAATATTGATAAATGTAGCGTTATGAATGTTGGTAGAAAAAACCCTGGTAATAGATACACCATAAGCAATGTATCGCTGAAAAGATCAGAAAGTGAAAAAGATCTTGGAGTGAGGGTGAGCCCAGACCTCCGACCTAGGAAACAATGTATTGAAGCCAGAAATAGAGCTAATAGAGTATTAGGATTCATTACCAGAAATGTTAAAAGTAAAAGTGCTGAAGTTATTCTAAAGCTTTATCTGGCTCTAGTCAGGCCTCACCTAGACTATGCAGTTCAGTTTTGGTCTCCATATTACAGGATGGATATAGTGTTGTTAGAAAAAGTGCAGAGAAGGATGACCAAAATGATACAAGGAATGCGTAACTATAGTTATGAGAGGAGATTGAAGTTATTAATATTACACTCACTCGAGAGACGCAGAGTAAGGGGCGATCTGATAGAAGTTTTTAAGTGGATAAAGGGATTTAATAAAGGAGAGGTAGGAAAAGTTCTTACGGCTTTTAACCAGGGTAGAACCAGAAGTAACGGATTCAAGCTGGAAAAGCGTAGATTTAGAAAGGAAATAGGGAAAAACTGGTTCACAGATAGGGTGGTGAATGAATGGAATGGTCTCAGTAGACAGGTAGTTAGTGCTGAGTCATTGGGGAGCTTTAAAGGGGAGCTGGATAGGTTCATCGATGGGGATGAAATGTGGATGTAGGTAGTGTTAGGTGACAGGAACTACCACGTGTAGGCCTCGCGGCCTCTTGTAGCTTCCTTATTTTCTTAAGTTCTTATGTTCTCATGAGAGAGAGAGAGAC
>JACEEZ010008447.1:21377-42628 GCA_016584305.1 Chionoecetes opilio | reverse complement strand
TAAAAATTTTTTTTTTAAAAAAAAATTTTTAATTTTTGTGTTAAAAATTGTTTTAAAAATAGTTTTTTCATATCTGTAGCTAAATCGCTTTTATATTTGTAAACTATATTTTAAACAAAATTAATAGCTAAAAATATGTATTTTTCATGAAATTTAGATATCAATTTTAATCTTATAAACAATGTTTTTTCAAGTATTTTAATGGATTTTTGAAATGCTAAATAATGTCAAAAATTTTGACATGATTCAGCCTTTTACACAACTATGTTTTTACAATATTATAGCTTAAAATATGTATTTTCATGAAAAATTTATGTATCAATTTTATTCCTAAAAACAAAATGTTATTTCAAGTGTTTTAATGTATTTTTGCAGGGCTAAAAATGTCGAAAATTGACATTATTCAGCCTTTTTATGATAAAGAGAATTCAAAATGTGGATTTATAGTTGTTTTTCGTTAGAATTTTTATTTTGAACAACTGTAATCTTATAATATGAGTTTGAGACTCTATATTGTGATACAATGTATATTATACGTGTTTTTCATAATTTCTCTTAATTGTAGTGTTATATCATAATAGAAGGAATTTACCTTATGTAATGCTCTATACCTCAAAATGTGTTCTTTAATGATTTTAAGCTAGTTATCGTGATATATAGCTGTTTTCCTACAAATTGAAGTATACAATCCTTTTTAGAATAATTTTGACCTATAAGTAGCTTACATTACATTAAGCTAATAAATAGAAGAGTAAGAGGTTATTTATTGTAATATAACCGTATATTGCAAGCGTATTTCATAGTTTCTTGTAAACTTGGGTTATGTATATATCGTTTTTTAATATTTAACATAAGTAGTTTATCATTATAGCTATATATGTATAAACTGTTTTCCATAAAGAGTAAAATTTTTTCAATGATAATAGCTATTATCGGTGATAAAAATAGCTGTTTTCCTACAAATTGATATAACAATCTGCTTTTTAAGTTCTAATTTGCATTTATAAGTAGCTTACATTACATTAGCTATAATAGAAAAAGAGGTTTTTATTTGTATAACGGTATATTGCAAGTGTTTTTTCATGTTTTCTTGTAATCTGTAGCGTTATTGTATATTTACAAGTATTTTTACTTATATAGCTTAAAATAATGTATTTTTTCAATTTATTTCTTAAACTAGTTATCAGTGTTTAATTGTTTTTTGTCTAAAATTCGAAAATTTTGACATTATTCAGTAGCGAAATAAGTTTAATTGTAGAATATATTTACAAATGTATTAGGTTTTTTAAAATTGTATTTTAACATGTAATTTAATGGAGTCAATTCTTTATTTTTAACAACTTGTATATTCAACGTGTTTTCAATGTTTCTTTTAATGTAGGTAATATTAATAAATGTGAATTTACTTATATTCATGCCTTTATACACAAAAATGTGTTTTCAAGATTTTAGTATTATGGATAATATGTCCTACAAATTGGAATTAAAGTTTTTTCTTAGAATAATTTGCTATTATAGTAATACTTACATTAAGCTTATAAATAGAGAGTTAGAGGTTATTTATTGTGATAAATGTATATTGCAACGTTTTTCATAGTTTCTTGTAAATTGTAGGTTATAGTATTATATAGAATGGATTTAACTTATATAATGCTTTATAACCCATAAAATGTAGTTCTTTTCAAATGATTTTAGCTAGTTATCGTTGATATATAGCTGTTTTCCTACAAATTGAAGTATACAATCCTTTTTTTAGAATATTTGCACCTATAAGTAGCTTACATTACATTAAGCTATAAATAGAAGAGTAAGAGGTTATTTATTGTGATATAACGGTATATTGCAAGCGTTTTTTCATAGTTTCTTGTAAACTGTAGCGTTATTGTATATATACAAGTAGTTTTACTTATTATATTGCTATAAACCATAAAATGTAGTGTTTTCAATGATTTGTAGCTAGTTTTCAGTGATATATAGCTGTTTTCCTACAAATTGAAGTATAAAATCCTCTTTTTTGAATAATTTGCACCTATAAGTAGCTTAACATTACATTAAGCTATTAAATAGAAGAGTCAGAGGTTATTTATTGTGATATAACGGTATATTGCACGCGTTTTTCATAGTTTTCTTCTAAACTGTAGCGTTATTGTATATATACAGGTAGTTTTACTTATTATATTGCTATAAACCCATAAATGTAGTGTTTTCAATGATTTTAGCTAGTTATCAGTGATATATAGCTGTTTTTCCTACAAATTGAAGTATAAAATCCTCTTTTTTAGAATAATTTGCACCTATAAGTAGCTTACCATTACATTTAAACTATTAAATAGAAGAGTAAGAGTTATTTATTGTGATATAACGGTATATTGCAAGCGTTTTTCATAGTTTCTTGTAAACTGTAGCGTTATTGTAAAATATACAAGTAGTTTTACTTATCATATTGCTATAAACCCAAAAAATGTAGTGTTTTCAATGATTTTAGCTAGTTATCAGTGAAGAGTTTTTTTTCTACAAATTGAAGTATATTTCTTTATATCTGTAGCTAAATAGCTTTTTATATTTGCTACAACTATATTTTTACAAAATTAATAGCTAAAAATATGTATTTTTCATGAAATTTAGATATCAATTTTATCTTATAAACAATGTTTTTTCAAGTATTTTAATGATTTTTGAAATGCTAAATAATGTCAAAATTTGACATGATTCAGCACTGTTTAACACAACTATGTTTTACAATATTATGAGCTTAAAATATGTATTTTTCATGAAATTTAGTATCAATTTTATTCTTAAAAACAAAGTTTTCAAGTGTTTTAATGTATTTTTGAAGGGCTAAAAAATGTCGAAAATTGACATTATTCAGCCCTTTTTATATAGAGAAATTCAAATGTGGATTTATAGTTGTTTTCGTTAGAATTGCTATTTTGAAAAACTGTAATCTTATAATAGGAGTTTGAGACTCTATATTGTGATACAATTGTATATTATACGTGTTTTTCATAATTTCTCTTAATTGTAGTGTTATATCATTAATAGAAGGAATTTACCTTATGATAATGCTTTATACCTCAAAATGTGTTCTTTTCAAAGATTTTAGCTAGTTATCGGTGATATATAGCTGTTTTCCTACAAATTGAAGTATACAATCCTTTTTTTAAATAATTTTGACCTATAAGTAGCTTACATTACATTAAGCTAATAATAGAAGATAAGAGGTTATTTATTGTAATATAACGATATTGCAAGCGTTTTTCATAGTTTCTTGTAAACTGTTGCGTTATTGTATATATACGAAGAGTTTTAATTATCATATTGCTATAAACCATAAAATGTAGTGTTTTCAATGATATTACTATTTATCGGTGATATATAGCTGTTTTCCTACAAATTGAAGTAAAAATCCTCTTTTAGCATAATTTGCACCTATAGTAGCTTACTTACATTAAGCTAGTAAATAGAAGAGTAAGAGGTTATTTATTGTGATATAACGGGATATTGCAAGCGTTTTTCATCGTTTCTTGTAAACTGTAGCGTTATTGTATATATACAAGTACTTTTTCTTATCATATTGCTATAAACCCAAAAAATGTAGTGTTTTCAAAGATTTTAGCTAGTTATCAGTGAAGAGTTGTTTTTTCTACAATTGAAGTATATTGTATCTTTTTAAAATAAAAACAAAATTTTTTAAATTTTTAATTTTTAAAAAAATTTTTAAAAAATTTTTTAAATTTTTAAGATTTTTTAAAATTTTTTGTTTTTGAATTTTTAATTTTTAAAAAGGTTTTTAAATTTGGGTTTAATTTTTTTTTAAAATTTTTTTTTTTAAAAAATTTTTTTTAATTGTTTTTTTATTTTTAAAAAAAATTAATTTTCTTTTTTTTTAAAAATTTTTTTTAAAAAAGGTTTTTTAAATGCTTTTTAAAATTTTTTAAAAAATTTTTTTTTAAATATTTTGGGTAAGTAATTTTAATTTTTTTAAATTTTAAAAAAATTTTTTTTAATAAAAAAAGTGTTTTATTTTAAAAAATTTTTTTTTTTTTTAAATTTTGGGTTTTTTTCAATTTTTAAACTTTTTTTAAAAATTTAATAAAAAAATTAATTTCTAAAATAAAATAAAATTTTTTTTAAAATTTTTCTTTTTTTAAAAAAGGGGGGGGGGGGTTTTTATTTTTTTGTTTTCTTTTAGGTTTTTTTTTTATTTTTTATAAAAAAAAGGGTTTTTTTTAATTCTTAAATTTTTTTTTTAAAAATTTTTTTAAAATTTTTTTTTTTTTCCCAAAAATTAAAATTTTTTAAATTTTAAATTTTTATTTAAATTTTTTTAAAATGAAAAATAATTTTTTTTTTTTTTAAAAATTTTATTTTTAAAAAAATTTTTAAAATTTTTAAAATTTTTAAACAAAAATTTATTTTCAATTTTTTTTAAAAAAAAAATTTTTTTAAAATTTTAAGTTTTTTTAAAAATTTTGAAAAAATTTTTTTTTGGAAATAAATTTTAAAATTAATATTTAAAATTTGATTTTTTTTTGTAAATTTATTTTAAAAACTTTTTTTAAGGTTTAATTTTTTTTGGGGTTTTAATTTGTTTACAAATTTTCCCCTTTTAAAAAATTTAAATTTTAAAAAGGATTTAAATTTTTTAAATTTTTTAAAATTTTTTTAAAATTTTTTTTTTTTAAAGGTTTAATTTTTTAAAATTTAAAAAAGGGTTTTTTTTTTTTTAATTTTTGTTTTTAATTTAAAAAATTTTTTTATTTTTTTTAAAAAAATTTTTTTTATTTTTAAATTGGGTTAAAATTTTTTTAAAATATAAATTTTTTTTAAAAAAAAATTTTTTTAATATTATTTAAAAAAATTATTTTTAAAAAAAGGTTTAAATTTTTTTTAAAAATTTTAAAATTGCCCTTTTTTTTTTTTTTAAATTAAAATAAATTTTTAAAATTTAAATATTTTTAAATTTTTAGTTTCATAAATTAGCGTTTTTTAAAAAGGTTTTTTCTTTTGATAAAACCCTTTAAATTTTTCAAATTTTTTTAAAAATAAGTTTTTTTTTTTAAAAGGGGTTTAATTTTTTTTATTTTAAAAAGGGTTTTTATTTTTAAATATTTTTAAAAAATTTTTATAAAAATAAAAATTTTTTTTTTCCCCCCCCCATGTTTTTTAAATTTTTAAAATTTTTTTTAAAACTTTTTAAATTTTCCCTTTTTTGATTTTAAAAATTTTTTTAAAATTTAAAAAAATAAAAATTTTTTTGTTTTTGTATTTTTTTTAAAACCCCCAATTAAATTTTTTTTAAAAAAAAATTTTTTAATTTAAATTTTTAAACAAAAAATTTTTTTTTATGATTTTTAATTTCAAAATTGTTTTTTAAATTAAAAAATTTTTTAATTTTTAAATTTTTATTTTAAAATTTTTTCAAAATTTTTAATTATTTTTTAAAAAAAGTTAAATAAAATTTAAATTTTAAAAAATTTTTTTTTTTAAAATTTTTTTAAATTTAAATTAAAAAAATTTTTTTTTTTAAAAGTTTTTAAAATTTTTTTTTAAAATTTATTTAGGTTTTTTAAATTTTTTAAAAAAAGTTATTATTAAAAAATTTTTTTTAAGGTTTTAAAAAAAAAATTGTTTTTAATTTTTTTAAAAGGAAAAAAATTTTTTAAAATTTTTTTTTAAAAATTTTTTTTTTTAATTTTTTTAAAGTTTTAAAATTATTTTGAAAAGAATTTAAAAATTTTTTTAATTTTTTTATTTAAAGTTTTATTTTTTAAAAGGTTTTTTTATTTTTAAAATTTTAAAAAAAATTTTTTTAAATTATTTTGGTTTTAATGTTTTTCCCAAAATTGGGATAAACCCTTTTTTAAAAATTTTAAAATTTTACATTAATTCCCAAAAAAATTTAAATTTTTGTAAAAAAATTTTGGGTTTTTTTTTTTTTAAACGGGTTTTTTTAAAAAAACAAAATTTTTTTTTTTTTTTTAAAATAAAATATTTTTAATATTTTAGCTTTTAAAAAATTGTTTTTTTTAAATTTAAAAAAATTTTTTTGTTTTAAAAAAATTTTTTTTTTAAATATAAAAAAATTTTAAAAATTTAAATTATTTAAAATATTAATTTTTTAATTTTTTATAATTTTTTTAAAAAAGTTTTTTAAATTTTTTTAACAAAATTTTAATTTTTAAACAAAAACATAAAAAATTTTTTTTTAAAATTAAATATTTTTTAAAAAATTTAAAAAAAATTTTTTTAATTTTTTTTTAAAATTTTAAAAATTTGAAAAAAAAATTTATCTTAATTTAAAATTTTAAATTTTTTTTCATATTTTTTTTTGGGTTTTTAAAATTTTAAAAATTTAAGTTGTTTAAAAAATTTTTTTTTTTGGGGTTAAAATTTTTTAAAAATTTTGTTTAATTTTTTTTAAAAAAATTTTTTTTAAAAAGTTAAAAATTTTTTTTGAAAATGAAAATAAGTTTTTTTTAATTACTTAAAATGAAAAATTTTTTTTTTTAAATTATTTTTTTGATTAAAATTTCTTTTTTAATTTTATTTTAAAAAAAAAAGTGTTTTTTTTTTCTTTAAAAAAGTTTTTAAAAATTTAAAAATTTTTAATATTTTTTTATAAAATTTAAAAAAATTTTTTTTAATGTTTAAATTTTTTTAATTTAATTTTTTTTTAAAATTTTTCAAAAAAATTTTTTTTTGAAAAATTTTTTTTTTTAAATTTTTTTAAAAAATTTTTTTTTTAAGGTTTTTTTTTGTAAAAATAAAATTTTTTCGTTTTTATAGTTTTTTAATATTATTTTTTAAAAAGAATTTAAAAAATTTTTTTTTAATTTTCCCCAAAAAAATTTTTTTTTGTTTTTTAAAGGGAAATTAATTTTTTTTAAAGGTTTTAATTCCTTTTTTAAAAAAAAAGGGATTTTAAATTTAAAAAAGTATTTTTTTATTTATTAAAAATTTTTTTTTTTCAATGAATTTTTTTTTTTTAAAATTTTTTTTATTATTTATTTATAAAAATTTTTTTTAATTTTTTAAAATTTTTTTTTTAAAAATTTTTTTCTTTTTTATTTTATAAATTTTTTAAATTATAAACATTTTTTTAATAATTTTAAGATTGAAAGGCTAAATTAATGTCAAAATTTGACAGATTCAGCACTTTTACACAACTATGTTTTACAATATTATGAGCTTAAAATATGTATTTTTCATGAAATTTATGTATCAATTTTATTCTAAAAACAACGTTATTTTCAAGTGTTTTAATGTATTTTTGAAGGGTAAAAAAATGTCGAAAATTGACATTATTCAGCCCTTTTATGATAGAGAAATTCAAAATGTGGATTTATAGTTGTTTTCGTTAGAAATTGCTATTTTGAAAAACTTGTAATCTTTATAATAGAGTTTGAGACTCTATATTGTGATACAATTGTATATTATACGTGTTTTTCATAATTTCTTCTAATTGTAGTGTTATATCATTAATAGAAGGAATTTACCTTATGATAATGCTTTATACCCTCAAAATGTGTTCTTTTCAATGATTTTAGCTAGTTATCGGTGATATATAGCTGTTTTCCTACAAATTGAAGTATACAATCCTTTTTTTAGAATAATTTTGACCTATAAGTAGCTTACATTACATTAAGCTAATAAATAGAAGAGTAAGAGGTTATTTATTGTAATATACCGTATATTGCAAGCGTTTTTCATAGTTTTCTTGTAAACTGTTGGTTATGTATAATACGAAGAGTTTTTTAATTATCATATTGCTTATAAACCCATAAAATGTAGTGTTTTCAATGATATTAGCTATTTATCGGTGTATATAGCTGTTTTCCTACAAATTGAAGTATAAAATCCTCTTTTTAGCATAATTTGCACCTATAATAGCTTACATTACATTAAGCTAGTAAATTAGAAAGAGTAAGAGGTTATTTATTGTGATATAACGGTATATTGCAAGCGTTTTTCATCGTTTCTTGTAAACTGTAGCGTTATTGTATATATACAAGTACTATTACTTATCATATTGCTATAAACCCAAAAAATGTAGTGTTTTCAATGATTTTAGCTAGTTATCAGTGAAGAGTTGTTTTTTCTACAAATTGAAGTATATTTCTTTATATCTGTAGCTAAATAGCTTTTTATATTTGCTGCAACTATATTTTACAAAATTAATAGTCTTAAATATGTTATTTTTCATGTAATTTATGTATCAATTTTATTCCTAAAAACAACGTTTTTTCAAGTGTTTTAATGTATTTTTGAAGGGCTAAAAAATGTCGAAAATTGACATTATTCAGCCCTTTTAGAAGAAATAGAGATAGAGATTAGATAGAGAAATTTAAAATGTGGAATTATAGTTGTTTTCGTTAGAAATTGCTATTTTAAACTACTGTAAGCTTATAATAGGAGTTTTGAGACTCTATTTTGTGATACAATTGTATATTATACGTGTTTTTCATAGTTTTTCTATAGTGTAGTGTTATATCATTAATTAGAAGGAATTTACCTTATGATAATGCTTTATACTCACAAAATGTGTTCTTTTCAATGATTTTAGCTAGTTATCGGTGATATATAGCTGTTTTCCTACAAATTGAAGTAAACAATCCTTTTTTTAGAATAATTTGCACTTATAAGTAGCTTACATTACATTAAGCTAATAAATAGTAAGAGTAAGAGTTATTTATTGTGATATAACGGTATATTGCAACCGTTTTTCATAGTTTTCTTGTAAAATGTTACGTTATTGTATATATACAAGTAGTGATACTTATTATATTGCTATAAACCATAAAATGTAGTGTTTTCAATGATTGTAGCTAGTTATCAGTGATATATAGCTGTTTTCCTACAAATTGAAGTATAAAATCCTCTTTTTTGAATAATTTCACCTATAAGTAGCTTACATTACATTAAGCTATTAAATAGAAGAGTCAGAGGTTATTTATTGTGATATAACGGTATATTGCAAGCGTTTTTCATAGTTTCTTCTAAACTGTAGCGTTATTGTATATAACAGGTAGTTTTACTTATTATATTGCTATAAACCATAAAATGTGTGTTTTCAATGATTTAGCTAGTTATCAGTGATATATAGCTGTTTTCCTACAAATTGAAGTATAAAATCCTCTTTTTAGAATAATTTGCCACCTATAAGTCGCTTAGCATACATTAAGCTATTAAATAGAAGAAGTAAGAGGTTCTTTATTTGTGGATATAACGGTATATTGCCAAGCGTTTTTCATAGTTTCTTGTAACTGTTAGAGTTTTGTATATAAACAATTAAGTTTTACTTATCATATTGCTATAAACCCTAAAAATGTAATGTTTTCAATGGGATTTTTAGCAGTTATCAGTGAAGAGTTGTTTTTTTCTACAAATTGAAGTATATTTCTTTTATATCTGTGCTAAATAGCTTTTGTATATTTTCTACAACTGAATATTTTACCAAAATTAATAACTAAAATATGTATTTTTCAATGAAATTTAGATATTCAATTTAATCTTTATAAATAATGTTTTTTTTCAGTATTTTAATGTTTTTTTGAAATGCTAAATAATGTTAAATTTTGACATGATTCAGCACTTTACACAACTATTTTTTACAATATTAAAAAGGAGTCTTAAAGTATGTATTTTTCTGAAATTTATGTTCAATTTTATTCTTAAAACCAAACGTTTTTTCAAGTGTTTTATGTATTTTTGAAGGGCTAAAAATGTCGAAAATTGACATTATTCAGCCTTTTTAATGATAGAGAAATTCAAATGTGGATTTATAGTTGTTTTCGTTAGAAATTGCTACATTTTGAACTACTGTAATCTTATAATAGGAGTTTGAGACTTTATATTGGTGATACACTTGTATATTATACGTGTTTTTCACCATAATTTCTTCTTACTTGGTAGTTGTTTATATCATTAATAGAAGGAATTTTCCCCTATGATAAATGCTTTTTTACCTCAAAATGTGTTCTTTTTGAATGATTTTAGCTAGTTAGCGGTGATATATAGCTGTTTTTTCCTACAAATTGAAGTATCAATCCTTTTTTTAGAATAATTTGCACCCTATAAGTAGCTATACCTTACATTAATGCTCGTAATAGAAGAGTAGAGGTTATTATTGTGATTAACGGTATATTGCAGCGTTTGTCATAGTTTCTTCTAAACATGTAGCGTTATTGAATATATAAAGTAGTTTTACTTATTATATTGCTATAAACCCATAAATGTAGTGTTTTCATGATTTTAGCTGGAGTTATCAGTGATATATACTTTTTCCTACACATTGAAGTATAAAATCCTCTTTTTTAAGCATACGTTGGCACCTATAAGTAGCTTACATTACATTAAGCTATTATCGAAGAGTAAGAGGTTATTTATTTGTGATATAAAACGGTATATTGCAAGCGTTTTTTTTCATAGTTTTTCTTTGTGAAAACTGTAGCGTTATTCGTCTATATACAATACTTTTACTTGATCAATATTGCTATAAACCCCAAAATGTAGTTTTTTCATGATTTTATAGTAGTTATCATTGAAGAGTTGTTTTTCTCAAATTGAGTATATTTCCTTTATATCTTAGCTAAAAGAGCTTTTTATATTTGCTGCAACAGATATTTTATGTCAAAATTAATAGGCTAAAATATGTAATTTTTCATAACAATTTATGTATCAATTTTAATCTTAAAACAACGTTTTTTGAAGTGTTTTAATGTATTTTTTGAAGCTAAATAATGTCGAAATTTTTACCATTATTCAGCACTTTACCAACTATATTTAACAATGTTATGAGCTAAAAAATGAATTTTCATGAAATTTAGGTATCAATTTTAATCTAAAACAACGTTGTTTTCAAGTGTTTTAATGTCATTTTTGAAAGCCTAAAAAATGTCGAAATTTGACATTAATCAGTCACGTTTACACAACTATATTTTCCAATAATTATGCTTAAAATATGTATTTTTCAGGTAATTTATGTGATCAATTTTATTCTTAAAACAACGTTTTGTTCAAGTGTTTTTATTATTTTTGAAGGGCTAAACAATGTCGAAAATTGACATTAATTCAGCCCTTTAGAAGAATAGAGATAGAGATTAGATGGAGAAATTCAAAATGTGGAATTATGTTGGTTTTCGTCAGAAATTGCTATTTTAATCTACTGTAGAGCTTATAATAGCATGTTTGAGACTCTATATTGTGGATAACAATTGTATATTATACTGGTTTTTCATATTTCTTATTAATTGTAGTGTTATATCCATTAATAGAAGGAATTTTACCTTATGTAATCTTTAAATACCCTCAAAATGTGTTTCTTTTCATGATTTTAGCTAGTTATCGGTGAGATATAGCTGTTTTCCTACAAAATTGAGTATACAATCCTTTTTTTTTAGAATAATTTGTGTGACCTATAGTAATAAGCTTGTACATTCCCTAAGCTATAAATAGAAGAGTAAGAGTTAATTTATTGTAATATAACCGTATATTGCACGCTTTTTTTCATAGTTTCTTGTAAACTGTTGCCGTTATTGTATATATACGAAGAGTTGTTGTTATTATCATATGCTATAAACCTCATAAAATGGTATGTTTTCAATGAAAGATTACTATTTATCGGTGATATATAGCTTTTTCCTACAGCCCGTCAGTGGTGCAAGGTTTGGTAGAGACGTGAGTTCCCAATGGTGCAGGCGTCCCTGTCGAATTCTGTAGCGGTTCGAGTCCGCCTAGTTCAATGCTGCAGTTGCGGCGCTTTGTATAGTCAAAACCTTGTAGTTGGTACTTGCAAAGTGTCTAGGATAGGATGAAACTTATCTTATCTGTCTTCCTACAAATTGAAGTTATAAAATCCTCTTTTTAGCATAATTTGCACCTATAAGTAGCTTAACATTACATTAGCTAGTAAATAAGAGAGTACGAGGCTATTTGATTGTGATATAACGGTATATTGCAAGCGTTTTTTTCATAGTTCTTGTAAACTGTAGGCGTTTATGTATATAGATAAGTACTTTTACTTATCATATTGCTATAAACTCCCAAAATGTATTTTTTTCGATGGATTTTAGCTAGTTATCAGTGAAGAGTGGTTTTGTGTTCTAACAATTGAAGTATATTTCTTGTATATCTGTACTTAAATAGCTTTTTATTTGTGCTGGCACTATATTTTAACACAAATTATAGCTAAAAATATGTATTTTTCATAAAATTTATGTATCAATTTTAATCTTAAAAAACAACGGTTTTTTTCAAAGTGTTTTAATGTATTTTTGAAAGCCTAAAAAATGTCGAATTTGACATTATTCAGCACTTTTACACAACTATATTTTACAATATTATGAGCTTAAAATATGTATTTTTCATGTATTTATGTATCATTTTATTCTTAAAAACGCGTTTTTTTTCAAGTGTTTTAATGTATTTTTGAAGGGGCTAAAACTGGTCGAAAATTTGACATTATTTCCAGCCCTTTTAAAAAAAATAGAGATAGAGAATTAGATAGAGCAAGTAAAAATGGGGAATTATAGTTGTTTTTCATTAGAAATTGCTATTTTAACTACTTTAAAAAGCTAATATAGGAGTTTGAGACTCTTATATTGTGATACATTGGTATATTATACTTTGTTTTTCTAGTTTTTCTTCTTAATTGTAGTGTTATATCATTATAGACAGGAATATCCTTATGATAATGCTTTATACCCACAAAATGTGTTCTTTTCAATGGTTTTAGCTACTTAATGGTGATTAATAGCTGTATTCCTAAAATGAAGTATACAATCCATTTGTTTTTTAGACTAATTGACCTATAAGTAGCTTACATTACTTAAGCTAATAAATAGAAGAGTAAGAGGGTATTTATTGTGAGTATAACGGTATATTGCAAAGCGTTTTTCATAGTTTTCTTTTTAAACTGTAGCGTTTTGTATATATACAAGTTATTTTTACTTATCATATTGCTATAAACCCAATCAAAATGGAGTGTTTTCCAATGATATTAGCTATTTAATCGGTGATATATGCTATTTCCTACAATTGAATATAAAAATCTCCTTTTTAGAACAATTTGCACCTAATTAGTAGCTTACATTACATTAAGCTATTAATAGAAGAAGTAAGAGTTATTATTGTGAATATAACGGTATATGCAATCGTTTTCAAGTTTTCTTCTCTAACTGTAGCGTTTATTGTATATATACAAGTAGTTTTACTTATTATATTGCTATAAACACAAAAATGTAATAATTTCATGAATTTTAGCTAGTTTATCGGTGATATATAGCTGTTTTGTCCTACAATATGATGTATAAAATCCTCTTTTTAGAATAATTTTGCACCTGCTTACATTACATTAAGCTATTAATCGAGGAGTAAAAGGTTATTTAATTGTGATATAACGGTATATTGCAAGCGTTTTTCAATAGTTTCTTGTAAACTGTAAAATGTTTTTGTATATTATCAAGTAGTTTTACCTTATCATATTGCTTAAACCCATAAATTGTAGTGTTTTCATGATCTTACTATTGTATCGTGTGGATATACAGTTGTTTTCCCTCAAATTGAAGTGTAAAATCCTCTTTTTAGAATATTTGCACCTATAAGTAGCTTCATTACATTAGCTAATGAAATAGAAGAGTAGAGGTTATTTATGTTATATAAAGTATATTGCAAGGTTTTTCATAGTTTCTTTGTAAACTGTAACGTTTTTAAAAAAAATTTTTGTATATATAGACCAGTAGTTTTAACTTACATATTGCTATAACCCCCTAAAATGTAGTGTTGTTTCAATGATTTTAGCTAGTTATCAGTGACGAGTGGTTATTTTCTACAAATTTGAAGTATATTTCTTTATATCCTGTAGCTAAATGCTTTTTATATTTGCTACAACTATATTTTACAAAATTAATAGCTAAAAATAATGGTATTTTTTCTGAAATTTAGATGACTCAATTTAATCTTAATATAACAATGTTTTTTCAAGTTTTAATGGATTTTGAATGCGAAATCATGTCGAAAATTTTACATATTCAGCACTTTTACACAACTATATTTTACAATGTTATAGCTAAAAATGAATTTTCTTCATGAAATTTAGATACATTTTAAATCTTAAAAAACAACGTTTTTCAAGTGTTTTTAATGTATTTTTGAAAGCCTAAAAATTTCCGAAATTTGAACATTATTCAGCACTTTTACACAACTATATTTTAACAATGATTAATGAGCTTCAAATATGTTTTTCATGTAATTTATGTATCAATTTTATTCTTAAAAACAACGTTTTTTTCAAGTGTTTTAATTTATTTTTGAGGCTAAAAATTTCGAAAATTGACGATTAATTCAGCCCTTTTAGAAGAATAGAGATAGAGATTAATAGAGAAAATTCAAAATGTGTGGAATTATAGTTTGTTTTTCGTTAGAAATTTGCTATTTGTTAACTGACTGGTAAGCTTAAATAGGGGATTTGAGGACTCTTATTGTGATACAATTGTATATTAGACGTTTTTTTTCATGTTTCTTCTTATTGTAGTGTTATATCATTAATAGAAAGGCATTACTTATGATACTGCTTTATTATACCCCACAAAATGTGTTCTTTTCCAATGGGGGGGGTCTTAGCTATTTATTGGTGATATATAGCTGTATTGCTACAAATTGAAGAATACAATCCTTTTTTTAGAATAATTTTGGACCTATAAGTAGCTTACTTTTACATTCAGCTACTAACTAGAAGATAAGAGGGTATTTACATGTGATATAAACGTATATTGGCAATCGTTTTCATAGTTTTCTTTGTAAACTGTAGCGTTTCTTGTATAATACAGAGTAGTTTTACACTTATCATATTGCTATAAACCCATAAACTGTAGTGTTTTCAATGAATTAGCTATTTATTTATGGTGATATATTAGCTGATTTTCCTACAAATTGGAAGTATAAAAAATCCTCATTTTTAGAACAATTTTGCACCTATTAGAGTAGCTGTTACATTCATTAAGCTAAATTAATAGAAGAGTAAGAGGTTTTTATTGTGATATAACCGGTATATTGCAGGCGTTTTTCATAGTTCTTCTAACTGTAGAGTTATTGTAAATGAATACAAGTATTTTTTACTTATTATATGCTATTTGATGTTTGGTGGGGTGGGAACCCATAAGATGTAATAATTTCAATGATTTTAGCTAGTTATCAGTGATATATAGATTGTTTTCCTACAAATTGAAGTATAAAATCCTCTTTTTAGAATAATTTGCACCTATAATTTAGCTTACATTACATTAAGCTATTAAATAGAAGAGTAAGAGGTATTTATTGTGATATAACGGTATATTGCAGCTTTTTTTTTTTTTTTCATAGTTTCTTGTAAACTGTAATGTTATTGAAATTTTACAAGTATTTTACTTATCATTTTGCTATAAACCCAAAAAATGAAATGTTTTCAATGATTTTAGCTAGTTATCAGTGAAGAGTTGTTTTTTCTACAAATTAAGTATATTTCTTTATATCTGTAGCTAAATAGCTTTTATATTTGCTACAACTATATTTTACAAAATTAATGCTAAAATATGTATTTTTCATAAAATTTAATATCAATTTTAATCTTATAAACATGTTTTTTCAAGTATTTTTAATGGGTTTTTTAAATGCTAAATAATGTCAAAATTTGACATGATTCAGCACTTTTACACAACTATGTTTACAATATTAAAGAGCTTAAATATGTATTTTTCATGAAATTTTGTATCAATTTTATTCTTAAAAAAAACCCTTTTTTCAAGTGTTTTAATGTATTTTTGAAGGGCTAAAAATGTCGAAAATTGACATTTTTCAGCCCTTTTATGATAGAGAAATTCAAAATGTGGATTTATAGTTGTTTTCGTTAGAAAATTTCTATTTTGAACTACTGTAATCTTATAATAGGAGTTTGAGACTCTATATTGTGATACAATTGTATATTAACGTGTTTTTCATAATTTCTTCTTAAATTTTAGTGTTATATCATTAATAGAAGGAATTTAATGCTTTATACCCTCAAAATGTGTTCTTTTTCAATGATTTTAGCTAGTTATCGTGAAAATATAGCTGTTTTCCTACAAATTGAAGTATACAATCCTTTTTTTAGAATAATTTTGACCTATAAGTAGCTTACATTACATTTAAACTAATAAATAGAAGAGTAAGAGGTTATTTATTGTAATATAACGGTATAATTGCAAGCGTTTTTTCATAGTTTTCTTGTAAACTTTGCGTTATTGTATATAACGAAAGAGATTTATTATCATATTGCTATAAACCATAAAATGTAGTGTTTTCAATGATTTTAAGCTAGTTATCATTGATATATAGCTGTTTTCCCTACAAATTGAAGTTAAATCCCTCTTTTTAGAATAATTTGCACGCTATTAGTAGCTTACATTACATTACGCTATTAAATAAAGAGTAAGAGGTTATTTATTTGATATAACGGTAATTTGCAAGCGTTTTTCATATTTCTTGTAAACTGTAGCGTTATTGTATATATACAATAAGTACTTTTACTTATCATATTGCTATAAACCCAACATGTAGTGTTTTCAATGATTTAGCTATTATCAGTGAAGAGTTTGTTTTTTTTCTACAATTAAAGTATATTTTCTTTATATCTGTAGCTAAATAGCTTTTTATATTTGCTGCAACTATATTTTACAAATTAATAGGCTAAAAAGATGGATTTTTCATAAAGTTATTATGTAATAATTTTAATCTTAAAACACGTTTTTTTCAAGTGTTTTAATGTATTTTTGAAAGCCTACAAATGTCGAAATTGAATTTTCACCCTTTTAGAAGAAATAGAATAGAGATTAGTAGAGAAATTCAAATGTGGAATTATAGCTAATAGCTTTTATAGTTGCTACAACTATATTTTAATTACAAAAATTAATAGCTAAAATATGTATTTTTTCTATTAATTTTAGATATTCAATTTTAATCTTAAAACAATGTTTTTTCAAAGAATTTTTAATTGTATTTATGAATTCTAAATAATTTTGAAATTTTACATTATTCAGCACTTTTTACACAACTATATTTTACAATGTTATGAGCTATTTAATATGAATTTTTCATGAAATTTTTAGTATCATTTTTATACTTAAAAACAACGTTTTTTCAGTGTTTTAAAATGTATTTTTGAAGCTAAAATGTCGATTTTGACTATTCCCACTTTTACACAACTATATTTTACCAATATTATGAGCTTAAATAATGTATTTTTCATGTAATTTAATGTATCAATTTTAATTCTTAAAACAACGTTTTTATCAAGTGTTTTTTATGTATTTTTGAAGGGCTAAAAATGTCAAAAATTTGGACATTAAAATGCAGCCTCTTTTTTGATAGAGAAATTCAAAATGTGAATTATATTGTTTTCGTTAGAAATTGCTATTTTACACTAATGTAAGCTTATAATAGGAGTTTGAGACTCTATATTGTGATACAATTGTATATTATACGTGTTTTTCATAGTTTCTTCTTAATTGTAGTGTTATATCATTAATAGAAGGAATTTACCTTATGATAATGCTTTATACCCACAAAATGTGTTCTTTTCAATGATTTTAGCTAGTTATCGGTGATATATAGCTGTTTTCCTACAAATTGAAGTAAACAATCCTTTTTTTAGAATAATTTGCACTTATAAGTAGCTTACATTACATTAAGCTAATAAATATGAGAGTAAGAGGTTATTTATTGTGATATAACGGTATATTGCAACCGTTTTTCATAGTTTCTTGTAAACTGTAGCGTTATTGTATATATACAAGTAGTGATACTTATTATATTGCTATAAACCCATAAAATGTAGTGTTTTCAATGATTGTAGCTAGTTATCAGTGATATATAGCTGTTTTCCTACAAATTGAAGTATAAAATCCTCTTTTTTGAATAATTTGCACCTATAAGTAGCTTACATTACATTAAGCTATTAAATAGAAGAGTCAGAGGTTATTTATTGTGATATAACGGTATATTGAACGCGTTTTTCATAGTTTCTTCTAAACTGTAGCGTTATTGTATATATACAGGTAGTTTTACTTATTATATTGCTATAAACCCATAAAATGTAGTGTTTTCAATGATTTTAGCTAGTTTTCAGTGATATATAGCTGTTTTCCTACAAATTGAAGTATAAAATCCTCTTTTTAGAATAATTTGCACCTATAAGTAGCTTACATTACATTAAGCTATTAAATAGAAGAGTAAGAGGTTATTTATTGTGATATAACGGTATATTGCAAGCGTTTTTCATAGTTTCTTGTAAACTGTAGCGTTATTGTATATATACAAGTACTTTTACTTATCATATTGCTATAAACCAAAAAAATGTAGTGTTTTCAATGATTTTAGCTAGTTATCAGTGAAGAGTTGTTTTTTCTACAAATTGAAGTATATTTCTTTATATCTGTAGCTAAACAGCTTTTTATATTTGCTGCAACTATATTTTACAAAATTAATAGCTAAAAATATGTATTTTTCATAAAATTTATGTATCAATTTTAATCTTAAAAACAACGTTTTTTCAAGTGTTTTAATGTATTTTTGAAAGCCTAAAAAATATCGAAATTTGACATTATTCAGCACTTTTACACAACTATATTTAACAATATTATGAGCTTAAAATATGTATTTTTCAAGTAATTTATGTATCAATTTTATTCTTAAAAACAACGTTTTTTCAAGTGTTTTAATGTATTTTTGAAGGGCTAAAAAATGTCGAAAATTGACATTATTCAGCTCTTTTTTTGATAGAGAAATTCAAAATGTGGAATTATAGTTGTTTTCGTTAGAAATTGCTATTTTAAACTACTGTAAGCTTATAATAGGAGTTTGAGACTCTATATTGTGATACAATTGTATATTATACGTGTTTTTCATAGTTTCTTCTTAATTGTAGTGTTATATCATTAATAGAAGGAATTTACCTTATGATAATGCTTTATACCCACAAAATGTGTTTTTTTCAATGATTTTAGCTAGTTATCGGTGATATATAGCTGTTTTCCTACAAATTGAAGTAAACAATCCTTTTTTTAGAATAATTTGCACTTATAAGTAGCTTACATTACATTAAGCTAATAAATATAAGAGTAAGAGGTTATTTATTGTGATATAACGGTATATTGCAACCGTTTTTCATAGTTTCTTGTAAACTGTAGCGTTATTGTATATATACAAGTAGTGATACTTATTATATTGCTATAAACCCATAAAATGTAGTGTTTTCAATGATTGTAGCTAGTTATCAGTGATATATAGCTGTTTTCCTACAAATTGAAGTATAAAATCCTCTTTTTTGAATAATTTGCACCTATAAGTAGCTTACATTACATTAAGCTATTAAATAGAAGAGTCAGAGGTTATTTATTGTGATATAACGGTATATTGCACGCGTTTTTCATAGTTTCTTCTAAACTGTAGCGTTATTGTATATATACAAGTACTTTTACTTATTATATTGCTATAAACCCATAAAATGTAGTGTTTTCAATGATTTTAGCTAGTTATCAGTGATATATAGCTGTTTTCCTACAAATTGAAGTATAAAATCCTCTTTTTAGAATAATTTGCACCTATAAGTAGCTTACATTACATTAAGCTATTAAATAGAAGAGTAAGAGGTTATTTATTGTGATATAACGGTATATTGCAAGCGTTTTTCATAGTTTCTTGTAAACTGTAGCGTTATTGTATATATACAAGTAGTTTTACTTATCATATTGCTATAAACCCAAAAATGTAGTGTTTTCAATGATTTTAGCTAGTTATCAGTGAAGAGTTGTTTTTTTCTACAAATTGAAGTATATTTCTTTATATCTGTAGCTAAATAGCTTTTTATATTTGCTACAACTATATTTTACAAAATTAATAGCTAAAAATATGTATTTTTCATGAAATTTAGATATCAATTTTAATCTTATAAACAATGTTTTTTCAAGTATTTTAATGGATTTTTGAAATGCTAAATAATGTCAAAATTTGACATGATTCAGCACTTTTACACAACTATGTTTTACAATATTATGAGCTTAAAATATGTATTTTTCATGAAATTTATGTATCAATTTTATTCTTAAAAACAACGTTATTTCAAGTGTTTTAATGTATTTTTGATGGGCTAAAAAATGTCGAAAATTGACATTATTCAGCCCTTTTTATGATAGAGAAGTTCAAAATGTGGATTTATAGTTGTTTTCGTTAGAAATTGCTATTTTGAACAACTGTAATCTTATAATATGAGTTTGAGACTCTATATTGTGATACAATTGTATATTATACGTGTTTTTCATAATTTCTTCTTAATTGTAGTGTTATATCATTAATAGAAGGAATTTACCTTATGATAATGCTCTATACCCTCAAAATGTGTTCTTTTTAATGATTTTAGCTAGTTATCGGTGATATATAGCTGTTTTCCTACAAATTGAAGTATACAATCCTTTTTTTAGAATAATTTTGACCTATAAGTAGCTTACATTACATTAAGCTAATAAATAGAAGAGTAAGAGGTTATTTATTGTAATATAACCGTATATTGCAAGCGTTTTTCATAGTTTCTTGTAAACTGTTGCGTTATTGTATATATACGAAGAGTTTTAATTATCATATTGCTATAAACCCATAAAATGTAGTGTTTTCAATGATATTAGCTATTTATCGGTGATATATAGCTGTTTTCCTACAAATTGAAGTATAAAATCCTCTTTTTAGCATAATTTGCACCTATAAGTAGCTTACATTACATTAAGCTAGTAAATAGAAGAGTAAGAGGTTATTTATTGTGATATAACGGTATATTGCAAGCGTTTTTCATCGTTTCTTGTAATCTGTAGCGTTATTGTATATATACAAGTACTTTTACTTATCATATTGCTATAAACCCAAAAAATGTAGTGTTTTCAATGTTTTTAGCTAGTTATCAGTGAAGAGTTGTTTTTTCTACAAATTGAAGTATATTTCTTTATATCTGTAGCTAAATAGCTTTTTATATTTGCTGCAACTATATTTTACAAAATTAATATCTTAAAATATGTATTTTTCATGTAATTTATGTATCAATTTTATTCGTAAAAACAACGTTTTTTCAAGTGTTTTAATGTATTTTTGAAGGCTAAAATGTCGAAAATTGACATTTTTCAGCCCTTTTAGAAGAAATATAGATAGAGTTAGATAGAGAAATTTAAAATTGGAATTTGTTTTTGTAATGTATA
>JACEEZ010008447.1:0-19737 GCA_016584305.1 Chionoecetes opilio | reverse complement strand
TAGTTTTCTAATACTAAAAATTTTGTACCCGTGCTTACATTACATTAACTATTAAATAAGAGTCAGAGGTATTTATTGTATATACGGTATATTGAACGCGTTTTTCATAGTTTTTCTAAACTGTAGCGTTTTGTATATATACAGGTATTTTACTTATTTATTGCTATAAACCCATAAAATGTAGTGTTTTCAATGATTTTAGCTAGTTATCAGTGATATATAGCTGTTTTCCTACAAATTGAAGTATAAAATCCTCTTTTTAGAATAATTTGCACCTATAAGTAGCTTACATTACATTAAGCTATTAAATAGAAGAGTAAGAGGTTATTTATTGTGATATAACGGTATATTGCAAGCGTTTTTCATAGTTTCTTGTAAACTGTAGCGTTATTGTATATATACAAGTACTTTTACTTATCATATTGCTATAAACCAAAAAAATGTAGTGTTTTCAATGATTTTAGCTAGTTATCAGTGAAGAGATGTTTTTTCTACAAATTGAAGTATATTTCTTTATATATGTAGCTAAACAGCTTTTTATATTTGCTGCAACTATATTTTACAAAATTAATAGCTAAAAATATGTATTTTTCATAAAATTTATGTATCAATTTTAATCTTAAAAACAACGTTTTTTCAAGTGTTTTAATGTATTTTTGAAAGCCTAAAAAATATCGAAATTTGACATTATTCAGCACTTTTACACAACTATAATTAACAATATTATGAGCTTAAAATATGTATTTTTCATGTAATTTATGTATCAATTTTATTCTTAAAAACAACGTTTTTTCAAGTGTTTTAATGTATTTTTGAAGGGCTAAAAAATGTCGAAAATTGACATTATTCAGCTCTTTTTTTTATAGAGAAATTCAAAATGTGGAATTATAGTTGTTTTCGTTAGAAATTGCTATTTTAAACTACTGTAAGCTTATAATAGGAGTTTGAGACTCTATATTGTGATACAATTGTATATTATACGTGTTTTTCATAGTTTCTTCTTAATTGTAGTGTTATATCATTAATAGAAGGAATTTACCTTATGATAATGCTTTATACCCACAAAATGTGTTCTTTTCAATGATTTTAGCTAGTTATCGGTGATATATAGCTGTTTTCCTACAAATTGAAGTAAACAATCCTTTTTTTAGAATTATTTGCACTTATAAGTAGCTTACATTACATTAAGCTAATAAATAGAAGAGTAAGAGGTTATTTATTGTGATATAACGGTATATTGCAACCGTTTTTCATAGTTTCTTGTAAACTGTAGCGTTATTGTATATATACAAGTAGTGATACTTATTATATTGCTATAAACCCATAAAATGTAGTGTTTTCAATGATTGTAGCTAGTTATCAGTGATATATAGCTGTTTTCCTACAAATTGAAGTATAAAATCCTCTTTTTTGAATAATTTGCACCTATAAGTAGCTTACATTACATTAAGCTATTAAATAGAAGAGTCAGAAGTTATTTATTGTGATATAACGGTATATTGCACGCGTTTTTCATAGTTTCTTCTAAACTGTAGCGTTATTGTATATATACAGGTAGTTTTACTTATTATATTGCTATAAACCCATAAAATGTAGTGTTTTCAATGATTTTAGCTAGTTATCGGTGATATATAGCTGTTTTCCTACAAATTGAAGTAAACAATCCTTTTTTTAGAATAATTTGCACTTATAAGTAGCTTACATTACATTAAGCTAATAAATAGAAGAGTAAGAGGTTATTTATTGTGATATAACGGTATATTGCAACCGTTTTTCATAGTTTCTTGTAAACTGTAGCGTTATTGTATATATACAAGTAGTGATACTTATTATATTGCTATAAACCCATAAAATGTAGTGTTTTCAATGATTGTAGCTAGTTATCAGTGATATATAGCTGTTTTCCTACAAATTGAAGTATAAAATCCTCTTTTTTGAATAATTTGCACCTATAAGTAGCTTACATTACATTAAGCTATTAAATAGAAGAGTCAGAGGTTATTTATTGTGATATAACGGTATATTGAACGCGTTTTTCATAGTTTCTTCTAAACTGTAGCGTTATTGTATATATACAGGTAGTTTTACTTATTATATTGCTATAAACCCATAAAATGTAGTGTTTTCAATGATTTTAGCTAGTTTTCAGTGATATATAGCTGTTTTCCTACAAATTGAAGTATAAAATCCTCTTTTTAGAATAATTTGCACCTATAAGTAGCTTACATTACATTAAGCTATTAAATAGAAGAGTAAGAGGTTATTTATTGTGATATAACGGTATATTGCAAGCGTTTTTCATAGTTTCTTGTAAACTGTAGCGTTATTGTATATATACAAGTACTTTTACTTATCATATTGCTATAAACCAAAAAAATGTAGTGTTTTCAATGATGTTAGCTAGTTATCAGTGAAGAGTTGTTTTTTCTACAAATTGAAGTATATTTCTTTATATCTGTAGCTAAACAGCTTTTTATATTTGCTGCAACTATATTTTACAAAATTAATAGCTAAAAATATGTATTTTTCATAAAATTTATGTATCAATTTTAATCTTAAAAACAACGTTTTTTCAAGTGTTTTAATGTATTTTTGAAAGCCTAAAAAATATCGAAATTTGACATTATTCAGCACTTTTACACAACTATATTTAACAATATTATGAGCTTAAAATATGTATTTTTCATGTAATTTATGTATCAATTTTATTCTTAAAAACAACGTTTTTTCAAGTGTTTTAATGTATTTTTGAAGGGCTAAAAAATGTCGAAAATTGACATTATTCAGCTCTTTTTTTTATAGAGAAATTCAAAATGTGGAATTATAGTTGTTTTCGTTAGAAATTCCTATTTTAAACTACTGTAAGCTTATAATAGGAGTTTGAGACTCTATATTGGAACAATGTATATTATACGTGTTTTTCATAGTTTCTTCTTAATTGTAGTGTTATATCATTAATAGAAGGAATTTACCTTATGATAAGCTTCTATACCCACAAATGTGTTCTTTTCAATGATTTTTAGCTAGTTACGGTGATATATAAGCTGTTCCTACAAATTGAAGTAAACAATCCTTTTTTTTAGAATGATATGCACTTATAAGTAGCTAACATTACATTAAGCTAATAAATAGAAGAGTAGAGGCTAATTTATTGTGATATAACGGTATATTGCAACCGTTTTGTTCATAGTTTCTGTAAACTGTAGAGTATTGTATATAACAAGTAGTGATACTTTCTTAATATTGCTATAACCCATAAATGTAGTGTTTTCAATGATTGTAGTAGTTATCAGTGATATATAGCTGTTTTCCTAACCAAATTGAAGTAATATAAAATCCTCTTTTGTGAATAATTTGCACCTCAATAAGTAGCTTACATTACATTAACGCTATATAACATAGAAGAGTAAGAGGTTATTTATTGTGATATAAACGGTATATTGCAGCGTTTTCATAGTTTCTGTAAAACGTTAGCGTTATGTATCATATACAAGTAGTTTTCCTTATCATAGGCTATAAACCCAAAAATGTAGTGTTTTCAATGATTTTAGCTAGTTATCAGTGAAGAGTTTTGTTTTTTCTACAAATTGAAGTATATTTCTTTCTATCTGTAGCTAAATAGCTTTTTTATATTTGCCTACAACTATATTTTACCAACAGTAATAGGCTAAAATATGTATTTTTCAGGAAAATTTAGATATCAATTTTAATCTTATAAACAATGTTTTTTCAAGTATTTTTTAATGGAATTTGGAAATGATAAAATAATGTCAAAATTTGACATGATTCAGCACTTTACACAACTATGTTTTAAAATATTATAGAGCTTAAAAGATGTATTTTTCCATGAAATTTATGTATCAATTTTTTCTTAAAAACAACGTATTTCAAGTGTTGTAATGTTTTTGAAGGCTAAAAAATGTCGAAAATTGACATTATTCAGCCCTTGTGATGATAGAGAAATTCCAAATGTGGATTAATTGTTTTCGTTAGAAATTGCATTTTGAAAAACTGTAATCTTATAATAGGAGTTTGAGACTCTATATTGTGAAACAATTGTATATATACTGTTTTTCATTAATTTATTCTAATTGTAGTGTTTATATCAGGAATAGAAAGGAATTTACCTTATGAAATGCTTATACCCTCAAAATGTGTTCTTTCAATGTTTTAGATAGTACGGTGAGATATAAGCTGTTTCCTACAAATTGAAAGTCTATACAATCCTTTTTTTAGAATATTGTACTATAAAGTAGCGTACATTACATTCAAGCTAATAAAATAGAAAGAGTAAAGAGGATGTATGCAATAAAATAAAAAAAAAAAAAAAAAAAAAAAAAAAAACCGTTATATGGTGCAAAGCGTTTTCATAGTTTCTTGTAAACTGTTGCTTATTGTATAATACGAAGAGGTTTTAATATCATATTGCTATTAAACCCATAAAAGTAGTGTTTCAATGATATTAGCTATTTAAATTTTTCGTGATATATAGCTGTTTTCCTACAAAATTGGAAGGATAAAATCCTCTTTTTAGCATAATTGCACCTATAAGTAGCTGACATTACATTAAGCTAGTAATGAAGAGTAAGAGGTATTATTGTGATATAACGGTATATTGCAAGCGTTTTTTCATCGTTTCTTGTAAACTGTAGCGTTATTGTATATATACAAGTACTTTTACTTAATCATATTGCTATAAACCCAAAAACATGTAGTGTTTTCACTGATTTAGCTAGTATCCGGAAGAGTTCGATTTTTCTACAAATGGAAGTATAGTTCTTTAATATGTCTGTAGCTAAATAGCGTTTATATTTGCTGCAAACTATATTTTACAAATTAATAGCTAAAATATGTATTGTTTCATGTAATCATGTAATCAATTTATTCCTAAAAACACGTGTTTTCAAGTGTTTTAATGTATTTTTAAGGCTAAAAATGTCGAAAATTGAACATTATTCAGCCCTTTTAGAAGAAATAGAGAAGAGATTAGATAGAGAAATTTGAAAAATGTGGAATTATAGTTGTCTTCGTTAGAAATTGCTATTTTTAACTACTGTAAGCTTAAATAGGAGTTTCAGACTCTATATTGTGATACAATTTATATTTATACGTGTTTTCATAGTTTTCTTCTTAAATTGTAGTGTGAATATCATAAAGAAGGGAATGACCGTTATGATAAGCTTATTACCCACAAAATGTGTTCTTTCAATGATTTTAGCTAGTTATCGGGGACAATAGCGTTTTACAAATTGAGTAAACAATCCTTTTTTTAGAATAATTTGCACTTTAAGTAGCTTACATACATTGAAGCTAATAAATAGACGAGTAAGAGGTATTTATTGTGAGATACGTATATTGCAACCGTTTTTTTCATAGTTCTTGTAAACTGACGTTATTGTATATATACAAGTAGTGATACTTATTATATTGCGATCAACCCATAAAATGTAGTGTTTTCAATGATTTTAGTAGCTAGCAGGATATATAGCGGTTTTCCTACAAATTGAAGTATAAAATCTATTTTTAGAATAATTTGCACCATAAGTAGCTTAGATTACATTAAGCTATTAAATAGAAGAGTAAGAGGTTATTTATTTGTGATATAACGGTATATGCAAGCGTTTGCATAGTTTCTTGAACTGTAGCGTTATTGTATATATACAAGTAGTTTTACTATAATATTGCTATAACCCAAAAAAATGTAATGTTTTCAATGAATTTTAGCTTAGTTATCAGTGAAGAGTTGTTTTTCTACAAATTGAAGATATTTCTTTATATCTGTAGCTAGATAGCTTTTATATTTGCTAAAACTATATTTTACAAAATTAATAGCTAAAAATATTGTATTTTTCGTGAAATTTGATATCAATTCTTAATCTTATAAACAATGTTTTTTCAAGTATTTTAAGGATTTTGAAATGCTAAGAAGTCAAATTTGACATGATTCAGCACTTTTACACACTATGTTTTACAATATTATGAGATTAAAATATGTATTTTGCATGAAATTTATGTATCAATTTTATTTTAAAAAACAACGTTATTTCAAGTGTTTTAAATGTATTTTTGAAGGGCTAAAAATGTCGAAAATGACATTATCACGCCCTTTTTATGATAGAGAAATTCAAAATGTGGATTGATTAGTTGTTTCGTTAGAAATTGCTATTTTGAAAAACTGTAATCTTATAATAGGAAGTTTGAGACTAATATGGTGATACAATTGGATTATTATACGTGTTTTCTCATAATTTTCTTAATTGTAGTGTTATATAATTTAATAGAAGGAATTTACCTTATGATAAGCTTTATACCCTCAAAAATGTGTTCTTTTCAATGATTTTATTAGTTATCCCCTGTGATATTATAGCTGTTTTCCTACAAAATTGAAGTATACAATCCTTTTTTTTAGAATAATTTTGACCTATAAGTAGCTTAAATTTACATATAAGCTAATAAATAGAAGAGTAAGAGGTTATTATTGTAAATATAACGGTATATTGCAAGCGTTTTTTTTCATAGTTTCTGTGGTAAACTGTTGCGTTATTGTATATATACGAAGAGTTTAATTATCATATGCTATAAACCCATAAAATGTAGTGTTTTAATGATTTTAGCTATTTATCGGTGATATATAGCTGTTTCCTACAAATTGAAGTATAAAACCTCTTTTTAGAATAATTGCACCTATAAGTAGCTTACCATTACATTAAGCTAGTAATAGAAGAGTAAGAGGTTCTTATTGTGATTATAACGGTATATTGCAAGCGTATTTTTCATAGTTTCTTTCTAAACTGTAGCGTTAGTGTATATATACAAGGAGTTTTACTTATTATATGCTTATAAACCCATAAAAGTAGTGTTTCAATGATTTTAGTAGTTTATCAGTGATATATAGCTGTTTTCCAACAATTGAAGTATTAAAATCCTCGTTTTTAGAATAATTTTGCACCTATAAGTAGCTTAATTAATTAAGCTATTAAATAGAAGAGTAAGAGGTATTTATTGTGATATAACGGTATATGCAAGCGTTTTTCATAGTTCTTGTAAAACGTAGCGGTTATTGTATATATACAAGTACTTTATGATCATATTGCATAAACAAAAAATGTAGTGTTTCAATGATTTTAGCTAGTTATCAGTGACGAGTTGTTTTTTAACAAATTAAAGTATATTTCTTTGCGATCTGTAGTAAATAGTTTTTATATTGCTGCAACTATATTTTTCAAAATTTTAAAAGCTAAAAAAAATGTATTTTTCTAAAATTTATGTATAATTTTTAAAACTTAAAAACAACGTTTTTTTCAAGTGTTTTAAGTATTTTTGAAAACCTAAAAAATGTCGAAAATTTTAATTATTTAGCATTTTTTTGAAGAAAAAGAGATAGAGATTAGATAGAAAATTCAAAATGTGGAATTATAGCTAAAAAGCTTTTTTTATTGCTACAACTATATTTTACAAATTAATAGCTAAAAATTGTTTTTTCATGAAATTTGATATCATTTTAATCTTAAAACAAAGTTTTTTTCAAAAATTTAATGTTTTTTGAAATGCTAAAAAATTTTGATATTTTACATTTTCAGCACTTTTTCACAACTATATTTTACAATGTTATGAGCTAAAAATAGAATTTTCATGAAATTTAGGTATCAATTTTATTCTTAAAAAAAAAACGTTTTTTCAGTGTTTTAATGTATTTTTGAAACCTAAAAAATGTCGAATTTTTTTACATTATTTAGCCTTTTTCACAACTTTTTTTAAAAAATTATGACTTAAAATATGTATTTTTTATGTAATTTTTTATCAATTTTATTTTTAAAAACAACGTTTTACAGTGTTTTAATGTATTTTTTAAGGGCTAAAAAAATTTGAAAATTGACCTTATGGGCTCTTTTTTTATAGAGAAATTTCAAAAAGTGGAATTATAGTGTTTCGTTTTGAAAAGCTATTTTTTAAAATACGTAAAACTTTTAAAAAGGAATTTGAGACTCTATATTTTGATACAAATTTTATATTTTACGGTTTTTTATATTTTTTCTTAATTGTAGTGTTTACATTAATAAAGGAATTTACCTTATGATAATGCTTTATACCCAAAAATTGTTTTTTCAATGATTTTAGTAGTTTTTCGGTGATATTTCAGTTTTCCACAAATGGGTAACAAACCTTTTTTTTTGAAAAATTTTCACTTTTAAAATAGCTTACATTTCATTAAACAATAAAAAATAAAGTAAGAGGGTTTTTTTTGTGATATAACGGTATATTGCAACCGTTTTTTATTTTTTTCTTGTAAACTGTAGCGTTATTGTATATATACAATATGAATCTTTTTATATTGCTAAAACCCATAAAATGTAGTTTTTCAATGATATTAGCTATTTACGGTTTATATTAGCTGTTTTCCTACAAATTGGAATATAAATCCTCTTTTTAGAAAAATTGCACCTATAAGTGCTTCTTACATTGCATTAATAGAAGAGTCAGAGGTTATTTTTTTTGATATAACGGTATTTGCCGCGTTTTTTATAGTTTTTTTTAAACTGTGCGTTATTGTTATTAAAAGGGATTTTATTATTTTATTGCTATAAAACCCCTAAACTGTAGTGTTTTCAATGAATTCAGTTTTCAGGATATTACTGTTTTCCCCACAAAATTTAAGTATAAAATCCCTTTTTAGAATAATTTGCACCTATAAGTAGCTTACATTACATTTAAACTATTTAAAAAGAAGAGTTTGGGGTTTTTTATTGTGATATAAAGGGATATTTCAAGCGTTTTTTTATAGTTTCTTGTAAAAGTAGCGTTATTTTTATATACAAGTATTTTTTCTTTTCATATTGCTATAAAAAACCCAAAAAAAGTGTGTTTTCATGATTTTAGCTAGTTATCGTGAAAAAGTTGTTTTTTTTTTCAAATTGAAGTATATTTTCTTTAATCTGTAGCTAAATAGCTTTTTTTTTATTTGCTACAAATATATTTTACAAAATAAAAAACTAAAAATATGTATTTTTCATGAAATTTAGAACAATTTTTAAACTTTTAAAATTTTTTTTCAAAATTTTTTAAAGGATTTTTGAAATGCTAAATAAAAGTCAAAATTTGACATGATTTAGCACTTTTTAAAAACTATGTTTTACAAATTATTAGCTTAAAAAAATGATTTTAAGTAATTATGTATCAATTTTATTCTTAAAAACAACTTTTTTCAAAGGTTTTAATGTATTTTTAAGGGCTAAAAAAAGTCGAAAAAGCATTAAGCTCTTTTTTTGATAGAGAAATTCAAATGTGGAATTATGTTGTTTTTGTTGAAAATTTCTATTTTAAAATACTGTAAGCTTATAATAGGGGTTTGAGACTCTATATTGTGATACTTTTATATTATACGTGTTTTTCATGTTTCTTCTTAATTTTTAGTGTTTTTATCATTAATAAAGGAATTTACCCTTTTGATAAAGCTTTTACCCACAAAAATGTTTCTTTTCAATGATTTTAGCATTTTCGGGGATATATAGCTGTTTACCTACAAATTTTAAGGGAAAAAATCCTTTTTTTTTGAATTTTTGCATTATAAGTACTTTCATTCTTTAAACTAATAAATGAAGAGTAAAAAGGTTATTTTTTGTGTATAACGGATATTGCAAACCCTTTTTCAAGTTTCTTGTAAACTGGCGTTATTATAATAAAGTAGTATCTTATTATATTGCTATAAACCCTAAAAGTAGGTTTTTTAATGATTGTAGCTATTTTTCAGTGATATATGCTGTTTTTCCCCAAAATTGAAGTATAAAAAACCTCTTTTTTGAATAATTTTCACCTATAAGTAGCTTACATTACATTAAGCTATTAATAGAAAAGTCAAGGGTATTTATTGTATAAACGGATATTCACGCGTTTTTTTTAAGTTTCTTCTAAACTGTAGCGTTATTGTATATATAAGGAGTTTTACTTTTTATATTTCTATAAACCCTAAAATGTAGTGTTTTCAATATTTTAGCTATTATCGTGATATTACGTTTTTCCTACAAATTTAAGTATAAAATCCTCTTTTTAGAATATTTGCACCATAATGGGTTTACATTACTTTAAACTATTAAATAGAAGAGTAAAGGGTTTTTTTATTGTGATATAACGGTTATTTCAAGCGTTTTTATAGTTTCTTGTAAAATGTGCGTTTTTGTATATATACAAGTAGTTTACTTATCATATTGTATAAACCCAAAAAAAAGTAGTGTTTTCAATGATTTTTGCATTATCATGAAGAGTTTTTTTTTACAAATTGAAATTATTTCTTTATATCTGTAGTAATAGCTTTTTATTTTGAAATATATTTTTTAAAAATTAATAGCTAAAAAATTATTTTTTATGAAATTTTGATATCAATTTTAATCTTTTAAAAAAATGTTTTTTCAAGTATTTAATGGATTTTTGAAAAAGCTAAATAATGTCAAAAATTGAATGATTTGCACTTTTACACAACATTTTTTACAATATTATGAGCTTAAAAAAATGTTTTTCATGAAATTTATGTATCAATTTTATTCCTAAAAAAAACGTTATTTCAAAGGTTTTAATGTATTTTTTGAAGGGGTAAAAATTCGAAAATTGACATTTTTCAGCCCTTTTTTGATAGAGAAATTCAAATGGGATTTTAGTTTTTTTCGTTGAAAATTTCTATTTTAAAAAACTGTAATCTTTTAATATGAGTTTGAGACTTATATTGTGAAAATTTTAATTTAGTGTTTTTCATAATTTCTTCTTAATTGTAGTGTTATATCATTAATAGAAGGAATTTACCTTATGATAAAGCTCTATACCCTCAAAATGTTTTCTTTTTTTTTTTTAATTTATTTTAAGGCCCTTAGTTTTTTTTNTATTTTCATATGTATAATAGAATAGTAATTTTGCAAGCGTTTATTCATAGTATTTGGTTGGATATAACGGTATATTGCAAGCGTTTTGTCATAGTTTCTTGTAAACTGTAGCGTTATTGATTATACAAGTAGTTTTACTTATCATATTGCTATAAAACCCAAAAAATGTAGTGTTTCAATGATTTTAGCTAGTTATCAGTGAAGAGTTGTTTTTTCTACAAATTGAAGTATATTTCTTATATCTGTAGCTAAATAGCTTTTTATATTTGCTGCAACTATATTTTACAAAATTAATAACTAAAAATATGTATTTTTCATAAAATTTATGTATCAATTTTAATCTTAAAAAACAACGTTTTTTCAAGTGTTTTAATGTATTTTTGAAAGCCTAAAAAATGTCGAAATTTGACATTATTCAGCACTTTTACACAACTATATTTTACAATATTATGAGCTTAAAATATGTATTTTCATGTAATTTATGTATCAATTTTATTCTTAAAAACAACGTTTTTTCAAGTGTTTTAATGTATTTTTGAAGGGCTAAAAAATGTCGAAAATTGACATTATTCAGCCCTTTTAGAAGAAATAGAGATAGAGATTAGATAGAGAAATTCAAAATGTGGAATTATAGTTGTTTTCGTTAGAAATTGCTATTTTAAACTACTGTAAGCTTATAATAGGAGTTTGAGACTCTATATTGTGATACAATTGTATATTATACGTGTTTTTCATAGTTTCTTCTTAATTGTAGTGTTATATCATTAATAGAAGGAATATACCTTATGATAATGCTTTATACCCACAAAATGTGTTCTTTTCAATGGTTTTAGCTAGTTATTGGTGATATATAGCTGTATTGCTACAAATTGAAGTATACAATCCTTTTTTTAGAATAATTTGGACCTATAAGTAGCTTACTTTACATTAAGCTAATAAATAGAAGAGTAAGAGGGTATTTATTGTGATATAACGGTATATTGCAAGCGTTTTTCATATTTTCTTGTAAACTGTAGCGTTTTTGTATATATACAAGTAGTTTTACTTATTATATTGCAAAATAAACCCATAAAATGAAATAATTTCAATGATTTTAGCTAGTTACAGTGATAATAGCTGTTTCCTACAAATTGAAGTTTTAAAAACCCCTTTTTAGAATAATTGCCTATAAGTAGTTACATACTTTAAGCTATAAAATAGAAGATAAGGGGGTTTATTTATTGGATTAAGGGTATATTGCAACTTTTTTCATAGTTTCTTGAAACGTAGCGTTTGTAATATAAAGTAGTTTACTTATCATATGCTATAAACCCCATAAAATTTAGTGTTTTAAAGATCTTAGCTATTTATCGGTGATATAAGCTTTTTTCCTACAAATTAAATGTGTAAAACCTTTTTTAGAAAAATTTTTGCACCTAAAAGAGTTTAAATTTACTTTAAAGCTAATAAATGAAGAGAAGGGGTTTTATTATTGTGATAAAAACGGTATTTTTGCAAGCGTTTTTCATAGTTTTTTAAAAACTGTAGCGTTTTTGTATATAACAGGTATTTTTATTATTATATTGCTTTTAAACCCCAAAAAATGTGGGTTTTTTAATGATTTTAGATTTTACAGTGAAATATAGCTGTTTTCCTACAAATTGAAGTACAAAAATCCTCTTTTTGAATAATATGCACCTAAAGTAGTTACTTACTTTAAGTATTAAAAGAAGGTAAGAGGATTTATTTAATATAAGGGTTTAATTGAAGCCTTTTTGCATATTTTCTTGTAAACTGTAGCCATATTGTATATATACAAAAATTTTTACTTACTATGCTATAAAACCCAAAAAATGTAGTGTTTTCAAGTTTAGAATTATCAGGAAGAGGGTTTTTTTTCACAAATTGAAGTATATTTCTTTAATCGTAGCTAAATAGCTTTTATATTTTACAACTATTTTTACAAAATTAATAGCTAAAAAATTGTTTTTTATGAAATTTAGATATCAATTTTAATTTAAAAACAAGGGGTTTTTTAAGAATTTAAGTTTTTTTTAAAACCCAAAATGTCAAAATTTTTACATTATTCAGCACTTTTCCCAAAACTATTTTTTTCAATGTTATGGCAAAATATGAATTTTTCATGAAATTTAGGTGTCAATTTTTAATCTTAAAAACAAGTTTTTAAAGGGTTTTTTAAATTTGTATTTTTGAAACCCTAAAAAATGTCGAAATTGGGACATTATTCAGCATTTTTACACAATATATCTTCCCAATTTATAGCTTAAAATATGTTTTTTTTCTTTAAATTTAGTAAAATTTTTATTCTTAAAAACAAGTTTTTAAAGGGTTTTTAATGTTTTTTTAAAGGGGCTAAAAAATGTCGAAAATTGAATTATTAGTTTTTTTTTTGATAGAGAAATTCAAAATGTGGAATTTATAGTTTTTTTCGTTAGAAATTGCATTTAAATACTGTAAGCTTATAAAGGAGTTTAGACTCTAATTGTGAAAAATTGTTATATACTGTTTTTCATAGTTCTTCTTAATTGTAGTTTTTATACATAATAAAGGAATTCCCTTTATGATAATGCATACTCAAAAAATGTGTTTTTTTCAATGTTTTTGCTAGTTATGGGTGAATATAGTGTTTTCCCTAAAAATTGAAGAAAAAACAACCCTTTTTTTTAGAATAATTTGCACTTATATATATTATAGCTTACATTACTTAAGAAAAAAAGAAGAGTAAGAGGTTATTTTTTGGAATAACGGTATTGAAAACCGTTTTTCATAGTTTTTTTGAAAAACTGTAGCGTTATGTATATATAAAAGTGTGATACTTTTTATTTTGCAAAACCCAAAAAATGTAGTGTTTTAAATGATGTAGTTTTATCAGGATATATAGCTGTTTTTTTTAAAAAATTGAAGTATAAAACATCTTTTAGAAAAATTTTTAACCATAAGTAGCTTAAATTTAATTAAGTATTAAATAGAAGAGTAAGAGGTTATTTTTTGTGATATAACGGTATTTTGAAAAGCGTTTTTCATATTTTCTTCTAAAAGTAGGTTTTGTATATATCAATATGATATTATTAATTGCTATAAACCCATAAAAGTGGTTTCAAGATTGTAGTAGTTATCGAAGTAGTAGTGTATATATTTTTTTCCTAAAAATTTGAAGTATAAAATCCTTTTTTTTAGAAAAATTTGCACTATAAGTAGCTTACATTCATAATAGTAAATAAAAGAGAAGAGGTTTTTTATTGTGAATAACGGTTATTGAAAAGGTTTTTCATAGTTTTTTGTAAACGTAGATTATGATTATAAAAGTAGTTTTATTTATTTATTGCTATAAACCCATAAATGTAGTGTTTTCAATGATTTTAGTTTTTACATGTATATAGCTGTTTTCCTAAAAATTTGAATAAAAAACCCCTTTTTTTAGCAAAATTTTGCACTATAAGTAGTTAAACTTAAGCTATTAAATAGAAGAGTAAGAGGTTTTTTATTTGATATAACGGATTTTGAAAAGCGTTTTTCATAGTTTTTTGAAAACTGAGCGTTATTGTATTATAAAGTAGTTTTAATCATTTTTGCTATAAACCCAAAAAATGTAGTGTTTTCAAGTTTTTAGCTGTTATCGTGAAGAGTTTTTTTTTACAAATTGAAGTATATTCTTTAATCTGAGCTAAATAGTTTTTTAAATTTGCTGAAAACTATATTTACAAAATTAATACCAAAAATAGTTTTTTTTCATAAAATTTATGATCAATTTTAATCTTAAAAACAACGTTTTTCAAGTTTTTTTAATGATTTTTGAAAGCCAAAAAATGTCAAATTTGACATTTTTCACATTTTTACAAAACAAATTTTTAAATATATGAGCTTAAAAAGTTTTTTTTCATGTAATTTATTATAAATTTTTATTCTAAAAACAACGTTTTTTCAAGTTTTTTAAAGTTTTTTGAAGGGCTAAAAAAGTAAAAAATTTGACATTATTTACCCTTTTTAGAAGAAATAGAGATGGGTTTTGATAGAGACATTCAAAATGGGAATTATAGTTGTTTCGTTAGAAATTGCTTTTTTTAAATACTGTAAGCTATAAAAGGAGTTTGAGACTATTTGGGATACAATTGTATTTTAAGGTTTTTCATGTTTCTTTTTAATTTGTGGGTTTAATCATTAATAGAAGGAATATCCCTTATGAAAGTTTATACTCGCAAAATGTGTTTTTTCAATGGTTTAGCTAGTATGGTGAATATAGCTGTTTTGACAAATTGAAGTATAAACCCTTTTTTTTAGAAAAATTTTGGGCCCTATAAGTAGCTTACTTTACATTAAGCTAATAAATAAGAAAGTAGGAGGATTTTTTGTGATATAACGGTTATGCAAGCTTTTTTTATAGTTTTTTGTAAATGTAGCTTTATTGTATAATACAAGATTTTTACTTTAATTGCTAAAAAACCCCATAAAATGTAGTTTTTTTCAATGATATTAGCATTTATCGGTGATATATAGCTATTTTCCTACAAATTGAAGTATAAAATCCTTTTTTTAGAAAAATTTTCCCCTATTAGAGTTTTACATACATAAGTTTTAAAATGAAGAGTAAGAGGTTTTTTATTGTGATATAAACGGATTTTGCAGGCTTTTTTTTCATAGTTTCTTCGAAATGTAGCGTTTTTAAAAAACAAGTATTTTACTTATTTTTCTTTATAAACCCAAAAAATGAAACTTTTTCAATATTTTAGTAGTTATCGTGTAATAGTGTTTTCCTAAAAATTTGAAGTATAAAATCCTTTTTTAGCATAATTTGAAACCAAAGTAGTTTACATTACATTAAGCTTTTAAAATAGAAGAGTAAGGGGTTTATTATTGTGATATAAGGGTATTTTGCAAGCGTTTTTCTGTTTCTTGAAAAACTGTAGCGTTTTGTTATATACAAGTGGGTTTTACTTATATTTTGCTAAAACCTATAAATGTGTGTTTTCAATGATCTTAGCTTTTTACGGTGATATACAGTTTTTTCCACAAATTGAAGTGAGAACCCTTTTTTAGAAAAATTTTGACATAAGTAGCTTACTTTACATTAAGTAATAAATAGAAGAAAGAGGTTATTTTTTGTAAATTAACGGTATATTGCAAGCTTTTTTTCATATTTTCTTCAAACTGTAGCTTTATTGTATATATACGGGTTTTTTACTTTTTAAATTTTCCCTTAAAAAAACCATAAAAGTAGTGTTTTCAATGTTTTTTAGCTGTTACAGGAATAAGTGTTTTTCCTACAAATTGGCCCAAAATCCCTTTTGAATAATTATGCATATAAGTAGCTTAATTACATTAAGCTATTAAATAGAAGGAAGGGGTATTTATTGTGATTAAACGGTATATTGAAAGCGTTTTCATAGTTTCTTGTAAACTGACGTTATGATATAAAAGTAGTTTTACTTATCATAGAAAAAAAACCCAAAAAATGTAGGTTTTCAAGATTTTAGTAGTTATAGGAAGAGGGGTTTTTTTTTTCTAAAAATTTAAAGATATTTTTTTTATATCGTAGCTAAATAGTTTTTTATTTTTGCTAAAAAACTATTTTAAAAAATTAAAGCTAAAAATATGATTTTTCAGAAATTAGAATCAATTTTAATCTTAAAAACAATGTTTTTTCAAAAATTTTTAATGTTTTTTTGAAATGCAAAATAATGTCAAAATTTTACATTTTCAGCACTTTTACAAACAAATTTTTTACAAGTTATGAGCTAAAAAATATAAATTTTTTCATGAAATTTAGGTATAAATTTTTAAACTTAAAAACAACGTTTTTTAAAGGGTTTTTAATGATTTTTAAAAGCCTAAAAAATGTCGAAAATTTGAATTTTAGACTTTTAACAACTATATTTAACAATATATGATTTTAAAATAGTATTTTAGAAAATTTATGTATAATTTTTTTCCCCTAAAAACAATTTTTTTCAAATGTTTTAATGTTTTTTTGAAGGGCTAAAAAATGTCGAAATTTGACTTTATTCGTCTTTTTTGATAGAAAAATTAAAATGGGGAATTTATAGTTGTTTTTTTTAAAAAATTGCTTTTTTAAACTACTGTAAGCTTATAATAGGAGTTTGAGACTTTATTGTGTGTTTGTATATTAGAGTGTTTTCATATTTTCTTCTTAATTGGGGTTTATATCATTAGTAAAAAGAATTTCCCTTATGAAATGCTTTATACCACAAAATGTGTTTTTTAAATGATTTTACTAGTAGGTGATATAGCGTTTCTACAAATTGAAGTAAAAACCTTTTTTAGAAAATTTTGCATTATAATTACAGAAAAACCCCTTAAAAAACTCGCACGATAGGGGCTTGGCCCCTTCCCGAGTTATTCAATGTCCCGAGTTAGAAATGTTCCTTTGTATGGGTAAAAAAAAAAAAAAAAAAAAAAAAAAAAAAAATAATAAAATAAATTCTGTCAAAGCAAAAAAATACACTTCCCAGTGAACAGGTAGAATGTGTGGATTGATATCAAACTCAGCAAAATAGCACGCATGGACGCCCCTGCACCACCCTTTGCCAGATTTCCCTTTTTCCCTGCAGTTCAGGCTTTAAATTTTCCCATTCCCTTCGGGGAGACACCTTGCGTGATGGGTGAATTTTGATAACAGTACTTTATGAGAATCCCAAAACACGTAAAATAGGTGGCAAAGTTTTAAAAAAAAGGTTGGTACCGCGCGAGGGGAGCGTTTTTTTGTCGTCCAAGCACCGTTTTGGGTACGGGAAACCCCAAACCCAAAAACACTTAATGAAAAGTGTGTTTACTACTTTGTGTATTTTTTGCAAGTTTTGCATTTATTTTTATTTCGGCTCCTACCAAGCTTGTTGTGCTTTTTAAGCAGAAACCCCCAAACCTTTTTTAATTCGAAAAAAAACGGAATTCGTATCCCAAAACGGTGCTTGGACGACATAAACAGGCTCAGCAGGCAGCCTACGCGCTGGTTCCTGACCCTTTTCTTTACTTTGCCACCCATTTTTGTGTTTTGGGGTTACATTCAGTACTGTATTTTAAGATTTTTTTTGTCCATCACGCAAGGGGTCTCCGAGGGAAGGGGCAAGTAAGTTAAGGGCTAAGTAGCTTACATTACATTTAAACTATTAAATAGAAGATAAGAGGTTATTTATTTTGAAAAACGGTAATGCAAGGTTTTTCATAGTTTTTTGCAAAAGTAGCGTTTTTTTTATATAACAAGTAGTTTTTCTTATCATATTGTTTAAACCTATAAAATGTAGGTTTTTAAGATCTTAGCTATTTTTTCGGTGATATACAGTGTTTCCCCAAATTGAAGTGTAAAATTCTTTTTAGAATAAATTTTCACCCTAAAATAGTACATTTCATTAAGATAGTAAAAGAAGGTAAGAGGTATTTATTTTGATTTAACGGTATTGCAAAAAAGTTTTTTATGTTTTTTTGGGAAACTGTAGCATTTTTGTAAATACAATAGTTTTTATTATTTAATTTCTAAAAACCCCTAAAATGTAGTGTTTTCAAAGTTTTTGTAGTTACGTGAATATAGCGTTTTCCCACAAATTGAAGTAAAAAATCCTCTTTTTAGCATAATTTGCACCTTTTAAATAGCTTACATTCATTAAATATTAAATAGAAGGAAGAGGTTATTTTTTGGATATAACGGTATTGCAAGCGTTTTTCATAGTTTCTTGTAAATGTAATTATTGTAATATACAAGTAGTTTTTCTTATATATTGCATAAAAACCCAAAAAAAAGTGGGGTTTTTAATGATTTTGCTAGTTTTCAGTTTAGAGTTGTTTTTTTTAAAAATTGAAGTTATTTTTTTTATATCGTAGTAAATAGCTTTTATATTTGCTGCAACTTTTTTTACAAAATTTAAAGCCAAAAATAGTATTTTTTATAAAATTAGTATCAATTTTAATCTTAAAAAAAAGTTTTTTTAATGTTTAAGTATTTTGAAAAAGCCTAAAAAATGTCGAAATTTTACATTTTTCAGCATTTTTAAAAAACTATATTTTCAATATATGAGCTTAAAATATGTATTTTTTAGAATTTATGATAAAATTTTTTTCCCAAAAAACGTTTTTCAAGGTTTTAATGTTTTTGAAAGGGGTAAAAAAATTTCGAAAAATTTAAAAATTTAGCCCTTTTTGAAGAAAAGGATAGAGATTAGATAGAGAAAATTTAAAATGGGAATTTTAGTTTTTCGTTAGAAATTTTCATTTTAAATACTGTAAGTTTAATAGGGTTTTGAGACTCTAATTGGGGTACAAAGTATAGTATACGTGTTTTTCATAGTTTCTTTTAATTGTGTTATATCTTTAAAAGAAGGAAAATACCTTTAGATAATGCTTTATACCCACAAAATGTGTTCTTTTTAAGGGGGTTTAGCTAGTTATTTGGGGATATATAGCGTATTGCTACAAATTGAGTATACAATCCTTTTTTTTTGAAAATTTGGACCTATAAGTAGTTTTTTACATTAAGTAATAAAAGAAGAGTAAAAGGGTATTATGTGATATAAAGGTATATTTCAAGCGTTTTTTTTTAGTTTCTTTTAAACTGTAGGGTTTTTGTATATATACAAGTAGTTTTACTTTTAATTGCTATAAACCATAAAAAAAGTAGTGTTTTCAATGATATTGCTATTATCGGTGATATATAGCTATTTTCTAAAATTTAAGTATAAATCCTTTTTTAGAACAATTTGCACCTATTAGTAGCTTACATAAAATTAAGCTATAAATAGAAGAGTAAAAGGGTTTTTATTGTAATTTAAAAGGTATATTGCAGGCGTTTTTCATAGTTTCTTTTAAAACTTTTTTAAAGCGTTTTTTTTTTTTTGTAAATTTTGTTTTTCAAAGTATTTACCCC
>JACEEZ010008446.1:0-10887 GCA_016584305.1 Chionoecetes opilio | reverse complement strand
GCCAGAGGACATGGACCTCACTTATGCCCTTCCTTTGCCCAAAAGGATGGGGTCTCTGACACGGAAGAAATAATTTATTTCCATGGACAATCAGAGTAGTACTGTCTTTGGTCCTCCCCACTTATAGTACAGGAGCATTAGTACAAAATTTAACGAAAACCTAAAAAAAAAAAATAGTAAAAAAAGCAGATTTTTTTCAGGGGAGCTCCAGAAAAAACCATAAAGCATGTCCACTGTGCAAAGTTCTGCAAATTCAAACCTGGTGGCATTTTCATTATTGAAGATGGCCGGCTAAAAAACAATTTGCGATAAATTGGTTAAAATAACCAAAATGGGGCATAACGGGCAACTTATTACAGTGGACCCTTTGCCAATGTTCATTTTGAGTTAAAATAAATTAGCATTAAAGTGTAATTCCCTAGTATATTATAATAATAGTGAGTGATAATTAGCATAAAAATTTATAAATTAATAGTATAATTAAAATATTAAAAATTTAATAATAAATAATTAATAATTTTCCCCTCGTTTTTCAGGGTGTTCATTGATGGGGGCCGAGTTTTGCCCAGTATTCCCACATGCGGGTAAGAGATCACATCAGATCGTTGCAGAGGTCCATGATAAGGGCCCCTTGGGAGGGGGACTCCCCACGAGCCAGCATTGAAAGAAGAAGTTTGGTTTGCAGTCTGATTTGAGAGGAAGAGGTCCACAATTGCCAGTCCCAGTCCATGGTAAATGCGGTCGCGAAACATTCGACATGCAGTTACGTCTTACAAAAGGAAAAAAGGGGAAAGAAAGCCATTGGCCTTGAATTGGGGCACATTCATCTTCAATTACGTTCAAGAACCGATTTTTTCAATATAAAAGAAGATTGTCTCTTATTGTGCAAAGGACTGAAATTTGGGCTACAATGTAGAAAAAAGATACCCCCGAAAAACCGTCGGGTTAGGGGGCACGATCTATGGAAACAAAAGCCACCCTTCAAAAGCGTAATTGAAAAAAGTGGCGATCGCCATGATAGTGGGAGATGCTGTTAGACTTCGCATATCCAAGAGTTAGATTTTTTATTGCAGGGGAAGTCAAGTACCACCAGACTGTCGGGTTTTCTTTTCATGCTGGCAAAAAAAAATTTTTTTCCAAGCGAGATCCCGTGATGGATATTCAAAGGGGCGGACCTGTCAATCCCAAAAAAAACCCCGGATTCCAGAAGGTTGTGCCAATTTTATAACGCGGACAATGTAATGTCAATATTCACTTGCAGAAACTTATGACTTTTGAGGGGACGACTATTTGATGGAGAAGAGGCTACAACCCCAAAAAGGCTAGGACAGAAATTGGGAGGAATGTTTTGGGCAGGGGACATTGTTTCGGACTTGTGATATTGGAAAACAGACCCTTTAATAACTATACTTTTCTTAGATGAAAGTAACCAACATCCTTAGAAGAAAATTAAATGAGTCCAGTAACATGAAAAAAGGGATTCAATCATTTTAAAATGGCAGCTGCAATCATACAAGATGATGTAAAGTCTGTAGCATATGTTTAACTCTGAATAACCCGACAATGACACAATTGCAAGGCAGTGATAAAAAATGGGGCCTGCCCTTTTTTTGAAAACGACTACTGAGTGTATAATCAAATCAAAATCTGACAAGAGTGTCGGGTTTGTTAAACCCGCCGCCTTTACAGCACTTGCACACGGGGGCATATGTCTGCGTGTCCGACCTCGATCATTTTGTGTCTCCAATATTAACCTGATGTTTGTACATGCAATCACGGTTTGTGATACTGTGTCTTCCCATATACAATCAAGGGAAAAAAAAGGGCCCTTTCAGCTGTTTTGATAGTGATGACAATTCGGGACTGTTTGAGTGTTTTTTCTCTCAGTCCCGACAGGCAGGTCAAAGGGTGAGATAGCACGCCCTAGGAGAGTTGTTTCTACTACAGCTGTATGGAGCTTCCCGTCAAATTTTACTGGACAAGCATCGCTATGTTATGTTACTTCCGATCTAACACGTAGAGCGTTCCTTATCCTCATCTGGTTTTCAAGTTGGAATCAATCCCTCCCCCAACTTCAGCGCTACCCCAAATTCCATAAACTATAGAACATAAACCCTGCTTTTTCAGCAATGGGCAGGGAATGAAACTACCCCACCAAAATGAGTGGGGGTGGGAGTACAGAAGAGGGGAAAACTTTGTTTTCCCAATCTATACCGATAGGCCTGTTGCTCCGAGAAAGGTACTGAAAAAATGGTTATCTTGCGGCTGCAAGGTAGGGTGTGGAAAGTCATGTCGTTTTTTTACAAGGGCACGGATGGAGTGTACCATAATGTTTTGCACTGGTTTGCAGTGGGTACAATTGTAAAAATTCGCATGTTCTTGATGTGCAAGGCGAAAGGGGATACCACTGATTGACATTCCTTCAACATATGGGTTGGGGTTATTTGGTTTTCTAATTGGGTTTTTGTACAATATACCATAGTTGGCTATTATAAAATGTAAACGTAAAATAACATAGTTGTGGTTTTTATTAAAATAAAAAAAAAATAAAAAAAATATTTTTTTCTTCACCTTATTGAATTTATTGCTAATTATTTCACTCCCAAAAATATTTTTTTTATGGCCCTCTTTGTATTCAAGCAACCACTCCTAAAACATAGATGTCCACACAAAAAAATCTTATTACTACGAACTTGGATGGATGAATCATAGTACTTTTCCATTTTATCGTTAATTGTTTGATGGCCGGGGGCCATTTTGAATTTTGAAAATGCACGAGGTTGAATTTTTTCAGCAACTTTGCATAAGGGGGCCATATATAACATATTTTTGGAAACTCTCCTGAAAAAATCAGCCTTTTCTACTATTTTTTTCCACCTTTTAGTAATGCTCCTGTACTATTTTTAAAAGGTGAAAGGCCAGAAACACTTCTGCTTAGATGGGTCGCGATGGTGGCAAGTTACGGAAAAAAGATTGTAATCAGAGGGAGCTTCAACGGTGAGAAAAAATTTTTAACAGAATAAGTTGAAGGGTTTTTATTTTTTTTTTGAAAAGGTCTTGAATTTTGGAAGTTACTTAAAACAGTTGGTACCTTTGACTTACGAGTGCCCCAACTTACGGATTTTTTCAGAGTTACGAGCAGTTCGCTCGGTCAATTTTTTGCTTTGAGTTGCGAGCCAAAATCCGAGTTACGAAAATCCGTAGGAGTTACGAACTATTTTTTTTTTTTGTTACGAGCGAGACTTTCAGATACCGCCGCCGCTAGTTGGCACAACGAACGCCACAACATCCGCCCAGCATCCCCGCGTCTCACTCGTTCACTTTCACGTGGTTACACCTCGCTGTGGAAGCATCTCTGTTGTGTTGTGCTCACACAGGCGAATGCAAATGGCGGAGGATGAGTGCAGTAACGTTTAGCGGCAGTTCCCCACCCACAGCTGTTTCCAACAGCTGATACACAGAGTATAAACACTGGCGAATGCAAATGGTGGAGGGTGAGGTGCCACTACGTTTAGGGCGGCAGTTCCACCCACAGCTGTTTCCAACCAGCTGATACACAGAGTTTAAGCCACTGGTGATGCAAATGGCGGAGGGTGAGTGCAGTCCAGTCCCTATAGGTACCGTCAAAAAATTGGGTGTTTTTTTGGGGCTTGGGAATGGGATTAATGGTATTTCAATTAATATCAATCAGGAAAAACCCGATTGATATATGAGCAAATTGAGTTACGAGCTCGATCAATGAACGAATTAAACTCGTAAGTTCAAGGTACCACTGTATAATCCAAGGCAGTCGGATGAATACGGGTTAGGGTGCTTGCACCAGCTGCTCTAGGTCTTGGAGGATAGAAAAAAGCTGTAGGCTTGATCACCAGTTGGTCAGTTGAAAGAGGATGATAAGCTAAAGCTGGTGGTGAAACATTGAAATTCCCAAGATGGAGATTTCAGCAAAAGGAAAATGTGTTTAAAATGTCCTTTTTTTTGAAGTTGAAAAGTCGAAGAAATTTTACAGTCTGAGGAGTTAGGTGAGATACACAGCACAGATAAATGAAAAAAACGAAACTTGATGTCAATGGCAGATAGAAGCAAAATTCAGAAGTTTACAAGGCTGTGGGTACGAGAGCAAGTGAAGTCGTGGTGTACGTATATACACGGACAGCAAGATTTTGGTTTGAAAATGACAATATAGACAGGGAATAAAAAAAAGTACTACTGTCAGTAGCCACAGGTCCCTGGGTTTCAGTGAGGAAAAGAAGAGTTTTAGAGGAAGAGAGGTTATGTGATGTTTCTAAGATTGGAAGTCAGTTTCTAAGATTACAAATGTTGCAGAAATTTATATAGAGAAATTTGGAGGATAAGTATCAAGACCACCTCGTGCCTTTTACTGTTTAGGTTGGTACGACCTGGGGACACTTGTGTTCGGTTCCCATCCCCAGACAGGGACTCCGAAGGCTACTTTAAGTTCCGTCATGATCCACAAATTTTTTAATTTAACACATACACTCTGTATGTGTAGAAAGTGTATGTACAGTAGTGTGAGTGTAAGATTAGATTAAGTAAGTATGATTAGTGTAAGTAGTAAGAGGAGCTGTCTCAAGAGAGCAGGCTGCCTCTGCTCTCTTAGATAACTGAGACAATAAGGGATTATGGTCTAGGAGGACACAGAGAGGGTCAAAAAGTATGGAAATATAAGGTGAGATTATGTAGTTGTGTTTGAAATATTACTGAGGAGACACAAAAGACAAAATTTCAACTGAATGGTTAGAAGTAGGATAGGCTTCAATTACAGATATAAAAATTTGCTAGCTAAATTTAATGTAAATTCATATTAGAAAATAAGGAATGCTTTCATTATTACATGTTAAAAACTGTTGCTGCCCAATAGCAGCCTTTAATATACATCTTTCATTTACCGCTGCAAGTAACATGAGAGAAAAAGTCAAGAAATAGAAATCTAAGCCACCATAGTGAGTGAAGGCAGCAAGCAGGCAGACAGACAAGTTTGCAGTCAGCTCACCCTCTCTCGGGGAAATGATCCATCGTGTCTTCCACATTCACCTTTTGTAGAGCATCCCGCACAGCTTCTGCATCTAAAAGGAAAAGGGTAAACATCTAACAATCCTCTAAAAATCTCATATGTTGAAAAGAATTTAGCAAAATCTTGTAAATCTTACATCTAAAGCAAAGACTTTACTTTCCTGTAAATTTTACATTGAAAGGATGAGATATTAACAATCTTGTAAATTTCACAACTAAAAAAGAAAGACAGAATTTTTGTAATTTTGCATCTCCGTAAAAAAAAAAAATTAGCAGTCTCCATAACTCCCCTCTTCTTCAGATTAAACAATTCAACATTAAAGGAGCTTGACCTTAGTGCAAAACAGCCCCTTCCTTCTTTATGTGCATCCATAAATGCTTGACTCTTTAAAATGAAATTACAGATGTACAGTTAAAACCCTTTATAACTCGGCACTGTATAACTCGGAATTTGATATAACTCGGCATGGCAAAGACTAAATGTATTATTTTTTTTTTTTTTTTTTTTTTTTTTTTTTTTTTTTTTTTTTTTTTTTACACACACACAACCACAACACCACACACACACACACACACACACACACACAACACCACACACACACACACACAACACCACACACACCAACACCCCTATGGCCCATAGCACATGTAGGCAGTGAGCTCCAGGGGTGGAATGATAGGCCCTGGAGGCTCACTCGAGGGCTGTGATGGTTGGGCCCTCCGCCCGTGGTGGCGCAGGCAGGATTGTTTATAGTGACGCCTGTGATTAGAGGCTCATGGCCGCCCCCGTGTCCTCCCATGCCACTCACAGTCGAAGGTTAGAGTTAATGGACAGGGCATGTGGGTGTTCTTAGGCCACTCGACGGTGCAAAAAGATTTCAAGTGGATTTATTGGGTCCTCACTTCGGCGCTTCGAGAAACGCACCCGCGGTTGACGCTAAAACCACTACTGCTTACCGCCTTCACAACTGCTAACTGCATTCGCATGTTTTCACTCGGCATATCATTGCCCTCACAACCTCTTCTGTGAACAGTTAAACAGAAAATGTTGGCAAAAAAATAATTTATCCTCGCATTATTGATGTTTATAACTGCATCTCTTCGCTTACACTCTGCATATCGTCAGTCGCATAAAGTCGTATTTTTGTCCTTTTGATCTTTTCCCTGCAAGCTCAGGCTCTTCAAAAAATTTCCATTCCCTTCCTGCTGGAGACACCCTTGCGTGATGGAGCTGAACATCTTGAAATACAGTACTGTATGATGTAATCCAAAACACGTAAAATAGGTGGCAAAGTAAAGCAAAGGTCGGGGAACCAGCGTGTAGGCTGTCAGCTGCTGAGCCGTGTTTATGTCGTCAAAGCCACCGTCTTGGATACAATTCGTTTTTTGTCGAAATTGAAAAAAGGATTGTGTTTTCTGCTTTCAAAAACACAACAAAGCTTGGTAGGGAGCCGGAAATAATAATCAATGCAAAACATTTGCAAAACAATATTCACCAGGAGTAGTATAAACACACATTTCAGCAAGTGTTATTGGATTGGGTTTTTCGGTAAATCCAAGAACGGTGCTTGGGACGGAGCAAAAAACACGGCTCAGCCTACGCACGGGTTTCCCGATCTTTGCTTAATTTGCCACCTATTTTACGTGTTTTGGGATTACATCATACAGTACTGTATATCAAGATGTCAGCTCCATCACCGCAAGGGTGTCTCCAGCAGGAAGGGAATGAAATTGAAGAGGCCTGAGCCTGCAGAGAAAAGGTGAAAGTGCTGGCACAAGGATGGATGCAGGTGCGTCCATTGGTGGCTATTTGTGCTGGAGTTTGATATCAAAATCCAGCACATTCTACCCGTTCATTGGTAATGTGTAGTTTTTTTATGCTTTTACAGTACTGTATTTCCTTTTTTTTTTTTTTTTTTTTTTTTTTTTTTTTTATATAACCCAAATCAGAGGAGGACATTGAATACTCGGCACTTTGAATAATCTCGGCAGGGCCAGAGCCCTATCGTCGATGTTTAAAGTTTTTACTGTTATGTGATGTTTTTTTTTTTTTTTACTTAACCTAAAGCCTGAATGAAGGTATGGTCTTCCTTCCTTTGGTTTTTAACTTTTATTCCTTGGGGCTTCAGATTTGTTTGGCCCTGCTTTTTTTTCTGGAGGGCTGTGATGGTTTGGCTGCACATTCTGGGGGCTGTGATTGCCCTCGGCCCGTTGGATAGCGCAGGCTGTATTTTTCAATTAGTAACTTTGTAAATGGTTTTCATGCTGTCCCCTTGGTTGCCTCTCCGCTACAGTTTGCAAGTCACAGTCGAGGTTAAGGTTGATGGAGAAATGGGGATCTTCTGCCATTCACAAATGGAAGAAAAGTTTTGCTCTGGCGGGACTTTAACTTGAGGACCTGTGCTCACCACTACCAGGTTTTGCCCCTCGCCATTATTTCATGGATGGGCAAAAGGAGTTGCCCACGCCAGGTTTTCGAAACTCAGGACAGCGAGCTCTCCTCCCCAAGACGCTGAACCACTCGGACCTGCCTCCCCAATTTTGCCATCAAATGCCATCTAAGAGCTTGCAAAATACATTGCTAATCCTTCTCCCATACCAGTTCACCTGTATACTTCTCACCTTTTTCACCTTATCCATCTATTAGGTAGCCAAAAAATAATCTATAATGATCAAAATGGAAAAAACAGTTGTCCTGTGTGGGTGTGTCTGGTGTGTGTGTGTGTCGCTCCGCCAGTACAGGTGAGCCCCCTGGCACAATTCAATTATCATAATGGCAAAGTTTTGGAACCAGGCTCGGACCAGCGGCACATTATTAAGCCACTTAATGAGATGATCCGACACTTTCTAATTTTTGTTTTAATTTATAATGCCTATTAGCGAGAATTGTGACCAAAAAAAATTGTGGGTTGCCGAGAATTGATGAAACACCCCTCACCCTGATTGTAGGGTGAGGGTAAATGGGGAGTGCTAATAGGGTAATTGGGTTGGTGGTTGATGGGTTGAGTTGTATGGGTGGGGGGTGTGGGTGGGACATAGGTGGGGGTGATGGTAATGGGGTGAGTGAATGGGGTGGTGGTGATGGGTAATGGGTGAGTGGAATGGGTGGGGGGGTTGATGGGTAATGGGTGAGTGAATGGGTGGGGGGGTGATGGGTAATGGGTGAGTTGAATGGGTTTGGGGGTGATGTGAATGGGTTGGCGTTATATACATACATTTTCTACATCCATGGAATTCAGGAAAGTTAGAAGGGGCTATCTGGAGAGTCTGTGTTTGGTGGGCCGAAGTACCCCACCAAATAGGTGGTGGGCCGAAGGCCCACCAATAGCCCCTCCGCAGGAGGAGCAGCCAAAAAGTCCCGCCCGGAGGGCGGCTTTGCGGCTAGTTGATACATAAAAAAATCAAATTTATAAATTCTCCTCAGCAAAAGAGAAAATAGGAGCGTAGTTCAGCTGAATGCCGCATGGGCCTCCAGTGACATAACTATCACTTCATGCACTTACAAGCACTGTCCTCCTTAGTTTCATGGCCTATGTCTGCTCCACTAAACTATGGAGTTTGTGGCCTTTTCAGAATTCTAGACCCTTTTTGAAGATTTTTTGCTTTCTCCTGGTGTAGGTGTTGTGGGTGTTTGTGATGGCATTCCCGAGAGCAAAAACAAACCCCAGGCGTACGTTATTTTTTTTTTAAATACCCTAAAAAGTTTAATTTTCTAATTTGCTGGCAAGGGATGGTCAAGCACCAAGTTTGCCGGCGGCATCATCATGAGAGAAGAACCGTTTAAAGTGAGAATCAACATCTAGATGTGTGCAGGCCCTTTGAAAATCCTCAGATCCACCATTTAAACCAAAAGAGAGAACACAGGACCACCTAAAAAAAATTAAAAAAGCAACCTGTGCAAAACAGGGGAGGGGTACGTTTTGGCGCAGCTGTTTTTGGCTCTAAAAAACCATTTTTGGCGCCAAGCTCATTTGGCGACGGCCGTTTTTTGACGCCAAAAAATATTTGTGGGGAGGGGGCTTCTGCAATTTGAACCAAAGCTGCGCAGTGCTATGAAGGAATCATTCCCTGACGGTCAAACAAAAGGATATTTTTTTTTAATTTAGCCCAAAATATGCAAAAAAAAAATCTTGCTAGATTGGGTTGCAATCATCTGTATAACACTGATCCAGATTTTCCGCGTTAAAAGCCAAAATTATCATTGCCTTTGCCTTTCTTTATACCTTTGAGCAAGATTGACGAATAATGGATGCTCTAAGCGACAGAGTTGCCACAAGAACTTCAAGGTTTACTCAACTGGTTTGAAGATACTTATGTTGGTCGTCAAAACAGAAAGAGGAAATGGAAGACGAGCCTGCTCTATTTTTCTCCCGAGACTTAGAACCTTTTATCAGAGAACTTTAAAACGGGGAAAGGACCGCACAAAACAATCATTTGGAGGCAGCCCATTGTCGATTAACAATGCGAAACTTAGCATGCAATGCCCCACCACATATGGAAATTAATAGTTGGGCTGCGTAAAGTAACAGAAAGGTAGAGATGCATATTACCTAACGTTTACTGGCTGGGCATGAAAAAGCCCTGCAGAAAATTCAAAAAAGTATAGCGATGCAGATAGAAATACATGAAACTGTTCTTAGATGTGAAAAAACATGGATGCTGGTTGAGTACTTGAGGAGCCCTTGCTCTCATAATTAATTACCAAATGCAAAAGTTAAATAAAGTAACGTTTTTTAACTTTTTTATTTAAGGTATAATATAAATAAAGATACATTTTCTTTTTTTAGTTATTAAGTTTTAACTTTATTTACATATAAAGGATTATATCTCTAAAGAATTTAAATTTCAATAATGACGATCAAACGAACATGTTATTTTCTAGCGCCATAAAGTCGGGAGCCAAAAATGCCTGGCGCCCAAACGGCAGCGCCCAATCATCCCATTCCGGCAAAAAACAGATGGCGAGTAAGGTAAAGATGGGTGCATACGCTATACTACGCGTGGGCCTCGGTGCTCATCTCCGTTGCATTAGCCTTTAAGCCTTCTGTGGTGAGTAAAAGAAACCGTTACTCCGGGACAACAGGGCTAGTGTGACATCCGGGGTTAACCACTGTTACCTTCCCCAGGTTTCCCCAAGGTACCCATTTATCGACCATCTCGGAAAGAAAAGATGAACAGCTGGGTAAAGGCTGGCAGCCGACTTGCCCTGTCCGGATTCAAAACCAGGGCCCACAGATTCGTAGCTTAGGCGCTCTAGCCACTACACCACGGAGGCGACACAGAGTGTTTACGGATATCAATGCAACATGTACTGACCTAAAATTGAAAGTGTCTGCAAACTCCTTGGCGCATGCCAGCCCTCAGTAGGTGCAAACACAACCACAACCTTATTTCCATATGGCAAGGGTGAGGTCAGCTTCACTCAGTATTGCTGGCAGGTGACTTTCCCAGAACTTGGCTGAAGTGCTGTGCGAGGTGGATGCCAGAAGAAGATTGATTTGCTAGAAGCAGCAAAAACCCTTTCTTCTTCATTTGTATGGTCAGCTACCAGGAAACCCCAAACCCCCAAAATGATGGCCCCTTCCTCTCCAACAATGACTAGCTGTTACAAGCACAGGAGGGTGGCCCTCTTACTAGTGATGCTGTGAAAAAGTGGCCTGACTATTAACCCCACCAAATGAGTCAACTGAACATCACCAAGATTTGGATGTGAAACCTAGGATGGTTTACCAGTTCCTAATCCTGGGAGTTGCCCAAGTTTTTCATTTGAAAAAAGAAAAACCCAAATTTTTCTAGGAAACCCCAATTTTTTAACAGTTAAAAACCCTTTTTTCTTTTTTGGTTTTTTTCCCC
>JACEEZ010008445.1:96963-100144 GCA_016584305.1 Chionoecetes opilio | reverse complement strand
AGGAATGGAGGTGGAGGGGTGTCAGGGCTGGGTGGGAGGGGTGATGTGACTTGCAGGGAGGGGTGGTAGGGTGTAGGGTTGAAGGGTGTGTGGCAGGTGGCAAGTGTATAAGGTGTATATATGGTGGGGGTGGCAGGGGTGATGTGACTTGCAGGGTGTGGGAGTGGGGTGGTAGGGTAGAAGAGAAGGAAGAAAGGTATTTAGATAGAGGTGTGGTGGGGTGTCGAGAGGTGGGGGTGGCAGGGGTAGAGCGGTAGGGTGTAGGGTTGAAGGGTGTGTGGGAGGTGGGCAGGGTGTAAGGTGTGAGTGGCTCTGGTTTGTCTCCTTCACCTGGTGGGGGAGGCGTTGGGTTACCTGGGGGGGTGGGGGGGGCAACGCGTTCTCACCTGGGCAGGGGAGGAATCACGAAATATATCAATGGAAAGCTAATACAATTCCGCTTCTATTGATATGTTTCATGTAAAATGTTTTCTCGCAAAATATTAAATGGCGAAGAGTTTAAGGGAATATTAACTTCATCCATATTTCTTCACTCTCTCATAATGTCATTTCTTTAGTGTATTTTACAGTTTTTTATTTGATAATATTATAGAACACACATTTACGAAGATAACGGTATATCATTTATACTGATAAACCATAGGAAGGGAAATGGGAGTGATGTTCGAAAATGTCCGGAATCGCAAAACTGGCCTCCACTGGAAATAGCCCAAAATGAGTAGCAATTCCAGTATACAGTAGTCTTTGATATATATATATATATATATAATATTATATATATATATAATATATATATATATATGTATATATATATCAGTATATACGTATATATATATATATATATATATATACTATATATATATATATATATATATATATATATATATATATATATATATATATATATATATATATATATATATATATATATATATATATATATATATATATATGTATACTACTAATATAGTATGGATAACAATAATATAAACAATAAAAGCATCATATAATCAGAGTTATAAAAGTAGCCGTAAGTTATCATGACAATAGGAAAAAGTTTGGGATATCTGTTACACACCTCAAGGTCCAAAGAGACATTTCCTGCCTATATAAAGAGTAGTAACAGAAAGATTGACATGAACCACAGCGAGTGTATGGAAGGTAAGATAGAGGTAAGTAGTCGCGTTTGAGGGACGAAATACGTGCAAAAATGGTAATAAACTCTTTAAACAAACGAAATGATCATATCAATGAAACATTGATCATATCAATCTTTCATATCAATGAAAAATAAGAAAATACTGCTAGAAGAAAAAAAAAAAAAATTGCACGACTTGTCCTCTCCGTGTTACATAAAGTGGTACCAAGGGGAAAAAAATGATTACTTGGGAAAATAACAGAAGTAAAAGTACAAAAAATACTTCTCCTTTACTGGTTGTAAGGAGGTAGAAGTGCCAGGGTAGAAGCTCCCAGCCCTCCCTCCGCAGCTGCTAGCCCTTCCATTGCGCAAGGTTAGTAAGACTAAGCTCGCAATGTGCAGCTCCCTGTGCATCGGTCACGTTGAGTCCGCTAGTTCGTGCTGACGTGGCGGCGCTTGTATATCAATAACCTTGTAGTTGGTACTTGCATAAGTGCTAGATAGTATGAAAATTTATCTTACCCTCCATTACGCCTTATGCTGCTTAGTCATCCTTTGACTAGTCCATATCCTATTACCTACTAAAACTTGTGTTTCATCTATCATTATCGTTATCATTAAGTTAGAATAGGTATGGTATATAGTGTTAGTCTACTATATTATCATCAGATTATTAGTTAGGTACATCTATTATCTTAGATTAATTATTTACTGGGTCGAGAGTACATGAGTTCGAGTCCCTGGCCGGGTAGAGAAAACTTGTGCTTGTCTCCTATCACGCTACCGCCCGGTGTTCACCCTGAAGAGAATAGGTACGGGTATATAGTAAGTCGAGGAGTCGTGACCTCGTAATCTCGGCAGGAACGGAGGGTGACAATCCTTCACTCCTGTAGGTGTGAATGTGGAGTGTGAGTGTGTGTGTATGTGTGTGCGTGTGTGTGTATGTGTGTGTGTGTGTGTGTGTATGTGTGTGTGTGTGTGTTTATGTGTATGTGTGTGTGTGTGCGTGTGTGTGTGTGTGTGTATGTGTGTGTTGTGTGTGTGTGTGTGGGAGTGGTGTGTGTGTGTGTGTGTGTGTATGTGTGTGTTGTGTGTGTGTGTGTGTATGTGTGTGTGTGTGTGTGTGTGTGTGTGTGTGTGTGTGTGTGTGTGTGTGTGTGTGTGTGTGTGTGTGTGTGTGTGTGTCATTCACCCATGGTCTTGTCCACGCGAGCTGGCTCGCGATCGCCAGTTTTCACCCTCTCAGTGCGAGCTTGGAGCTCATTATTATCGATCTTTGGGCAATGCTGGGACTTCACAAACCACACACCCCATGTGTGTGTGTGTGTGTGTGTGTGTGTGTGTGTGTGTGTGGTGTGTGTTGTGTGTGTGTTGTGTGTGTGTGTGGTGTGTGTGTGTGTGTGTGTGTGTGTGTGTGTGTGGTGTGTGTGTGTGTGGTTGCCGTGAGGCCGTTGTGTTGTCGCACAGAGTTTGAACTGTCAGTGTGTGTGTGTGTGTTCTGTTGATGTGTGCTTGCTGTGTTGGGACTCACCATTTGAGTTTACAGTTTGGTCTGTATAGTTAGGCGTGGGAAATGTTGATACAACATGTGATGGGATCATTTGTGTGTAATTGTGTGTTTTTTTTTTTTGTTTTTTGTTAGTTCAACATGTGGTGGAGTGTGTGTGTGATATAAAGCTGTAGAGGTGTACTGTGGTGTTATATTGTGTGTTGTTATTGGTGCTATGTGTTGTGTAGTGTTTTTTGGGCCTTGTGTGGGTTTTTCTTGTAATGTGTATGGTTGAAATCGAAGAAGAACTCGCCACACACAAATTATAAAACAAAACGGTAAAAACAACACGCCTGCAGAACTTACTCAAATCTAAAAAACAACCGTATAAGACATTTAAAAAAAAAATAACAATATACACTTACAAAAACTTTCCAGACAAGCGAAATGATCCACTAACAACAAGATGACAGGCATCTTCGACGCGTCGCTCTAACAACCCCACTCAGAATATTTTTCTTAGCACTGTCCCAATGAGTGTGATATACACATGT
>JACEEZ010008445.1:74463-89463 GCA_016584305.1 Chionoecetes opilio | reverse complement strand
GCAAGGAGACATTTGAATCTTTAGAAATGTATGACAGTTCTTAGATTTTTTTTTCTTCTCTCACTTTCTTTGTAGTTTTCGCTTTGTCGTATCGATGTTTATACTTTTTTTTAGTTAAAGTCGCTGTCAGAGAGAACCGAACGCCTTGCTGTGTCTGTTTGCTTTGGTATCTCGTGGTTTTATGGCAAGTTGTGCTGTAATACTGACCTTGAATTTGTGACAGTGATCAAACTATCATTTCTGTCAGTCATCAGTTCTATTTCTATTATTATTATATCTACCTTATTATATACTATATATAATATATATATATATATATATATATATATATAATATATATATATATATATATATATATATATATATTATTATATAATATATATATATGTATATATATATATATATATATATATATATATATATATATATATATATATATATATATATACATAGATAGATAGATAATAGATAGATAGTATAGTATATATAATAGATAATAATGATATACAGATAGATAGATAGATATATAGATAGATAGATAGATAGATAGATAGATATAGATAGATATATAGATAGATAGATAAATGAATATACAGATAGATAGATAGATATATAGATAGATAGATAGATAGATAGATAGATAGATAGATTTAGGCGTAGCTATCTAAATATCTACTTATTTATTCATCTTCTTATCTTAGATGATCATTCTTATATTTATTTATCTATCTATCTCTCAATCTATCTATCTACCTGACAATCTATATATCTGCCTATCTGTCTGTCTGTCTGACAATATATCATACGTACATATTATAAGATGGATTGTTAATGAGATTTATGTTGCTTCCTCAAATATTAGTTTTCTCTTCTGTCTGAGGCACGTATGTTAACTATTTATTCCAACCCGTGAGACAATCGGAAATAAAAATGTTGTTGACAGACCATAAATGTTTTTAATGACGAAGTGGTGTTGAGTCTTCCTGAGGGCACAGTATACGTGATCTAATGAGCAAGGGAGCTAAGGGGAGGCGGTGGCCGAGTGCCTAGCGTCTGGAAGTGGTGAGTTAGGCGTCCGGAGTAGCTACAAGTCCCGCCGGGTGCAGTGCAAGTCTTTCCGGGAAGTTTCACGCATGGAAGTGGTGTGCTCTGCGTCCCGAGTTCGAGTCCCGCCGGGTGCAGTTCTTTCATTCACCTTCGAGTGGCCGAAGTCAATCCACATGCTGCCTATCAACCCTACCTTCGACGGCGAGTACATCGGAGGACATTAGGGGGCGGCATGAGCCTATATATAAAAGCGCCACTATAAAAATTCTGCCTGCGCCACCACGAGGGAGGGCTGATCATCACAGCCATCAAATGATCCAAGGGCTAAAAAATATCAAGCCCTCATGAACAGAGCCTACAGGTACCATAGGCACACCCGAAAAAAAAATAGTGTGTTTAGGTGTGCAGGTCGAATAAAATTATTGAAGTTAACTTTTTACACGGAAATAAGAAAAATGAGTTAAGAGATATGGAGGAAAAAAATGCATTCAGAATAAAGTTACGAAGATGGCTGATATAGATGGGAAATAGTATGTAAAATAGAATACACTTATTCTATGACTTTTATCATTCATGAGGAAAAAACAAATGAATAGAAATTTAATAAACATGAGTTATATTAATATTGAGAGATGCCGAGCTACAAAATGATACGGAGTTATAGCTGACTGAATCCATATTAGAGAAAGAATGATGAATAAATGAATTCATGAATGAGACAAGTCATGTACGCGATGCATGATGGAAGGAACAGTTCTCTGCACGACCGTCAAATCCACAATGTTTCCTTATGACTTAATGATTGATCGTGAATCTCTTTATTTTCCGGTTCAAGACTTGTGAATGTGTTTGTGGATCATTGCACGCGGCGACGCATCGGGGATTTCAGGTGTTGAGTTTCGAGCATCGGGAGGAAAAAGGGAATAAATGATGTTATTATGATGTTAATACTAACACTCAGTGGCGTACCGGGGGGGGGGGGGGTATGCGGCCATGGCCCCCCTTTTGGCAAAGAATAAATAATAATAAATTATATATATATATATATATATATATATATATAATATCATATATATATATATATATATATATAATATATATATATATATATATATAATATATATATATATATATATATATATATATATATATATATATATATATATATATATATATATTATATATATATATATATATATTATATATATATATATATATAAGATATATATATATATATTATATATATATATATATATATATCTATATATATATATATATATACATATATATATATATATATATATATATATATATATATATATATATATATATATATATATACGTATATATACTGTATATATATTGGGCCCCCCCTTTTCAATTTTCTGGGTACTCCACTGGTTGAGGGTGTAAGTTGCCAAGGCGAGGAAAAATTCATGTGTCATTTATAGACTTAAGGGATTTATATTATATGGCTAATAAATCAGGTTATGTGGCAGGTGGATCATTGGACGGAAAGGAAAGACTTATACTAAGTTAACAATTTTACGAGAGAGAGAGAGAGAGAGAGAGAGAGAGAGAGAGAGAGAGAGAGAGAGAGAGAGAGAGAGAGAGAGAGAGAGAGAGAGAGAGAGAGAGAGAGGAGAGAGAGAGAGAGAGAGAGAGAGAGAGAGGAGAGAGAGAGAGAGAGAGAGAGAGAGAGAGAGAGAGAGAGAGAGAGAGAGAGAGAGAGAGAGAGAGAGAGAGAGAGGGAGAGAGAGAGAGAGAGAGAGAGAGAAGAGGAGAGAGAGAGGAGAGAGAGAAGAAGGAGAGAGAGAGAGAGAGAGAGAGAGAGAGAGAGAGAGAGAGAGAGAACAATGTGAAATATAACCCAGGCGAAATATTTGTATTGATTACACTAAAGAAAGAGCGGTCCCAGACCTCCACCAAGGTTGTTATATAACCCCATGTTTTTGCTTCTGTTACATTTGTTTTTCTTGATCATGAAATCATTCCCCTAGAAAGGGTGTACTGTACATTCCTCATAACTCTACGTTCTTGGAAACATTTGTGGTTTATGAAGTGGATGTTGGTTTTAGGTCATATAATATAAGATATATACAGTATATGAGGTAAGTCATATCAGTCATATAAGAAACAAAGCCACGGATTTAGTAAAATATCCAGAAGAATTTCTTGTAGATATGCATTCCTTGATCATAAAGACATAACCTCAAAGTTGGTTAACAAACACTTTATTATCACCATTGGTTCCAGAGTTATTGAGGAAAATCCGCAACTCGGTAATGGCGGATCAGACACTATAGAGTCAGACTTTGTTCTGGGCGGCTGTGTTGGTGTACGCCATGGCAGCGACCCTGGCGAGAGTGACGGTACTCACGCCCGCCGACCCTGTGCTGCTGTAGCTGTATTCTGGGTGTCACGGATGTCAGGCAGAGGGACGTGTGTTGGGCGTGATGCTGCTGCAGCAACAACCGAAGGCGGCGAGAAGGCTGGCGTGCAGGCGTGTGTTCGGCGCCACGCGTGGCTGCGGGCGTCACGAGGCCTTGGCTGGTGCCTTGTGGGCGTGGGCATGGCGGGCACCAGTGTTCTCGTGTACTGACCATCGTTTTGACGCACCAGTACCAACGCCCTGGTGCTGCTGGTGCACAATGGAGGCCGCCACAACACTCATCCTGGCCTCGTCACCTGCCGTGCCTCATCTTTTCCTCGTGGCTTTGTAGCCTTAAGGCCGCTCGCCAGGCCCCGAACTGAGGGTCTCGTGACACTATGCACCTGCATGAGGGGTGAGCGGCCACAGTGACACCTGCGGCGCGATGTTAAGGGAGGGATTGACGAGGTGCTGCATGGGTACGCGGACGCGGGGCTCACTGCGGGACACTTATCTCCTGGCGCCTCTGTGCTCTTCTGTCTTATGAGAGTTTTTTGAGGCCGTGAACGACGTCTGACGAAGAGGAGAACCCGCTGGTACAGCGACACGTTTCATGAGCACAAGACGGCGGTGGTGGTGAAGCTGGTCACCGTCCCCAGAGGCTCAGGCTGGCGCGAGGCTCAGGGGAAGAGGCTTGGGTTGGGCCGGGGGGTTTACTCTTTTGTCCTTTTTTTTTTTTTTTCTTTTTTTTTTTACATCCGGTTACGTTACGTTTTATGAATGGTATTTGACCTCGAGTGTGTTGGATGGGAAACACGTGGATCCATCAGGGGTGCAGATAGGGACGGAGCGTGAAGAAGAGCGCAGGGACACACGGGTTCAGGCTAGGGACGGAGAGTGCCTTGGGAGGAGACACCCAAGGGACATCAGGGGCCCCCACTTTCGCCGGGGTTTTGGCACCGCTATTCAGGGGAAACACGGGGGACATCAAGGGCTCGATTTGGAACAGGATTGGGACATTTTTTTTTCCCAGAGCAAAAAGGGGCAATATGTACTGTACTCTCCTTTAGCTGGAGTGTTTTTGGGAACTTTTCCCTTGCGAAGCGAGCAGATAGATAGGGTGGGGGTTTTGACCAGTTTGGGCCTCCCCCCATCACAGCCACCACCACAGAAAAGCAGGCATTCTTGGCTTCTGCGTGGCGTCAGCATCAGCATCCTTGTCCTTTTTAAATTTAAAAACCCTTTGAATCACCTGTCTCCTTCAAACTTCACTGATTTTATTCCACCGAAACCCACTCATAATAAGGGGACGCACTCCAAAAGACTATCAGGCCGTGACCCTGGTTTTTGCCTCCTCGTTGGCCCCCTACCAACCACGACCTCACCCCAACAGGGCCCCCCTTTGCCACTCCCTGTACCCACACCAAAACCCTTTTGTTCCTGTTTAATCCCTAAGCAACGGTCCACGCAACCCGCTTTTTGAGACAGATCAGTGGGGGAAATTTTGTCCGAGATTGGACATCTTTCTTTTTTGGGGGAGAAACTAAATCAGTGAAGGAATTTTTGTCCGGGTTTGACATCTGTGGTTTTGGAGGAAAACAAACCCGGACACATATAGGAATTTTTCCCCGGGGTTTTGGGAGATCTTTGGGTTTTTGGGAGGAGAAACGAACCCGGACCTTTTTTTTTCCCGGGGGGGGTTTTTTGGAAAAAAAAATTTTTTTTCCCCCGGTTTGGAGATGTTGGTTTTGGAAAAAAGGGCCCGGGACTCATGATGGGAAATTTTTGGGGGGTTTTGGAGATCTTTGGGTTTTTGGAGGAAAAAACAAAACCCGGGACATCAGGGTAGATTTTTGCCGGGTTTTTGGAGATCGTTGGTTTTGGGGAGAAAAAAAACCCGGACATCAGTGATGGGAATTTTTTTTGCCCGGGGTTTGGGAGATCGTTGGTTTGGAGGAGAAACGAACCCGGACTCAGGATAGGAAATTTTTTCCCCGGGGTTTGGGACTTTGGGTTTTTGGGGAAAAACAAACCCCGGCATCAGTAAAAGGAATTTTTGCCGGGGTTGGGGAGATCTTTGGTTTTGGGGAGAAACGAACCGGGAATCAGTGATAAAAATTTTTGCCGGTTGGAGATCGGGGTTTTGGGGAAAACAAACCCCGGAATCAGTGATAAATTTTTTGCCCGGGGTTTGGAGACGTTGGTTTTGGGGAAAACAAACCCCGGACACATAATGGGAATTTTCCCCGGGTTTGGAATCTTTTGGTTTTTGGGGGAGAAACGAACCCGGACATCAGTAAAAGAATTTTTGCCCGGGGTTTGGGAGATCGTTGGTTTTTTGGAGGAGAAACAAACCCCGGCATCAGATAAAATTTTTTGTCGGGTTTGGAGATCGTTGGTTTGGAGGAGAAAGAACCCGGACACAGGGGGGTTTTTTGGGCCGGGTGAAACTTTTGGAGGGAAAAAAGGGCATCAGGGGCGGGATTTTAGGCCTGGCAGGGGACATCTTAACTTAGGGGGAGAATACCGGGGCACAGTGGGGGGATTTTGGGGCCTGGCAGTGGACATTTGAACTTAGGAGGGGGGAGATACACGGGGACATCATGGCGGGATTTTAGGCCTGGCATGGACATTTTGGACTTAGGAGGAATTACACGGGGACACAGTGGGGTTTTTGGCCCTGGCAGGGGCATCGGGGACTTGGAGGAGAGTCACGGGGACATCAGGGGCGGGATTTTAGGCCTGGCAGGGGACATCTTGGACTTAGGAGGAGAGATAAAAGGGACATCAGTGGGGGGGTTTTTTGGGGCCTGGCAGTGGACATTTTGGATTAGGAGGAGAGTCACAGGGAACAGTGGCGGGATTTAGGTTTGGCAGGGACATCTTGGATTGGGAGGAAATACACAGGGACTCGGGGGCGGGGTAGAGCGTAAATAGGAGGGGACACACGTGGGGGACACAGGGGGGGGGGGAAGAGCGTGACAGTAGGAGGGGACACACGTGGGGACATCAGGGGCGGGGGGGGATAGGGGGGCGTGACATAGGGGGGGGGGAACCCACGTGGGGGGGGAAATAGGGAAAAGGGGGGGGGATAGAGCGGACAGTAGGGGGGGACACATGTGGGGGACTCAGGGTCTCCCGTCCCAGGAGCCCCCTGCCCCGGGGCCACAACAAAATCACCACCACACACACGTAAACCCGAAGCAGAACAAAAACGTCTTGTTTCCTGCTGGGGCCTTCGGGACCTGCCCTCCAAAGCGGGCCAGACTTTCCTTGCTCCCACCCCCATGGGCAGCAATTTCCCCCAGCTTCACTTAGGGGAAGCCCCCCTCTGCCCGGGGATCACTTGGGACGCCCGCCATGAGGCGCCACTAGGTGCCCCCGCCCTTCCCCCGCAGGGGGTTTGGGGCCCTTTGTCCCTCCAGGGGCCCCACGCCTGGCGAGCTTGTCGCCCCACACCAAACCCCCCAGACGAGGGGGATCCCGACCCCCATACCATACCCCCCACCAGAGAAATCGCATGCTGATACAGTTTTTTATTTTTTTATGAAATTATAATGTGGGAAAAAAGAGAAAGGAGCCCCGGGGAAGGGGGTCGTCAAAAGGGGATGGTTTAGGGGGGCGATCTCCCCCTGAAACAAAGGGTCACCGCCTTTCCATTTTCAGGGGGCGCGGTTTGGTTTTATCATAACAATATACTAAGTAACATTACCCTCAAAGATCAATGTAATACGGTTTCCCTAGTATTTATATTATTTTTTGACGCTGCGATTTGCGATGACTTAACAATACAAATTTGTGAAGACTTAATAAATACAATTTTCTAAAACTCTTTGAAAGAAACGAAATTAAATATTTTCCCCCCTAATTGTCACGTTTTTTTTTTAAAAGGGTTTTATAACTTCTAAAAAATTTAATTTTGCACCAGTTTTAGCACGGGCCGGGCAAGGCGGGCAAACCCCAAAAAAAGCATTGTCCTAATGTCTGAAGTATGGGAAAAAATTTTTCCCCACGCGCTGCCTTCCCGTAGAAGATGGAAAAGGGCTGATGAAATCCCGCATTAGGGTTTCCATGCCGGAATTAAATTATTGTCGTTATAGATCCACTAAATGGGCACGCCCTCGGTGCTTCCCTCCCTCCCTAGGCTGTGCCGCCTCCATCCTAATGTGCTTGCCTTGCTTTGCGAAGATCTTAAGAATGTTTATACTCAGTGGCGTACCGAGGGAGGGTGGATGGGGGGCATGCGGCCATGGCCCCCCCTTTTGCAAAGAATTAATAATGCTAAATTAATATATTTATTATATATATATATATATATATATATATATATAATATATATATATATATATATATATATATATATATATATATATATATATAATATATATATATATTGGCCCCCCCTTTTCAATTTTCTGGGTACGCCACTGCTAACACTACAATAGTGACAATAGTAATAATGATAATACGTAATTATAATACCAATAATAATGATAATAAAGATGAAAATATTACTACAATCAATGTCATTATCATCATTAATATAGAAGATGAAAATGATGAGAATGGTGATGATAATGGTGATGATTAAGAAGAAAATGAGAAAGATGATGAAAAAAAGAGGGAAAGAGAAAGTTTATTGAAAAATCAAATGATGACAATAAATATTTTAGTACATCCAAAATCTGAAACTCATATATCTACCAACATTCAGCCATTAAGTCGCCATAGATAGATAGATAGATATTTTATTATCCATGAAAATGCATAAAAAGAAATTACATAATATACCAAATCACTCATGGACAAGAAATTTACTCTCAGTAATTAACAAAAGTATCAAGTGTCTAAAAGACCTTTATATGGGAGACGTTGTGACGCCTTAGTATTATTTTCACATTAAAATTATACTTCCATGTTATATGTATGACACTCAACCATCCATCACCCATTTTTACCCATATGTCACCCACTAAAACCCAGTTACACCCACCTTGTCCCGGCCTCACACACCCCATGCACACCCATACCACACACCCATAGTCACCCCACACCCACCCATACCCCCAGTCAACCCATTCCTCCATACCCAGCCCTATGTCACCCACTATATAGTAATACCCAGTTATACACCAACCTTGTCTCGGCCTCACACACCCCATGCACACCCATGCCACACACCCATAGTCACCACACACCCACCCATACCAACCCATGTCCCCAGTCAACCCATTCCTCCATACCCAGCTCATACCCTCAATTGGGGGACATAAGCAGACAAAATGGCCGGCTGGGAACACGGTTGGGCTGCTTAGTGTGAAGGGGGAACCAAAAGCTATTCATCCATTCATTCATCTTCCTATTCTCTATACCCGCTCCTCCCCTTCAACCCCTCTCGTCCCCTGCAGCATGCCCCTACCCCCTACCCCCCTTTATATCCCGCTCTACCCCGCCCTGTCCCGCCCTAACCAGTTCACTGAAATCGCTTATACCCCCCATGGTGCACCCTCTTCTGTTATTGGTCTCCTCCTCCTCCTCCTTCCCCTCTCCTCCTATGTATTTGTCTATGTTATCTCCCTCTTTCAACACCCTTCACCCCTTTTCTGCCCCTTCTCTACCCCTTTCACCCCTTTCTCATCTCTCGTATCTTTGTTTTCTATCAGATCTCAACTTTTCCTGCCTTCTATTTCTTTTCTTTTTCTATTCTACGGTATTCAAGTCCTCATTTTCTTCTTGCGCTTTTTTTTCTATTTATGTGGGTGAAATATTTTTTACATATAGGCTGATCTTACTCTTGATTTTGTTATTTTCCAGATGCGTTAAAGATATCAATTTTCATTTTTACTTCCTCATTTTTTTCTTAAGTCTCTTTCTTCTCTCTCTCTACTTCATTTATAATCTTTATGTCTACATGTTCCTGTCATCTCTAGTTATTATTTTTCTTTTCGTTAATTTGTTTTTCCATTTATTTTTCATATTTGGGTCGTGGGATAAGGGATCAGATGACATAAGACTTGTTTGGTATGAAAACCTTCGATTAATGGTCCGTCTATTCCCTCCCATACATATAATCTAGAAAGGTATAAGAAAGCAATTATTAAGCGGTTATTTTTCCATCTTTAGACTGTCCAAGGCTATGCGAGAATTTTGCTGAGTTCGTGTTTTGTTCAGTTTGTATTTACAATCATCTACATTTATCTACACTTTTATAGAGTTGAGATCAGTATATAGACTTTTTTCCCTCCTGTTTATTTCCGTCTCCTCCATCCCGTTTTTTCCTTTGTTGTAGTTATTAAGATATGATTTTTGTTGTAACACCCGCGGACTCGTTCCTCTCGAGATGGAAGAGTGACAGCCGGACAAACAGCCACCTGGATCCGGGTGACAGATGAGCAGCGAGATAAATAATATGGAAAATGGAATACTGTAGTGGGAGAGGAGAGGGAGGAGGAGGAGGAGGAGGAGGAGGAGGAGGAGGAGGAGGAGGAGGAGGAGGAGGAGGAGGAGGAGGAGGAGGAGGAGGAGGAGGAGGAGGGGAGGAGGAGGAGGAGGAGGAGGAGGAGGAGGAGGAGGAAGGAGGAGGAAGAGGAGGAGAGGAGGAGGAAGAGGAGGAGGAGGAGGAGGAGGAGGAGGAGGAGGAGGAGGAGGAGGAGGAAAAACTGGATCTCGAAAACTGAGAATGTGATGAGTACGAAAGACGGTCGAGTTTGAATTGCAAGGAAGTCTTTTGTGGATGGAAGGAACGGGAGACAGATAAGATAGGAGGAGGGAGCAGAAAGGAGGAGGTGCGGAAAGGGAGAGATGGGGCATAGAGGGCACAAAACCCCCTCACTCCAGCCCGACCAAGAGCTGCCCTCAATAAGCTGCTGGCGCGGCGTGTACCCCGCCCGCTGGTGTGACTCAATGGTGACGCCAATCATGGTGACGCCGGGGGATGAGGGGCTCCAGGGGGCCATTCACGCCACCCCAACGCAGCCCGGCAGGGAGGCAGGGGAGGCGGGCGGCTGGGCGGCGGGAAGAGTGGACAAAAACATATACAATTACACTCCCATCAACCAATCTGTCACAGGAAATCAGAGGCGACGCTTTGCCCAGCAGACGACGCCTCCCGCCGCCCAGGTTTGCTCAAGGTTGTCGCGCCCTGCGGGGTGGTCGTCCCTCACTACTGCTGCTGCTGTTCACCTATCACCTCGACGACGCGACCATGACGCCTCATGTAATCCAGGCCTGTGGCGCCCCTGGATCATCCTCTTGCCCTGCATCCCCAATGGATCATCTTATAAATACACCGCCGTGGCCCCTCGCCCGCCGGGACGGCACCCACTGCTGACCTGTCCTTGACCTGACCTTCTCTGAGCTTTAATTGTACATAATCATCGAAGTTGTATGAAATGTGTTTGCTTTAAAATTTTCATACGCTAATGCGGCCCGCGGCCCGCGGCCCCCAGCCTCGTCAAGAAAACAAAAATGATTAGAAAATTCTCATCATCATATCCGCGAGGCGCCTCATCCAAAAATTCATACCTGAAATTACGGCCAGGAGAGAGGCCCCGCGGCCCGGGGACTCCCATCACGCCGCCACTGTCTTCAGGAACCACGCTGCCCCCGGCACCCCTGCACCCACCCCCCGCCGCTCCCCCGCCTCCAGAATGTATCACCGCCACACAATGTCCAAACCGCGTAGTGTAGCGCCGCTCTTGACGCATCATCAGCCAAAAATGCACTTGGCAAATTGACATGAGATCCTGGAGCGTTGGGGGGAAGGGAGGGGGACGACGGGTTGTGTTGGGGGGACGTGCACCTCACCACCACACTCCCGGCGACAGGGACTCCAGCAGGAAGAGGAGGCGGCATGACCAGCATTTACTTAGCATGCCCCGGGGGCCCCGCCGCCGTGTGCCGGTGTGGCGGCATTGCCGTTGTCATGATCTGCGGCGCCTGGGTCCGCGGCAGCCCGAGGTCCTTGCTGTCACGCCGCCCACCGCACTTATCACTCACGCCCGCACCACAGCCGCCCAACATATTAAAATATATATTAATATCAGCCAATCATCAGCCTGGAGCGGGAACAAGAGGCGCCTTAGTGTGCCAGTCTTTTGTTTGATTCCATCCGCCATCTTGGTTTGAGCGACGCTGACGCCCCCCGGCATCGGCCTTTTAAGCGACTCTCACACGTGGCTGGCGGCCTTTGTGCTCCCTCGCCACGGGGGGACGGGGGAGGGGGGCACGTATAAGGGCTAAGGCGCTGCCGCAGCAACACTCAGTATATGTCTATAGAGTCGACTCTCGGCGTCCTGCGCAAAAATGAAACCGCGTACAAAACCTCAAAAATAGTAATCATGAAATCGACTACCGCGGGTGTCGAGGCACAAAAACACACAGGCGGTGGGCGGCTTTATGGTGTTAATGCAAGAATTCCCGTCCTCCAAAGTGCTCCGCGATCCCTGTAAACACCGTAATTTTGAGACATTTTCTTGGGTTTCCTGAGCTGAAGAGTTAGTATTCATGGCGCCGAGGCCCTGAGTGGTGTTGAGTGTATGTACGGCACACACCCTGCCCCCCTGCCTGCCCCCCTGCCCCTGCCCCTGCCTCCTTGCCCCTGTCTGCCTCCCTGCCTCCCTGCCTGCACCCCTTCTCTACAGCCCTGCCCCACCCTCTACCTGCCTTCCCCACATTGACCCTTGCCCTCTCCTGCTCTTGCCTTCTTTCCAGCGGCCGCCACCACCATTACCATACACACACAACACACACACACACACACACACACACACACCACACACACACACACACACACACACACACACACACACACCACACACACACATGCCTTATGGTCCTGACCGTCGAAATAAGATTTTTATGATAATGAGTTTGGTGAGTGAATATTACGAAGCCCTTGTGACGGCGGTCTTGTTGCTCGTCCCGCCGCGTCTCATATTTACCCTGCGCGTGTGTGTGTGTGTGTGTGTGTGTGGTATGTCTTATGTGTGTGTGTGTGTGTGTGTGTGTGTGTGTGTGTGTGTGTGTGTGTATGTGTGTGAGTCTATGTGTGTATGTGTGTGTGTGTGTGTGTGTGTTGTGTGTTGTTGTGTGTGTGTGCGTGTGTGTGTGTGTGTGTGTGTGTGTGTGTGTGTGTGTGTGTGTGTGTGTATGTGTGTGTTTCCTTATGGGGAAATCAAATTTTTTGTTCTGATATTGTTCTGTTCTGATATTTATTTGTTCTGATATTGTTCTGATTATCTATATGCATACTTTTCATTGATCATTATATTATTCTGACCTTTTATTGTGTTTATTTCCAATAACCTCACTATATATATATATATATATATATATATATATATATATATATATATATATATATATATAATATATATATATATAATATATATATATATATATATAACTAGACTATCATCATATCTTTCCGCTTGTGAGTTATATCTATGTTATCTATGTATCGCGGTTTGTTTATGGTGTCCTTTTTATATATCTTACTTACCTTAAAATTTGTAATGATAGGAACTCCGAACTACCAAGCTGAAGACCGCAATTCGAAGCCAGGAGGGACAAATATATACAGTCGGTGCGCCTCACACTCAACTCTGTATAGTGCCTTGCGGGCTGCTCCATGACCTTGAAACTGAGAAACCTATGAAATGAATACTGGCTTCCCTAATGTCTTGGTTAACTGTGTCTCTCCTGATTATGTGAGTATAATCCACTGTAGACGTAAAAACCAGAAACACGGTAAGGCAAGTAATAAGTGTTTGTATAAATGTTCCTGACTTAACTTTGCCTTTGTATGTGCTTAGTCATTTCCTTTCTATGTTTTTCGCATTATTTTTATGGTTATTCCTTAGCCTCATATTTTTATTTTTATGTAGATATCTGTTTAACATATTTATACGAATATGTGTTATGCTTTTTTTTTTCGGTGGGGGAGGGAGGTGCGTTTTGGTTATGGTTAAAAGTTTTCAAGCGTGTTTTCATCTCTAAAGTCATAATACATACTTTATTGTTCCGTCATCTTTTCTCTCTATTTTCTTTTCTGCCCCTCCTCTTCCTTTTCTTTTTTCCGTCTTCCTGTTCTTTTATCTCTCTGCGTCCGTAATTCCTGGCGAGAAATTAGCCGTGGCTTCTCGTTGTCTCTATGGAATTTTCAGTCTCTGCCATTGTTAATTTGGGCGCCATTGTCTGCGGCGGGAAGCTCAAAATTGGCGCGCAATTTTCGACGAGGACAATGACCAATCAAGCCAGTGGGAGGAGGAATTGGCTTTTTACCTTCGCATCTTGGTAGCTTTCTTGAGCTTCCTCCATTTTTCCTTCGTTCAATTTGTCTTTTCTTTTTGTCTCCATTCGTCGCCGCTTCATTTTCTGCTTTTGCTTTAGATATTTAGTTTATGTTTGTTTGTCTTGAGGAATCGTGTGTGTATACTCTCTCTCTCTCTCTCTCTCTCTCTCTCTCTCTCTCTCTCTCTCTTTTCTCTCTCTCTCTCTCTCTCTCTCTCTCTCTTCTCTCTCTCTCTCTCTCTCTCTCTCTCTCTCTCTCTCCCCTCTCTTCTCTCTCTCTCTCTCTCTCTCTCTCTCTCTCTCTCTCTCTCTCTCTCTCTCTCTCTCTCTCTCTCTCTCTCTCTCTCTCTCTCTCACAAACAAACAACAACACGGGATGCACGCGGAATTACAACCAATCAGGCCACGCCTCACCCAAGCCGGATGTGACGTCAGATCCGCAAGTGGTGGAAGGAGCCAATCAGGGAAGTGAACGTACACTCAATGCAAACTTTTTTCCCCTCGTTTTTTGTCATCTCTCTCTCTCTCTCTCTCTCTCTCTCTCTCTCTCTCTCTCTCTCTCTCGTCCTCTCTCTCTCTCTCTCTCTCTCTCTCTCTCTCTCTACCCGCCAGGGTGGCCTGGTGGTAGAGCGCGCGGCCCGAGTGTAGAGACCCTGCATTCGGTCAGCGGTTCGAGTCCATCAAGTTCGTCCTGGTGTGGTGGCGCTTTGTATAGTCAATAACCTTGTAGTTGATACTTGCAAAGTGTTTAGATAGGATCAAAGTATCTTATCTTATATCTCTCTCTCTCTGTCTCTCTCTCCTCTCTCTCTCTCTCTCTCTCCTCTCTCTCTCTCTCCTCTCTCTCTCCTCTTCTCTACTCTCTCTCTCCTCTCTCTCTCTCTCTCTCTCTCTCTCTCTCTCTCTCTCCTCTCTCTCTCTCTCTCTCCTCTCTCTCCTCTCTCTCTCTCGTCTCTCTCTCTCTCTCTCCTCTCTCTCTCTCTCTCTCTCGCTCTCTCTCTCTCTCTCTCTCTCTCTCTTCTCTCTCCTCTCTCTCTCCTCTCTCTCTCCTCTCTCTCTCTCTCTCTCTCTCTCTCTCTCTCTCTCTCTCTCTCTCTCTCTCTCTCTTCTCTCTTCTCTCCTCTCTCTCCTCTCTCTCTCTCTCTCTCTCTCTCTCTCTCCTCTCTCTCTCTCTCTCTCTCTCCTCTCTCTCTCCTCTTCTCTCTCCTCTCTCCTCTTCTCTCTCTCTCTCTCTCTCTCTCTCTCTCTCTCTCTCCTCCTCTCTCTCTCTCTCTCCTCTCTCTCTCTCT
>JACEEZ010008445.1:31963-69463 GCA_016584305.1 Chionoecetes opilio | reverse complement strand
ATATTTGCGACAGAAACGGTTAGCAGATTAATTCAAAACATCAAAACTCACCAGAAAAAATTGTTTCGTCGACCAAAGTGAATTCGGTGTTCATCTGGAATATTACCATACATATATATATATATATATATATATATATATATATATATATATATATATATATAATATATATATATATATATATAATATATATATATATATATATATATAATATATATATATATATATATAATATATATATATATATATATATATATATATATATATATATATATATATAGTATATATATATATATATATATATATATATATATATATATATATATATATATATATATATATATATATATATATATATATTATATATATATATATATATATATATATATATATATATATATGAATATATATATATATATATATATATATATATAATAATAATAATAATAATATGTATATTTATTTATCATTATTTCTTCTTTGCAAAAGGGGGGGGAGGGGCATGCGGCCAGGCCCCCCCCCCCCTCGGTACGCCACTGCTGACATGATCCGGACGGGTTAAGTTTGTGTTTCTGACTTCGTCCAAATGTTTGTTGATTGGAGAACAAAGAAACGTGGCTGTATGAGACTCTTCAAGTACCGTAAATGTGCATATAATATGACGACAAGATTAAAATGTCAGCTGCCATGTGGTGAGGGTATGAAGAGCAGCTGTAGTAGAGGAGAGAGAGTGAGTCGTCTATACCGACACAGCGATGGATAGTAACCAACAAGCACTGACCTTACCTCTTTATAACCACCTGAAATAAGCAGGTATCAACGTTTCTCCCGCGTGTTATTACCATTATTACTATTATCATTATTATTATTATTATTATTATTATTATTATTATTATTACTATTATCAATTTTATTATAATTATTATTGTAACTATCATTATTACTATTATTACTATAGTAGTATTATCAGATTGCATGCCTCTCTTTCCTATCAGTCTCGATCGGTTATCAACTATAATCATGGAACTGTTAAAACTCAGTGAGGCTCTTTTTTACTGGACCTTCTATGTTGCAGTGTTGCTTCACCTTCTTACCACCACGCCCCTTATAGCCTTCCCTCCATGCCCCCCCTTCACTTCTTTAATCAAGATATTTCAAAATAATCCTGAACTACCGTAGATAACCCTAAAGTCGCCAGGACAGCGTTTTTTTTCGATGTACTGACGTCTGATGGCGTAAATACTTACAATTCTACATCCCTGATTTCAGGAAAGTTAGAAGGGGCTATCTGGAGAGTCTGTGTCATTTTGTGTCTTCATCCGTGTCATAAGATGGCTATAAATGAACAAATTACAAAAACATCACCAGAGTGGCGGCCAACAATAAGGTCGCCAATTAGTGTTTATGTTCTAAATGTCCTCCCGCCGTCGTCGTCGCGCGAAAAAAAACTTAGTAGGAAAATTTGAAACCGTATATACTTGCAGATACAAAGCATAAAACAACGCTGACACAGGGTAGATTATACAGTCATGATATAAACTACGTACTGTGTATCATCTTCAGTGGCACATAAATATCAGTAGTGATGCTATAATTCGTAATATTTGGCGGCTGGCGACATTAGGGCAGGTGGCGACTATACTGTTATCTACGGTAGAAAGAAAAACTGAAAAAGTGCGTGTTTTTAACACTTTTATTGTGCTCATAATTAGTCATGAACACCTTGCATATACCCAGAAGATTTTATTAGATCTCTTCGCTTCAAGTGAAGGGATAATGATAATTGAGACAAGCATTAATAATAATTAGGGAGCGGCCGCACTGGGAGCCAGAAAGCGAGCGAGTGCTTTATCAAAAATAGATAACGCTCTGGCTGTATAATAATAATAATGGTAATTTTTATAATGATAACTGATAATGATATTAATAATAGTATTAGCCTAATAGTAATAATAGTAGTATTAATGATAAATATTAACAAAAATAATAATAATGATAATATGTAATAATAATAATAATAATAATAATAATAATGATAATAATAATAATAATAATAATAATAATAATAATGATAATAATAATAATAATATAATGATAATAATGATAATAATAATGACACTTTAGAAGATATATAGTAATAATGGTAATTTTAATAAAAAAAAAAGAAGTAATAATAATGATAATTATAAAAATAATACCAATTATAATAAAATAATAACAGCAATGATAATAATGATATTGATAATGATGATAATACTGATAATACTGATAATAATAACAATAAAAATAGTAATAATAAAAACAAAGCTGATTTTGAATAAAAGTCTTCGTAGTTAGTGAACCCTGGCAAGGCGTTAGCGCAGAGTTTTCAATCACACCTTCTCTGTATCGACTTTCTTCGCTCACCCTCGCTGGCGAACTTCATATTAATGATTATGATGATGATAATAATACTGAAAATATTAACAATAATAACAGTAATAATAATAAAAGATAATAATATTGCATTAAAGTCTACGAGTTAGTGAAGACTGACATTGCCTCACCGCAGAGTTCTTCACCCATACTTTCTTCTCCGTAGCGACTTTCTTCCCTCACCCTCGCGAGCGAGCTTCATGTTAAAGCGAAGGCCGACCTTCAAGTCAAATACGTGACAGTTCTTCCTTTTCCTCTCTTGGCTCACGCCCCCCTAGGTAATTAATTACATACGCCCCCCAGGTTAAGAACCGCTGCTCTAATGGATATCAAGTTCGTCCATATTGATCAAGTGTTAAATCGTGTGGCTTAGTGTAGTACGACAAGGAGGTACAAGGAGATAAGACTATAAAAATAAAACAAGGCAAAACATAAAAATCATCGACTGCAAAACCCAAAGAAAACTAAAATCAACAAACGTACCTTCACCACCACAACCACCGCCGCCACCACCGCCATCGCCGCCTCATCTTCTTCCTCCTCCCATCAGCGACTAATTCCTAAATGGAGTCACTCTCGCCAGGTTTATTTAGACTTCTCGCAGCCTCCCGCCTTGAAAGGAGATCCCGAACACTGCCTCACAAGCGTCGATAACCGATAATTCTCTCTCTCTCTCTCTCTCCTCTCTCTCTCTCTCTCTCTCTCTTCTCCTCTCTCCTCCTCTCTCTCTCTCTCTCTCTCTCTCTCTCTCTCTCTCTCTCTCTCTCTCTCTCTCTCTCTCTCTCTCTCTCTCTCTCTCTCTCTCTCTCTCTCTCTCTCTCTCTCTCTCTCTCTCTCTCTCTCTCTCTCTCTCTCTCTCTCTCTCTCTCTCTCTCTCTCTCTCTCTCTCTCTCTCGTGTGTCTGATTTTTCAGAGAGAGAGTACAAGATATGAGTTTTATTTTCTTTTTCTTTTTGTTCTAGAACTTGCAGCAATTCCATTAATCAATTCCTCTCGTCTTGAAGCCGATGAGAAGGTGTTCTTAATGTGGCTGTACCTGTGTTTGGTGTGTTCCTGGTGTAGTGTGCCTTACCTGTGTGTATTGGTGGGATGGGCGGAGGACGGGGATGTGCGGCTGCAGGCTGGACGGCGAGATGGCTATAAGTCGAGCAAACACACACCACACACACACACACACACACACACACACACACACACACACACACACACACACACACACACACACACACACACACACACACACACACACACACACACACAACACACATACACACACACACACACCACACACACACACACACACACACACACACACACACACACACACACACACACACACACACACACACACCACACACACACACACACACACACACACACACACACACACACACATATTGGGGAGATAAACACTTATTGATGTTTGGTTGTAATCAATGGAAATGGTTTCCTTATTTTGTATAAAAGCTATTTGCTAAATAAGCTAACGAGCCTATGAAACATTTCCATTTTTTTCAATCAAGTAGCGTCTTTATATGCATAATAAAAAGTAAAGAAGTGATAAATGAAAATACATATAATTGTTTTAATGATAGATAACCATCCTTTTATGATAACTTTTATCTATCGATCTATTTATACATTTTTTTCATTGTTATTCATATATTGATTTTATAATGGGAAATGATCATAAATCATGCATAAATTATCATATCAGAAAATTTGCATCAGAATTTAAGCCTGTATTTTTAGTAATATTTTCAAATTCAGAATGTATCGTGTTAATTACAAACAAAGTATCCACGGCACGAACACTGCACTCCAAGCTGATGTGCTTGTTGCTGTGGTCATTATTTTGTTTTGAGTTTGTGAATTTTATCAGTTTCATAAGTTTCATGATAACTTGAGTCAACATGAAAGTAGATTTTGCAGGATGAAGGTGAGGCGAGGGTACTGCACCACCACCACCACCACCACTTTCAACCACCACCACCATTACTACCACTTTCAACCACCACCACCATTACTACCACTTTCAACCACCACCACCACCACTCTCAACCACCACCACCATTACTACCACTTTCAACCACCACCACCATTACTACCACTTTCAACCACCACCACCATTACTACCACTTTCAACCACCACCACCATTACCACCACTTTCAACCACCACCACCACCACTCTCAACCACCACCACCATTACTACCACTTTCAACCACCACCACCATTACTACCACTTTCAACCACCACCACCATTACCACCACTTTCAACCACCACCACCACCACTCTCAACCACCACCACCATTACTACCACTTTCAACCACTGGTTTTTTTACAACCGTGTTTATTATGCCATCCTTATATCTTTTGAGTATTTCTAAAAAGAGTCAAACATTTTACGATGCTTGAAATAGTTTTGAATCACTCATCATCATTCTATTCAAGTTGTATATTTTCTTTAATCAAACCACAACTTCAAATAACATCATTAACAAATGTCCTATTTTTCTTTTGTTTTAGACGTGATCTCGTGATGGATTCTGTGGTTTGTCGTCCTGCCCTTGTCGTTCCTGTGGCCACCATCAAATCAATATATTATATAAAGGTAAAAACAAATATAATGAAATCTTTTTCTACTTATTTATGTGCTTTTTCCACGTTATTAAAAAAAAAAATACAGCTTCTCTCCTATTTCTATACCTACCATATCATTTATTTTGTTATTTTTCTATCTTAACTATCTAACTATGTAACATTCTTCTATATCTATCATATTTTTATAAAGTTTTTTCTATCTTTATGTATTCTTCCCTCCACATATGGGTCGTTCACTTATTATGACTGTTATGCCTCTCTCATCTCCACCACTTACGTCCTCCCAACGCCTCCTTTATAGCCTCCTCCTCCACGCCCCTCGCCATCACTTAGCCTCTCCTCCTGCCACACAACAAGTCCTCCTCCGCCTCCTCTTCCTCTTCTTCCTCCTCCTCCACCTCCTCCTCCTCCTCTTCCTCCTCTTCCTCCTCCTCCTCCTTCTCCTTTTCCTCCTCCTCTTCTTTCCCTCACTTGTCGTTCCCTCGCCTCTCCCGTCTCGCCCACGTCACCACCACCACCAGAGTAGCAGCGGCAGGGGCGTGAAGGGGCGGGAGGGGTGAGGGTGGTTATTAGCGGCGCACCCCCCCGGAGAGAGGCACACAGTAACTTAATTGGTGTGTCTGTGACGGGGCGGGGGACGGGGCGGAGGGGGGCAGGAGGGAGGGGGCGGGAGGGGGAGGGAGGAGAAGGGAATAGGAGGAGGGAGGGGACGGGAGGGAAGGGTTAGTGGGGAGCCAAATTACTGGAGGATTACTGTATAGTGTTGTGACGTGTGGCCTTGCCCTTACTCGCCCTCCGGTCACGTGACGAGGCTGTGAGGGTGAAGGAGGGGGTGATGGAGGGAGTGAAGGAGGGGGTAAAGGAAGGGGTGAAGGAAGGGGTGAATGAGGGGATGAAGGATGGAGTGACGGAGGGAAGGAGGGGGTGAAGGAGGGAAGGAAGGCGTGAAGGAGAGGATGACAGAGGGGGTGAAGGAGGGAAGGAGAGGGTGAAGGAGGGAAGGAGAGGTGAAGCAGGGAAGAAGGAGGGAAGGTCAGGGCAGAATTTTATCGGTCGACCTTCAGATGGACTTGTTTTTTCTTCCTTATGTGTGTTTTCTTTTTTTTCTCATCATGCCATCTATTCGTGTGCTTGTCTTCCTTTATCCTTCATCTTCCTGATTATCTCATCATATCTCGTCCTTCCTCTCCTCCTCCTCCTCCTCCTCCTCCTCCTTTCCCACTCCATCTCGTCCTTCCATCTCCCCTTCAACCTCCTTCACTTCCCTCTTCATTCTATTTTTCCTCCGTTTTTTCTCCCTCAGTCACCTCCATTTTTCCTGCCGTCAGCCATGTTGGAGGCGCTATAGCATACGCGAACATTTCTATGCCTTGCTTTTTCAAACCTTTAAGCTCTTGTGTAAGGCATTTGTCTCTCCCTCCCTCACCCGCTGGTCTTCATCCTTCCCTTTTCTTCTCCTCCTCTCCCTCCTCGACCCCCCCACCCCCCGCACGCCTCCTCTCATCATCCAGAAGGCCGTCGTTGATTGGTCCACGTTGGATATAATTATCTATCAGCAATAATTAAGCACAATTAAGCGGCCTTATTCGCACCTCCAATCCCCGGGCGCCACAGGCAGTCCCCTCCACCTCCTCCGAAGCCCTCCAAACCCTACCCACCCAAGCCGTCCCCCTTCTTGCCTTCCTAACCCGCTCCCCATCCCGCCCCCCGACCCCCCCCCCCCCGGCTCCCTGTTCCTCAGAGTCTGCCAGATGTGCGAGGCTGCGTTGCGTGGTGGAGGTGACGCCGCCGCCACCCTCGCGCCCTGCCGCCTCAAGGGTCCTCCTGGCAGGCCCAAAAAGTGGAAGGGGACGGGGGTGCCGTACCCTGCCAAGCTCCCTTAGGCTTGCTGAGGACCACTGGAACGAATTGCCTAACTAGCAACGTGGGTGAAGTTGTTTTGTGCTCTTTGTATACATTTTAAAGAGGGCGAAGGGATGCCAAAGGTTCCCCGGCTGCCTGAGATGTGGGGCCGCCCTCCCTCAGGCCCTGCAGGTGGCACAGTCCAGGGACGTGACCTTCCCCCCCCCCTGACCCCTCACTGCTGCAGAAGGGTCAACAGGGGAACCAAACTGTTGTAGCGAGGATTCTATGGCACTGATGGGTATTTGTATTCTTTTTTTTCTTTTGTGTTTAGTTGTCGAAGTTCTGTATTATGATTATTTGAACCCATAGTGATACATTAGTTTATGATTAGTATTTGATTTGATATATTCTATTTGGTTTTATTAGATCTATATTGATTCAGTGCTCATTGGTTTGGCCGTTAGTTCACCACCATCCCCATTACCTTCACCATCACCAGAATCGTCACTTTCCTTTAACATACACCATCACTCGCACCACAAAAGTAGCAGCTCCACCAACGAACACACCACAAACACACACACACCCACACACACACCAACACACACACCACACACACACACACACACACACACACACACACACACACACACACACACACACACACACACACACACCACACACACACACACACACAAGCATACACACACACACACACACACAACACGCATACACACACGCACACACACACACACACACACACACACACACACACACACACACACACACACACACCACACACACACACATATACATACACACACACACAAACCTATATACCAAACCGCAGTAAATAACAACAAAAAAATGGTACACAAAATAAAAAAATAAAAAAAAGTAAACCACGTCCATAATATTTACAGGTTTTCCAGCTTAGCGTTCTTCTCGGCCTCTCATCATGTTTCCAAATTTATAATGAATCTCATAACGAAACTAATTTTGGGTCCTTTTTTGTGCTTATTTGACCCTTAAGAGTTTGAGACCAATTTTGGTGAATTTTCCTCAGTTTTTTTTTTTTTTTTTTGGGGGGGGGGGGGCAGACATGACATTTTTCCCTTATTTTTTTGAGGGGGGGGGGCTTGACAATAGTGGCTCAGGTGAAGGGGGGCAGAAGGCGGGCGTCACCTGAATTGCTCGTTTGTTGGGGCCAAAAACATGGAAGGTAAAAACGTGCATTCACCGGGCACCACAAACTCTCCCTCACAACTCAATCACAACCCTCGGCCTCGCCACCTTCACCAGTAACGACCCGGTATACAACACCACAATTCCCTTCCTTCCCTCCCTCCCTCTCCCTCTCTCCTTCCTTCCCCCCTTTCCCTCCCTTCCCTCTCATCCTCTCTTCCTTGTTCCCTTCCCTCCCTTCCTTCCTTCATTCTTTCACTTTTCTACTTTTTTTCTCCCTCTTCTTAATTCTCCCTTCCCTCCCTTCCTTCTCATCCTATCTTCCTTATTCCCTTCCTTCACTCTTTCACTATTCCCCTTTTTAGTCCTCTTGTCCTCTTCTTCATCCTCCTTTGCCTCTTTCTCTCTTCTTCCTTCTCTGTCACTTCCTTTACCTTTGCCTTATTTTCTCCCTCTTCTTCCTTCTCCTTTGCCTTTCTCTCTTCCTCCTTCTTCTCTGCCACTTCTTTGCCCTCCTCCTTCTCCTCCTCCTCCTGTAGAAACCATAGTGGTAGAAATAAGTCACACAGGCAGTCTTGTTTGGTCCAGTAGGGTGTTTTTGTCTGTTCTTCCTTTGAATTCCTTTGCTTCTTCCTCTTTCTCCCTCTTTTTCTTCTCTGCTATTTCTTTACCCTTCTCTTTCTCCTCATCATCGTCCAATTTTTACTTTTCCTCCGATATATCATTCTCCCCATTTCTTCCACATTCCCTTGTCCATCATATTGCTCCGTCTCTCCCACTGTTTCCCAGCCTTCTATTCTCCTTTCCTCTTCTACCCTTTCATGTCTCTGACTTTCCTCTTTCTTACATTTTTTTTGTATATTTTTTTCATTCTATCAATTTTTTTTCTTTCATTTTTTCTCATCTTCTACCTTTGCCTTCTCCTTTTCCTCTTCCTCCTTGGTGATATCAACACTTTTTTTTCCTTTCCTTTTATTTTATTTCCTTTTCCTCTATCTTTCCCTCTACATTCGTCTCGTCTTCACCTATTTCCTAGCTAGCTCTTGTTCCCTAAACTCTGAAAAAAGACATAAGTATTTATCTTTAAATTTTTTTTCACCATATACCAAAATATATCCTTTCTTTCCCTTCTCTTTAGTTTTATCTCCCCTTTTCCTCTACGACTTGCACTCCTATATACTGCAACAGCATCTCTTCTCTCCCTCCTCCTTCCTCCTCTTCCCTCCCCACCGTCCCTTTACTATACCTTATTCACTAATTTTTTCATTCACTGGCAACATTCAACACACTTTTTATATACGTATACACTTTCCTATACTCCCCTATCAAAATCAAACATGCATATTCGTAAAAGACAAAAAGATATACAGAAAAAAAACACCGAGCATATATTTTCAAACCCCACATACATAGAAGAGAGAGAGAGAGAGAGAGAGAGAGAGAGAGAGAGAGAGAGAGAGAGAGAGAGAGAGAGAGAGAGAGAGAGAGAGAGAGAGAGAGAGAGAGAGAGAGAGAGAGAGAGAGAGAGACAGAGAAGAGAGAGAGAGAGAGAGAGAGAGAGAGAGAGAGTGAAAAAAAAATTGAATATAAATAAATCTAACAGAAATATCGTCCCCATTTCTTTGACGGCGAGAAAAAGAGGTGGGAAAAAAATATATATATACTGAGGCGTGGCGCGCGATATTCAATTTGGTGCGATCAAGCCATTAGCACACGAGCGGCCGCTTTGAATTGCTGATGAGAGACAAGAGGACTAGCGAGGATTTTTACAAACAATTCAATTCAACCACGAGTGCACCAGGGAGGGAGAGGGAGAGGTAGAGGGAGGGAGAGAGAGGGGAGGGAGGGATGATGGGTATAAGAGTGGAAAAAAAGTGAGGTAAATGGAAGGATATGCATAAAAAGATGATAAAAAAGAGAAGTAATGATAAGGTATACATATATGTGTGTATGGGTGTGTGGTGATGAAGAAAGATGTTTAGGTATAGTGAAAACAATGGAAAGAATTTGAAAGTGCGTGTTGCGAGAGAGAGAGAGAGAGAGAGAGAGAGAGAGAGAGAGAGAGAGAGAGAGAGAGAGAGAGAGAGAGAGAATAAATCTGTCGGTCATGCTACCAATATATGAAGTACTATGAAGGAACCGGCGTAAACAATTGCTCACCTGATGGTTACCTTAATTACCACCTACCTGTCACCTCCTCCTCGGCCTTTCTTCGCCGCCTCCCGCCCTCTACTTATCTTAAGAGGATAATAACGGTGGCGTGTGTGGTGACGCCCTGGCTGAGGCCTTTACTACTACTGCTGCTGCTGCTGCTGCTGCCCCGAGGGTGTGGCTGTGAGAGAGAAAGAGACAGACACAGACACATACAGGCACAGAGAGACAGACACAGAGAGACAGACACGGACACAGACAGAGACAGACACATACAGACAAAGGGAGACAGACACACACACACACACACACACACACACAGATACACAGATGGACAAACAGACACATATAGACAAGCAGAAAGACATGCAGATAGAAGCAGATTGAAAGACATATTGACAAACGCATATGAAAAATGGGATGATATCAATTAATATATAGTATATATATATAATATATATAATATATATATATATATATATATATATATATATATATATATATATATTAATATATATATATATATTAACCTATATTATATAATATATATATATATATAATATATATATATATATATATATCTATATATTATATATATATATATATATATAATAAAATATATATATATATATCAAGGTTAGTGTAAAACATTATGACAAAAGATGAGTCCTTTATAAGGTAGCTAACGAGATATGGCAGTGACGATGAAGCGGCTCTTAACCGTCGTGTTTTTGCCAAAAGATTTCGCTTCCCCTTAACAAGAACATTTTGTCACTTTTCCTCCACTTGCTGTGGTGCGGCGTCCCCGAAAGTAAAAGGCAGCGGCCCAAAAGGGTTTTGGTCACCCCCCCTCCCGCTTGTGTTCTAATAGGGTTTTAAGATTGAAAAAAACTTCCCCTTAATTTTTGGTCCTGTTTGCATGTTTTTGGGATGAGCTTTTAAAAAACCAGAAACACCTGGGCCCTTTAGACCTGTTGACTGTTCTTTTGGGTGTTTGCTGGTTCTCCCTTGCTGAAGAGTATATCGGTGCATGGGGTTTATATGGTTTATATTGCCTTCCATTTGCGTTGTTGACATATTAACATTAGAAATGTATGCGGTATTACTGGCAATTATTCTAATTTAAAGTTTCACTTCTTTGATCCTTATATGTTTTCATTCTTTTATGCTTTACTTAAGTTTTCCTTTGAATACTTAACTCAGCGAAAAAAGGAGCTTTATTGAAAGTTTTTCATAAGAAAGTCTATCAGGAAAGTGTTTTCCCCCATGGGAAACCTCGTTCAACTTTACCTTTTTTTTTTCGTAGGTTTTATAAAAAAAGCATTATCCCCATAATATTAAATTCAGGAGATAATCATGTTTTCACCTTTTCAAAAAGGAACATTTTAAAAAATTTTTTAAAATATAAGGTGATTGTGATTAATTTCTTCAAGCTTTTCTAAATGAAAAACATGTTTGGCTTTTGGGGAGGAAGAGGAGGGATGAGACGCTTTAACCCTTTGGTTTGTACCCCGGTAAATGAATCATAGGGATCATTGGCGCAGACCCAAAATTTCAAAAAAACAAAAATTTCAATACCAAAAAAAAAACGATTACTTTTAAAAAACATAGGTTTTTTTAATTTTTTTTTCCCCAAAGTTTTTTTGAAGAGTAAACAAAATCTTTCTCACCCCCATCCCCCCTCTCCCCCCTTCCCCCTCCCTGCATCCTTCCCTGCCCCTTCATAATACTCTTCAGCCCCTCACCCCATCAATCAAGCCACCCCCCCCCCCTTCCTCACCACAACCTTACCTTCCCTCACAGCGGCTCTGATTGGCTGATGAGAGCCAAGGGGGGGGCCCCGGGAAAGCTAGGGGTTTCGGGGACGCCCCATTTCCTAGAAATTATTTATTTACCCTTTTCAGCTTTTTTCATTTTGCTTTACTTCAAAAAGGTATTATTTAATTTCCTCAATTTATGTTTTATTTAATTTGTATTTTTTGTTTTATTTTCGTTTTTTTATGTATAGGAAATTTTTAAAGGGAAGGGTTTAAATGGGAAAGAGGAGAAATCTTTTTGAGGGAGAGGGAGAGGAGAGAAGAGGGAGAAGAGTGAGAGGCATGTTGGGGAATGGAGTTTAAAAAAGAGGGGGAAAAGGAAAAGATGAAAGGGGGGGAAAAGAGGAGAGGGAAAAGGGGAGGGGGGAAGGGCCCCCCCCCAAGCTTGCGGGCCCCCCCCCCATGTCGGGAAGGGAAGGGGGGGAGGGGGGGAAAAAAAAAAAAACATTATGAAAGGGATAGAAAAGAGAGAGAAAAGGAGAAAAAAAAACGAGAGGGGAGAAAAGAGGGGGAGAGAGAGAAAAAAAAAAAAATGAAAAAAACGGGGGGAGAGGGGAGGGGGGCGAGAGAGAGGGGAGAGGGGAAGAGAGAGAGAAAAAGGGGGGGGGTAAGAAAAAAAAAAAGGGGGGGGGGAAAAAAAAAAACAAAGGGGGGGGGGAAAAAAAAAAAAAAAAAAATGGAAAGGGGAAAAGGGGAAAAAAAAATTAAAAAAAAAAAAAAAAAAAAACTAAAAAAAACCAATTAAAAAAAAAAAAAATTGTAAAAAAAATAAAGAAATAAAAAAAAAAAAAAACAAATTTAAAAAAAAAAAAATAGAAAACCAGGTAAAAGGGAAAAGGAAAAAGAAAAAAGGAGAAAAGGGGGAGGGAAAAAAAGGGGGAGAAAAAAAAAGAATGAGCCGGAAAAAAAAAAAACGGGAGAGAGAGGGGAAAAGGGGGTTGGGGGGGGGGGGGGGGTAAGGGGAGAGGAGAGAAGAGAGAGGGGAGGGGGGTAAAACAAAAAATTACTTTGGAAAACCCCTTTACAGGGGGGTTCCTCACCCATAGCCCCTTTCCCCAGCCAATCCCGGGTGCCCCTTGTCTCTGGTCGCCTGTGATTGGCCGGGAGCGCAATACCCTACACCGAGGAGGGATTGTGTTTGGGGTCGAGCCAGAATGCCACTGAGGGTTTAAAGGGGGATTTAATTTGGGAAAAACTTTGTTAGTAAAAGAGTAAAGTGCATTTAGTATGGAGGAAAAGGAACATGAGGAAAATATTTTTAGGGACTGGGTATTAAATGGGGGGAAAGGGGAAAGGAAAGAAAAAGTGGATAAAAGGGGATGGATGGATGGAGGGAAGGAAGGGAGGGACAGGGATGGCATTGAAACGAGGAGGAAGAGGAGGAGGAGGACAGAGGAGGAGGAGGAGGAGGGGACAATGAAGGATGGGGAAGTTGATGTCCTCACTGTCAACTCCCCCCGTTTACAGATGGTCCTATAATACCCCCCTCCCTTATACCCCCCCGCCGCCCCCTCACCCCCCTCCACTAAAGTTCGCGTCCACTTACCCCTCCACTAAGGACCCACTTGGAGCCTCTGATCCCGGGGTGCAAAAACACACTAATAATGGAGGGGGTTGTTTGTGTATGGGCAAAGGGGGGGGGAAAGGGGGGGGGGGGGGGGGGAAAAAGGGGGGGGGGGGGTTGCCAGGTGTTCTCCCCTTTTGTTGAGTCCTTGTAGAGAGAGAGAGAGGGGGGAGAAAAAAAAAAATAAAAAAATGGAAAAAGGAGGGGGGGAGGAGGGGGAGAAAAAATTGGAAAAAAAAACGAAAAGGGGGGGGGGCAGAGGAAAAAAAATTTCTTTAAAAATTTTTTGGGGGGGGGGGGGTTAAAAAAAAAAAAAAAAAAATTTTTTTTGGGCCCACCTTTGTTTTTTTATTATCCTCTATTAATGTTTTTTTATCCCCTTATTTTGGCCCATTTATAGCCGTAAAAAAGGGTTTATCATCTAAAAAAATATAAAAAGTTTCTTTAAAAAATAAAAATTTGTTTTAAGTGATATTCTTCTCTCTCTCTCTCTCTCTTCTCTCTCTTCTCCTCCTTCTCCCCCTTCTCTCTCCTCTTCTCTCTCTCTCTTTTCCTCTCTCTTTTCTTAAAATATGAAAAAGGGATCTTTGTTCACTTTCATCCACGCAAATTTTCATTTTAAAAAAAGTTTAAGAGAGAGAGAGAGAGAGAGAGAACAGAGAGAGAGAGAGAGGGGAGAGGAGAGAGGAGAGGAGAGAGAGAGAGAAAAAGGAAAGAGAAATCCAAAATTTCTTTCCCCAGCCGCCGTCCGCTATAAAGAGGCGAGTAACCACCGGCTCTTTGACTAACTGACCGTGATGAACGCGTCTCACACCCTGCATCCGACCCTGACCTCCCCTTCCATAACCCACACCCAGCCTCGCGAACACCTCCGAACACGCCCTTCACCCCTTCACTAATAATCACTAAGAACACACGAGCCAATAGGAGAGTGGCAATGGCTTCGACGAGGAGATGGAATAAGGTTTGCGAGATCGAGGTCAAATAGGGATGGAATGAGACGAGGTGGCGGTCAGCGGGGATGATATTGGGTAGTTAGGTTATCGAGGCGACACACGGGATAATGACCACTGCGGTAATGCGGCGTAATGACCATCTTTCCCCCTCACACACATGTCCCGAGAGGGCGACGACAGGGATGAGAGGGAATGAGAGGGAGAGGGAAACTGAGTGGGACTGAGGTGGTGGTGGTGGTGGTGGTGGTGGAAGATAGGTAGGTTAAGGAGGTAGATAAGTGAATAAAGTGAATAGGCAAGTGAAAAAAGATACTTTACTAAAATAATATTTTAAATGGCAGTATATAATGATAATGGGGGTACAAAAAAATTAGTTAGTAATAGTATTAGAAATTTAAAAAGTGGGGGCATTTTTTATTTGTATTGAAACCCTTTTCAAAAACACACAAACACACACACACCCCACCCCCCAAACACACCCCACACACCCAAAACACACACAAAAACACACACACACACACACACACAACACCCCAAAAAAAAAAAAAAAAAAAGCATAAAGGTTTCCCCCCCCCCAAAACCCAAAAGGGCAACCCCCAAAAAAACCCCCGGTTATACAAAAAATTCTCCCAAATAAAAGGGGAAAAAACGGGGGGGAGGGGGAGAGGGGGGAGGGATAGGGGGAAAAAAAAAAAAAAAAAAAAAAAAAAAAAAAAGGGAAAAGGAAAAGGAGAGGGGAGGGGGGGGAAAGGGAGGAAAGAAAAGGGGGCCCTCTAATTAAAGGGAGGCAAAAAAACAAATTTTGGCCCGGGGAAAGGATCTTCCCAATAAAAGGGGGCCCTTTCCCCCCCAAACCTTTTCTTAATTCCCTCCCGGCCACCCAAGGAAAAAACCTTTGGACCCAAACCCAAATTTGGGAAATAATTTAAACATTTTGGGGGGGGGGGTTAAAAGTTTAAATTTTCCTTAAAACCTTTTCCCAAAACCCCAACCACCAAAAACCCCCACCAACCTTTCCCCCTTTTATTAAAACCCCGCCCCCCAAACCCCCCATGCCCCCTTTTGATCCCCCCATTCCCCCATAAAAACCAAAACCCTTTTTTTTCCTCCAAATCTTTTTCTGTCTTCTTTTTTCCCTAATTCCTTTTTCCCCCTTCCCAAATAATTTTTCTTCCTTCCTCCTTTTATCCTCCTCTTTTTCTTTCTTCCTTCTTTCCTTTTCTCTTCTCCTTCCCCCTTTTTTTCTTTTTCTCCCCTTTCTTCTTTCTTCTTCTTCTTCTTCTTCTATTTTTTTTTTTCTTCTCTCTCTTTTCCCCTCCCCTCTCTCTCTCTCTCTCTCTCTCTCTTCTCTCTCTTCTCTCTCTTTTCTCTCTCTCTCTCTTCTCTCCTCTTTCTTCTCTCTTCTCTTCTCTCCTCTCCCCTCTCTCTCTCTCTTTCTCTCTATATGCGTACAAGACTCAAGAAAGGGAAAAAATTTTCCCTATCTAATGATCGGGAAGTCAAATATGTAAAACCATTCTTTACCTTTTACACACAAATATATTGATTACGTTATTAAATCAGCATAACGAATACAAGACATTGAAAAGAACCGGATAGAAAAAATTAGTTCAATCACTTCTTGACTTACTAATTATTAATCCAACACAATATAAATTTTTTACCTTGTTAGGTTATTCAGAATACTGGTTTTTTGAGTATGTAAGTGTAGATGGTTTTTTTGCTTCTCCTGACGATTAATTTGTATTTGAGGAAGCTTCAGGCAGAGAGAGAGAGAAAGAGAGAGAGGAGAGAGATTGAGAGGGGAGAGGGAGAGAGAAGGAGAAAAGGGGGAGAGAGAGAAGAGAGAAGAGAAGGGGAGGGGGAGAGAGAGAGAAGAGAGAGAGAGAACACAGAGAGAAGAGAAAAAGAGACAGACAGAAAAGGGAAAAAAGAGAGGGCAAAGACAGAGAAAAGAAAGACGGAGAGGGACAGGAAAAGGAGAGAGAGAGAGAGGAGAGAGGAGAGAGAGAGAGAGAGAGAGAGAGAGAGAGAGAGAGAGAGAGAGAGAGAGGCCCCAGGCAGCAGCGGGTGACGGGGAAGAGCATATCGCCACCCCTCGTCACCTCCGCCACCACTCGGAAAAACTAGTCATTTGTCTGCCGCTAATGAGGAACGGCGGAGGGCGGCCGGCGCGACCCTGTGGCCCGAGGGCGGCGAGGCAGCGCCCTGCCCTCACCCCTCCTGGCACGTCTTCCTGTCCTCCTGTCCTTCTGTCCTTGTGTCTTCCTGTCTATTTGTGTCTCCTGTCCTTCTGTCCTTTTTGTCTTTCCCGTCTATTTTTGTTCCTGCCTTCTTCCCTTTTGTCTTCCGTCCCATTTGTGTCTTTCCCGGGCCCCTTTTTTCCTTGTGCTCCCGTTTTTTTTGGTCTCCTGTCCCTTTTTCCCTTTGTCTTCCTTCATTTGGTTTTTCCCCCTTCCTTTTTTTTCCTGTTATTGGGGTCTCCTGTCCCTTTTCCCTTTTTTGTCTTCCTTCTATTTGGGCTCCGGTTTTTCCCCCTTTTTTTTCCCTTTCCGGGTTTTTTGGGGTCTCCTTTCCCTTTGTCCTTTCCCCCGTTTTATTTTTGTTCCTTTCCTTTTCCTTTTGTCTTCCCGTTATTTTTGTTTTCCCCGTCCTTCTTCCTTTTTGTCTTTCCCGTTTTTGTGTCTCCTGTTTCTGTCCTTTTGTCTTTTGTCTATTTTGTTTTTTCCCTTTCCCTTCTCTCCTTGTCTTCCTTCTTTTGGTTCCCTTTTCCCCTTTTTCCTTTTTTCTCCTTCTTTTTCTCTCCTTTCTTCTTTCTTTTCTTTCCCCTTTCTTTTTTTTCCTCCCCCTTTCGTGTTTCCTGGTCAGGTTCCCCCCTTCCTCCTCCTTTTTCCCCTCATTTTTGGCCTGGGGAGGCCTTTTTGCCCGTTGTTTGTTTCTCCTTTTCCCTTTTCCTGGGGTTTTGTTAAATTTAAAAAATTTTATTATATTTTTTTTTTTCTCTTTTTTCCTTTCTTTTTTTTTTTTTTTCTTTTTTTTTTTTTTTTTCCTTTCGTTTTTCCTTTTTTTTTTCCCCCCCTTTTTTTTTTTAATATAAAATTGTGAAGTTGGTTTTCCCTTTCCCCCTCCCTTTTTTATTGGATTGAGGGGTTACAAAATTTTTTTACATTTTTTTCTTTTCCCTTTTTTATTAAATTAGTTTTTTTTTTAAACTTAAATTAAAAGGGTTTTTTAAATTTTTTTTTCATTGTAAATTTATCCCACAAAATTTAACAAAAGGGAAGGGGTTTAATGTATGTTTAACCCCGTGTTTTAAAATTTTAATTTTAGTTTATAATTTTTTTCCCCCTCCCCCTTTCCCCCTTGTTTTCCCCCCCGGATTAAAAACTTTTTTTTCTGTAAAAATTTTGTTTTTTAAAAATTTTTAAAAAATTTGGGGTTTTTTTTTTTTGTGTTTTGAAAGGAGGCAAATGTTTTTTTTTTTGCCCAACCCCCCCCCCCCCCCCCCCCCCCCCCCCCGGTTAGTGGGGTGGTGGGCGGGGGGAGAGGGTGGGGGTGAGGGGGGGGGGGGAGGGAAATGGGGGTGAATGGTGAGTGGGGATGTGAGGGGAGAGGGTGGGGTGAGAGGAAAGTGATTGGGGTGAGTGGTGAATGGAGGTGAATGTTGGGGTTGAAAGGTGTGAGGTTTTGAGGGGTGGGGTAGGGGGTGGGGGGGGAGGGGGGGTGGACGTAGGGGGTGGGGGGGTGGGCGTAGGGGTGAGGGGGGGGGGTTAAGGGGGGGTAAATCCAGGGAAAAAATTTAGTGGGAAGTGAGTGGGAAGAGACAATGTTTTATTTGCTGTTTTTGGGTTTTACTACTCTTTATTTTTTGTTATTATTTTGTTTTATCATTATAAATTTCATTATTATTATTATTTTTATTTTTTTTTATTTTCAAACAAATTTTTTTTTTCCTTTTTACTATTGTTAATTTTTGTCATTTTTTTATCAAAATTTTCCTTTTTAATTTGCTCTATCATATATTATTAGGGGTTATCATTTTTTTTACTTTGTTTCACTGTATGACAAAATTTTCAAATTTCATGTTTACTTTCTAGCAAAATGTTTTTATTTTTATGGTTTTGTAACATAAGTGTTTGATTTTAGTAGTAATAATAGTGTAGGAGTTGGGAGGGGGTAGTAATAGGGAGTTTGTAGTGCCGAGTAATAGAAGTAAAGGTTGTAGTAGTAATAATCATTTTTCAGATTTTGTTTTTTCCTTCACTTTTTAGTGCCTTGTTTCCAGCGTCGCCTTGATGTTTAGTGTAAGTGCAGCTAATTCCTGGGACGGGAATTGTCATTTTGTCTTTTTCCTCTTTCCTTCTCCCCCTCATTATCATCCTACTTATCATCCTCGTTCTCCTCCTCCTGCTCCTCTTCCTCATTCGTATATATCGTATTATCCCTCTTCCTTTTCCTTTGTTATCATCTTATGTTGGTTCTTACGTATCTTCATTCATCTTGTTGTTGTTGTTGTTGGAAATTGGAGAAGGAGGAAGAGGATAAGGATGATGAGGATAAAGAGGAGGAGGAGGAGGAGGAGGAGGAGGGATGTCGGACAAAGAACCAATTTTCGGCCTGTGCCCAACTCAGCGTCGCATTAACTTTGTTGGCAGCAGAAAGAGACACTTACCAACTTCTCCAACCTCGGGGAAGCGCCTCCTCCTCTTCCTCCTTCTTTGACATCTCTCCGTGTTCTTCTCCTTTCGTATCATATTTATCCTGGTTTCCTTATTTCATATTTTTTCTTTTATCTGTATTTCTTCCTTTTACTTTTTCTGCTCTCTTTCCCTTATTTTTTTCATCGTATTCTGTTTTGTGACAACATTACGTTACGCACTTTTATCATCACCAGATGATGAAAATAAATAAGAATTAAAAAAGAAAAAAAGTAAAAGGTTTTGGGCCCCAACCCAAAAATTTTACTTTTCAAAATATTAAACTATAGTTAATATCCCCCTACAAATAAATATCAACCCTTTTCCCATATTAAACCATGGTAGAGGTGTGGGCTCGCGTGCAGCGTCCCTGCGTTCGATCCCCCCCAGGTTCCCCCCAAAGGGTTTATCCTGGCGTGGGGGGAAATTTGGGAAAAGTCAATAACCCCTTGGGCGTTGGTACTTGGGAAAGTGTTAGTAGGATTTAAGTATCTTATCTTATTTTTCCTATAATACATTTTATAGTTTCCCCTCTATATTTCCTTTTATCAGTGCCTTTTCTCCTATTACGAGTCCCCCCCTCCGTTCTTTCCCCCTCCTCTTCCTCCTCTTCCCCCCCTCCAAACACCGTCACTCCTCTCCCCCCTTCCCTCCCCACCTCTCACAGACACAGTTGGGCTACATTCGCTCAAAATATATACACAAGAGTGGGAAAAATATACAAAATTTAACGCTACTGGACCTGCCATGTTGAATTTCGTTTGCTGGGAGGGGGAAGGGAGGCAGGGGAGAGGAGGAGGAAGGGAGAGGGGGAGGAAGGGGGTGAGCAGTCCAAACTTGTCGGGAAAAGTTCAACTAACGAGGGTTGGAGCGACTTTGATAGGTCCCCCCCCCTACCCCCCACCCCCCTTGGGAGAGAAGAGAGAAGGGAGGAGGAGGAGGAGGAGGAGGAGGAGAAGGAGGAGGAGGAGGAGGAGGAAGAGGAGGAGGAGGAGGAGGATAGTGACTGGGATTGGAGACGAGTGGTAATGAGGGAGATAGCGGTGGGAAGCAGAGTCATAATCGTAGTAGTAGTTGTAGTAGTAGTAGTAGTAGTAGTAGTAGTAGTAGTAGTAGTAGTAGTAGTAGTAGAGTAGTAGTAGAAGTAGGAGTAGTAGTAGTGGTGGTGATGGTAGTTGTTGCTGCAGCTCAAAAAAAAACGTGACTATTCAGAAAATTTAAGAAAACTATACTAAACACTTTAAAATAACAAAGTGAAGACAAATATTCTCTCTCTCTCTCTCTCTCTCTCTCTCTCTCTCTCTCTCTCTCTCTCTCTCTCTCTCTCTCTCTCTCTCTCTCTCTCTCTCTCTCTCTCTCTCTCTCTCTCTCTCTCTCTCTCTCTCTCTCTCTCTCTCTCTCTCTCTCTCTCTCTCTCTCTCTCTCTCTCTCTCTCTCTCTCTCTCTCTTATCTTCTTATACCCTCATATTCTTTCTTCATCTCCCCATAATTCACCTCCTAACATCCCTCTCCCGCGCTTTCCTTCCTCCCTTCCCTCAAAGCTCCCTTTTTGAGACTATTCAGAAAGAGGAGGAGGAGGAGGAGGAGGAGGAGGAGGTAGAGGAGGAGGAGGAGGAGGAGGACTTAAATAGAGCGTCAATCATCTTTGCCCATGCCAGGAGAACAGTGTCGTCCTCCATCACGATATGTTCTTCAATGCATAACAATAGGCTTGTAAATACTGCGGTCGCATACCAAGGAGGAGAGGAGAGAGGAACACATAGGAATACACAGGAAGAACAGATACCAGGAGTCCCCTTGGTCTATCTATAATGAGGGTATCTGCTGAACTACATACTATTAACTATCAAACTACATGTAATAGAACAGTTAGAAAAGGTTACCATGCCCCTAAAGAGGATAGGAACATGAAAAATTTCGCAGTGAAGAAATATAGGATATGAAATATGGTAACTAGAACTACCGTTAACACCAAATTAATCCGGTGGATGTTTTAATATAACTCGGGAGCAATTTAAAACCCATTTATTTTACAGTACGCGTCTTGTTTGTTTATAAATGTAGTTATTGTACTGGCTTCGACAGTATTAGCTGGTAATTTGTTCCACCGATTAACAACTCTGACATTGAAATAATTATTTTAAAGATCTGTGATGAAATGCTGACTATTCAGTTTTTGAACCATTGTTTCTTGTTGTCACTTGAAGAGAAAGCTCGAATAGGTTCTCTTGATTTGATGATATGAAATCCTTTAAAGATTTAAAAGTTTCTAAAAAGTTCTCATGAGCTCTACGATATTTTAGGGAAATCATTAAGTTTTCGTAACCTCTCTTCATAAGATGAATTTCGCAGAGATGAAATAAGTTTGGTAGCTCTTCTTTAAACAGATTCTAATCTCATTTTTGTCTCTGGTATTGAGCGAATTTGGTTTTATCTATTCCTTCACTTGCATGTCTATCTATTAATTAATTAATTCACCTATTCATTAGCATATTTGCACATGATCAACCTGAACATATACTCACACATTTCTTCCTCTACATTTCATATATGTCTACTCTTATCTATTATCTGGTTTTCCTTGTTATCCTTTCTTATCTCTTTATTCCAATTAGTTTCCTTTTATATACCAGTTTTTCTTCCTCTCGTTTACCTCCCGCAGTCTCTCCACTCCTCACCTCTAATCGCTTGCTCTCGACAGAAAGTGAGAAGTCCACGTTGAGATGAACTCCATTTGACTCACAACGACCCTTATTCCCCATCCCCGTCCTTCCTCCTGCCGCTACCCCCACCATCTGCCCCCTCCTTCTGCCCCCCACTACCTCCTATCGCCCCCCTTCACCACCCCCTATCGTTTTATGACATACCCTGCCGAAACCTCCCCGTTGTTTTCCCTGCATGTACCTATAGCCACCCTTGCCGCCCCCTGCATCCATATATATCATCCCTCTTGCAGCCCATGCCATCTATAGGCACATATGTGTCACATATATTCCCATGCCCTGTCATCCACCGCTGCCTCTCGCTTCTTGCTTTATATTGTATAGCTGCATCTAGTCTATCACAACCAGTGGCAGCTCGTGGCATAGGGCTGCAGAGCTGCAGCACCCCCAGACACTCACTGCCAGGTGTATGATGCATTTAGAGACACAGCAGAATTGATACACTACTAACAAATATATCATAATAAAAAGTCATTATATGTTATTTAATTATTTTCAATACGTTACTAAGTGAGTTTTCATTAAAACGAGACCAAAATGTAAGTTACTTTCCTATTTGCTGTACGATTCTGTCTGCGCCGCCGCCACGCCACTTGTGAAAACAATGAGCTGCAGTCGAGGCAGCTAAGTCTCGTCCCTCTCGTGTTTACAGTGTGTTTAGGCGGTGTGGTTAAATCGGGCTTTCTTTAATTACCCTCTGACGAAGGAAAATCCAGTGAAGTATTTGCAAAACATCAACTTTTCCCAGCTGACATAAAATGAAAAGACTGAAATCAAGCGATATCGACTTTATTTTCAAGTAATACTGTAATTCTACCATCACCACCTCAGCCATCCCCTCTACTACCAACACTACCACCCCCGCCATCCCTTCTACCACCACCACTACTACCATGCCCTGAAATCCGTGAACATCAACTACAATTTATACCTGAGATAGGTAAAATTTGTGTATCCTACTGTTGTGTGAAGCTTGCAGTCCCTCCATTGTATTTTATCACGAGCCGCCACTGATCACAGCTGTACACAAGCGGATAATTCCTATATAGTACAGTTTGTCACAGCCACCTGTTTACTAAATGCAGTCTAAACAAACTACAATTCAATGCAGTAGTTTTCAAACTTTTTTTGTATGAGCGTACAAACGAAGAACGAAGAATTAACGTATGAAGAATTAGGATTTTTTTAGTACACCTACCTCTCTTTTTAGTGTAATGTTCCTAAAAATATTACCCGAAAGTAGTTCAATATTGCATTGTGTTTATTAACGACATAATTCACATAACGCGCGCGCGCGCGCACGCACCACACACACACACACACACACACACACACACACACACACACACACACACACACACACACACACACACACACACACCACACACACACACACACACACACACACACACACACACACACACACACACACACACACACACACACACACACACACACACACACACACACACACACACACACACACACACACACACACACACACACACACACACACACACACACACACACATTAACATAATTAATTGTTATAAATAAGTATTGGTCATGTAGTATTAGATCAAAATATATTTTTTCACTATATTCTTTTGCACTTAATCTATATATAACAAATATACAGCGTCAGTGGATTTTTTTTTCTTTTTTTTTCGGCTTGCTAAGATTACAGTGACACATAGTTTAGGAGTCACTGGTCCATCAGTCTTATGTGAAAGTCTATTACAGCTATGCGACTATGCCCCCTGTCAACTACCTGCAGTTAATTACAAGTCATTTTTTTGTCAATCAAAACCATTTATATTTAACATTCCACAGCTATTCACGGTCCTTCACAATCGGCCACAATATTTTTACAGCTAATCAAATTCCACCCACAATAATAACAGCAATACCACCACCACTACAACTACGACTATTATACTACTACTTCTATACTGCTACTATACCAGTATACTACTGCTACCACTGTAGCCCTCCCACAATCTCCCTCCCCTCTTCCCTCCCCTACTCCTCCCCATCACCATTACCATTACCATTAACATCAGTAAGTGGACGCGTATCACCCTATGTAATGGGCCTATAGTTAATTTTGTCATTAGGAATGGAATGAGTTGGTGTGTTGATGGGTAAGGGCAGGGCGAGGGGTGTTAAATGAGGTGTGAGGCGAGGAGGCGCTGGCGGAGACTCGCCTCGTTTGTAGGCTCTGATCCTTCACTTAGCCGTGTCTGATTCCTTACATGCAACATTTGTTTTTCACTCACCAAAACCTTTTTATTGGTTCGTTTGACTGTTTTATTACAACTTGCCATCAATTCATTTTATCTGCTTATTCAAATTATTTTTTTGTGCTGGGATTAGTTTGTTTCAGAATAATTACTCGTGGTAGGTAATTATTTCTATTTTTTTAATAAGTTACGACTTTCATTGTTATTGTTGTGACAACTCTGATGATAATGATGAAAATTATGATAATGATGATGATGATCTAATGAATAATTAAGTTTTTACCGCCACATAAATGAGTTACGAATTATGTTTTTTTATGAAAGATAATAAAATACGGTAAGATAAGGAGTTACGGACTCGCTCAGCACGAGTATTTGGCGTTGTCGGTACCTGTGCATGAGGACAAAGATCCGGATCTTCAAGTCGCTTGTGATCCCTGTCTTACTTTATGGTTGTGAGACATGGACACTAAATAACGACTTGAAGAGACGAATCGATGCCTTTGGTAATAAGTGTATTCGCAGAATCATGGGGTATCGCTGGGATGATTCCGTGTCAAATCAGCGATTGCACCTTAAGACTGAATCGAGGCCTATTACCTATATAGTCCGTCAGCGCCAACTTCGGCTATATGGGCATGTGGCACGCTACCCTGAAACCGATCCTTCCCATCGGGTTGTATCTGTAAGAGACAATCCGGCGTGGAGGAGGCCAAGGGGGCGCCCACAAAGCTCGTGGCTGGGACAAGTTGATGCATGTTTCCTGTCGAGAGCTGCTTGATAAGGGAAGGGAGCCTGCATGGGGACTCGCGCGTGGTGAACCCCGGGAGTGGCGTCGTAGGGTGGGCGAGGCGACCCCCCCCCCCGACGTATGCCCCCAATGATTGATTGATGTAAGATAATCCTTAGCATGTAGAGGTAATCCTTCATTGCACTGGTCGCGACTGGCGAGCGTGCACTGAAGTTTGCGGCTTTGAGAAAACAACTATCAATGATAGTAATGATATCATTATCATTATTGATGTCATTATTGTTATTATCATTATCATTATGATTATCTTTATTGTTATTATTATTACTATTTTCATCATCATTTGTATGATTACACTGGGGAACAATTTGAAAAGAAAAAAAATTGTTGAGTTAGATTTTCGAGCTTATTTAGACTAAAATTGGCATGCTGATTCCAAATCTGTAGTCAGTTTTTTTCTAGCACGTCAAGTTTTTTCTCCACAGCTTACCCTCCAGATAAGCAAAATTCCACTTGTGAGCTGTAGTAAAACTTGCCAGCTGATTACGATTTGACTCATCGAGAGCTATGTGGCAACTTGTTTGTGCAGTTACAATTGAGACAGTGCGGTGAGAGGTGTGTGCAGCTCCCAATAGGTCAGTACTATCAATATCTGCAAACAGAAAGCTAGGATAGCAGGAATTAGGAGGATTTGTTATGGCTTTTCTCTTAACCTTGTAACAACATACCATTGTAATTTCTATTTCGTTTTATGCTGTTTTGTTTTGTTTTCAAAGCTTGTAACTATTCCAGCTTAGTGTTTTATTTACATAGGTATATATTTCTTTTGTTTCAGATCATGTCTGCTCCTGCTACGTCTCGTCGTAAATGCCTAAACAACCCTGACTCCTTCTGCTATATATGTGGTAGTTTCACCATTCCAAGTCAGAGGGCAAGCATCAGCGTATTTGTCAAACAAGCATATTTCGCATATTTTAAAGTGAAACTCGGTGATCAAGACAAGCTATGGGCCCCTCACAAAGTGTGCAAGCAGTGTGTCGAGAGATTACGGCTGTGGACCAAAGGAACACGTGAAAAGTTGGCATTTGGTATCCCCATGGTTTGGCGAGAGCAAAAAGATCATTCCACAGACTGTTACTTTTGTTTAGGGAAAACATCAGGATTTAACAAGAAAAATAAAAGTAAAATAGAATATCCTAATCTACCGTCAGCTATAAGACCAATGCCTCATTCAGCTGAAATTCCAGTGCCAGTTTTCGAACAACTACCTCCTCTAGAAGATCTGAGTGATGTTGAAGAACGCAGTGACAGCAATGATGCAGATTTTGACATTCACGAGGATTCAGTTCGTAGGGGATTTGATCAGCACGAGTTGAATGATTTAGCACGTGATTTGGTCCCTATCCAAAAAAGCTTCAGAAATACTAGCATCAAGACTGAACGAGAAAAACATACTTGAACAAGGAGTGAAGGTATCATACTTTCGAACCAGAGAAAGTACATTTCTGCAGTACTTTTGAAGTGGGCCCGCGGTTTGTGTTTTGCCATAACATTCCTGGTTTACTGAAGGAATTAGGGCTTTCAATCTACATCCAAATGAATGGCGATTGTTTATTGATAGCTCAAAGCGGAGCTTGAAGTGTGTCCTTCTACACAATGGCAATTTGTTTGGCGCAGTCCCTATTGGGCATTCGGTCTGTCTTCGTGAAGAATATGGAGATGTAAAGAGAGTCATTGAGTTATTGCAATATGACAAACACAATTGGATCATCTGTGTTGACCTTAAAATGGTGTCCTTCCTTCTTGGTCAACAACGTGGATACACAAAGTATCCCTGCTTTCTCTGTATGTGGGATAGCAGAGCTCGAGAGAAGCATTGGGTTCAGACGAATTAGCCTCCGAGATCTGATCTTTAAAACCCGGAGATCCTAACATTGTACATGAGCCACTTGTTGACAGGAAGAAAATAATATTCCCACCTCTGCACATAAAACTAGGTCTCATGAAACAATTTGTAAAAGCATTGTCAACTGATGGCGACTGTTTGAAGTACATCATCTTGGCATTTCCTGGACTGTCAATTGAAAAATCAAGGCCGGTGTGTTTGATGGTCCACAAATTCGACAGCTCATCAAAGATGAACATTTCAACGGTACTATGTCAGACCTTGAAAGAATGCTTGGCTATCATTCAAAGACGTCGTCAAGAACTTTCTTGGGAAAAAACACGTGCAAGTAATTACACAGAAATTGTTCAGAAACTATTGGAGAGCTACAAAGCGCTTGGTTGCAACATGAGTATTAAAGTACATTCTTTGCATAGCCATCTTGCCAACTTTCCGGAAAATCTTGGTGCTGCTAGCGACGAGCAAGGTGAACGATTTCACCAAGATTTGAAGGTTATGGAAGAACGTTACCAGGGTAGATGGGATGTGCATATGATGGCTGACTATTGTTGGAGCATCAAACGCGATAGTCCTCAAGTTGAACACTCCAGACAAAGCTACAAACGTAAATTTTTACCTTAACCTGCACACAATTATAGCCTTATCCTTTCTAAAAACATGATAATGTTAAATAAACATTCTATTCATGCCTATTTCTTTCATTTTTCATTGTATGTTAACATTTGCAACTTTTTATAAAATAAGCACTGTTACTGTTATGTACAGTATTTTTCATATTTTTTAAGAAAACGAAAATCCTACAGTTCAAAAACTTGACGTGATAGAGAAAAACTGAGATCAGTTTTGGATTCAGCACCCAAAAATTACTTAATAACAAGTGTCAGACCTAACTCAACAAAAATTTGTTCCCCAGTGTTATCATTATTATCAATCCTACAAACCATAATGTAGCCTATTCACAGCTACTATTCGGATTGATATTGATATATTTATTTGGCCATGTAGTTTTGTACATATGAATATATTACATATAGTGATAAAGCCAGGTCCAATAAGCCGAAGCTTTTATAGGACCTGAAAGCTTGAAAAGGATTGGAACCCACAAGGCAGGCGTCGAGGCCGTCATTATCATTATCATCATTATCACCTATGATGATGATAGTAATTATCATTTGCAGCATAACCACATATTTTGTAAGACTGAATTTGCTATTTATATTAATTCATGGCCCAAAAATTCTCGCCAGAGAGGCAATAAACCTGTCACGGGTAGCCGCCTTGGAGTGGGTAAAGTTGGTCTTTGATAAGTAACAAGTTATAATATAATACATAGGATCCTACCATGTAGTAGGCTTACTACTATCACCACGTCTCAAGTTTTCATCAATAACCTAAATACACAAGCTGTCAGTAACTTTTTTATTCAGTGTAGTTATGTACGTATCCTTTTGGTAGGTGCATGCGTCTCTTTCTCCATGAGTGTTTTACCGAAGTGGCTCGTATATAGCCTATTACTTTACTTCTTACCATAATTATCTACACTATGTATACTGGTAGAGAGGGAGGGAGTATGATTTATGTTCACCTTGATGGATCCTGAGAAACTTTCTCTCTCCGAGTTTTCATCGCAAATCAATATATTCGGTCCTCGGAGAAATATCTTAAATGTTATTTTTTTTTTTAGAATGAAGCTAGAGGTAGCTAATGTTTACTTACTACTTTTTTCTTCTTGTGACTTGCATTGATTTGTTTAACTCGCTGTGGTCACTTTTACGGTGGGGGCGTCAGGTTTGGAGGTTAAAACGTGGATTAGGTTTAGATTAGAATAGGATTAGGTTAGGTTAGGAAGTTAAAAACTACAAAAAACTTTCCGTACAAAAAATATTATACGTATATATATATACCTACTGTCGGAAATTATAAATTTCTGCAGAAATAATTAAGAATATTACTAAAATTAAATAGTAGTAAACATAGGAGTAATATAAATTTATTGGGAAATTTTTTTTGGGGCCCTCGTTATCTTTGGGGAAACGCGTTCGGGGGGAACAACACCCTAAATCCGCTTTTTAACACACACCACCGAGGCGAGAAGTTCATCGCCCTTTGCTCCTTATCACTTTAGAAACACCTCTTTGGTTTCCGGGGTAAATATTGTAAATATTTTCATGAAGAGCAGGGTTTACTAAACCCAAATATCCCTATCCATGATTCTGCTTTTTAACTCGGAAGGTTTCGTCTCCCTCCCAATATTGTCTTCAACCCTCAACATCTAAGAGGGTCCCCCAGCTAAGTACAAGTTTTTGCGGAGGCCCCTGTGGGTTCCCACTACAGTTCTCCTACTTTTTGAAAAATTTTTAAATAATAGGGTTTTTAGCTGGTTACAAAAGATTGGACAGCCACTCCCAACCAGGAAAATTTTTTTTAGTGGTAGTTATTTTAATTTCTATTTTGTCCCTTAATTTAATTCTTTTTTTCATTTTGTGAGTTTAATTCAAGACCAGTTTTTTTTTTATTTTGGGAAGTGAAACCAAATTCAAGTCATCCAAATAAATTTTAAATTTCCCACAACTAAAAAATTTGGCCCCCTTCAAACCGGGAAAAACCCCCCCTTTTTTACTCAGGGGCGGGGGCCCGGCTATTTTACCCCACCTATCCCTAGCTTATGTTGGCCTTTCCCTTGTCATTTTGTGTTTCCCACCCCCCCCCGAAAAAGGGGGCCCCTTTTTCCGGAGTGCACATTGCATTTTTTGGAAGGGAGGTGCAAGGGCCGAAAATTTTTTTTTGAATATTCAGAATTCAAAAAACCCCTTTAAACCCCCTTTTTTTATACGGGCCCTATCCCCTGATGGGAAAGGTAACCATCAAAGGGGGACCTAGTGTGGAGGGTTTTTATTTGAGGATAGGGATGGCCTCCATCGGGTTTTTTCAGAAAAGGGAATCACTTGTTTTCTTGTGCACAATAAAACCCCAAAAAATTTTTCCCCAAAAAAAACCATCCTCATTTTGTCGAGGCCAAGCGCTAAAAAAAGATCTTAAGGGCCATAAATGGAAATTTGGGAAAGAGTGAGTTTAAAGGCCACTCATTTTGTTGGGGGGAAAAAAAACCCCCCCGAGGGATCTGCGGATCATGGACGGTACACCCAACCTTTGAAGGCAGACAACATTTTTGGGAAACAAAGTCTCCAAAGCCATAGGCATCATCATAGCTTTTGGGGAAAAAAAACCCCAGCAGCCATTACAAAAATTTTTTATTTTTAAACTCTGGTACTACAAACCTTTTTTATTTAGAGTCAATATTTTTTTTTTTTTTGGTTTAATTTTTAAATTCATAACTAAAAAGTTCCTCAAAATTTCAATTTCCCCAAATTAAACTTTTTTAGAAATTTTATTCCAAAAATTTTAAAATTTTTTGTCTGTCTCCATATTTTTTCCCTTAGTTTGGGGGGATTAGGGCCACAGAAAAAATTTTTAGCAGGCCAAAAAGGGCACGGGGCAAAAAAGTTCCTGGGTCAAATTTTGTACCCCCTGGGGTTTTCATGGGGAAAATTTCCCCAAATTTAAAGTGGGAAAGCACAGTTGGGAAAAAAAGATAAGTATCAATAAAATCTATATTTACTCTAGAAAATGAGGCGGAAGTTGAAAAAGTGAAGCTTTAAAATCTGTGATCAGGCTGATTTTGAAGATCGCTTACAAAAAAACCATCCTTAAGATCGATGATGTATAGAAGAAAAGAAGCTTAAAACTTGACCTTTAAATTTTAAAAATTTAAAATTTAAAACCCATTAAAACAGCTGCCTGAGTTTAAAGGATAAAAGGGGGGGATTTGGGATTCCTTTTGGGCCCAAATTCGAAAGTAATATCCATGTTAGATCAGAGTTGACTGAAAGTGGATAAATTAAATTTACCTAAAGGCCCCAGATAAATGGTGATGCGGGAAAGGCTCTTTTCCCGGTTTTCCTTAAAAACCCGCTGGGCTTCAGAGTGGGGTAGTTTACTGAAAAAAAACCTACAAAGAACATAGATAAAAAGTTGAGAGCCCTTTGAAAGAAAATTGATTAACATCAAAGTACCCTCTCATAATTTTCAATCTCTGTCTGAATTTAGAGCAGATTTTTAAGAGTCCCTTTTAAAGAGAGCAAAAAATGCAGGTTGAAAATTTTAGAAGAATCTAGCGGGTTTTGCTGTCCCTTTCTTAGTAGAAAAATTTGGTTTAAAACCTAACTGATAAATTTCAGTTGAATTAAAAAAAGGATTACCCCTTCCCTGTAGAAGACATTAGAACTAGCCCTCTTAGACTTTATAAAAAAATTTTAAACCCCCAAGGGATTACAAGAAGGAAAAAAGGGGAAGGGGGAAAAAAAGGATGAAAGACCCTCCTTGCCCTCAAAATAGGGGAGGCAAAATTTTTTAGCAATCCAAAAGGGGTAAAAGGACCCCTTTTAAGATCCAGAAAAGGGTTCACCCCAACCAATTAATCCTAGCTCAAAATTCCCCCAGGCAGATTTTTTCACCCCAAACCCCAATTAATCCAACTCCCCCAAATTCCCCCGGCAGAGTTCCACACCCAAACCCAAATTAAAAACCTAAATCACAATTTTTTAAAAGTTTCTGTGTGAAGGGGGTCCAAAAAGCCACAAATTTCAAAAAGTAAAGGGGGGCCGTTGGGAAACGGCTAAAACGTATTAAAGTTAGGAAGATGTGAAAAAAAAGTACTTTTCCATCATAAGACAGAGGACTGTAGATTTAAATTAAAGCAGTGTCCCCTTTATGCTTAATATTTCCTCGTTCTTTGGGTTTTGTGGGGCGGGCCACCCAAATGGGGGAGTGGCACAGTATGCGTGTGCGGGGGGGGGCCCACGGGGGCTCATACAATTTAAAACTTCCCCACCCATAAAGGGTCAGTAAAACCCCAAAATTGGGGGGAAAATTTTTTTTTTTCAAGGCTGGGAAAAAACCCCTTTTGATCAAAGGGTCACAAAAAACTTTTATCATAAAAATTTTTCTGTAGTTTTAAAAATTAAAAAAACTTGTGGCCAGGTGGACTTGAAAATTTTTCAGGATTTTTAGGAGAAAAAAAACTATATAAAGAAACTAAACTAATTATAAACCAAAGGGTTTTGTAATTTTAACAAATAAGGCGGTTTTAAATATATTTAAAATTGAATGCTATAGGGTTTTGGAAAGTTTACCTAAAAAAATTTTTGGGTGGATAGAAAAAGGGAAAAAATTTATAAAGTAACAAAAGGCCAAGAAATTTAAAGGGTTTCCCAAATCCAAACTTAAGGGGTACAGTAATTCCATTGATCTATTTTTAATAGGACAGACCATACTGTTAAAAAAATACTGGTTTTAATTCAAGGAAAATGGTCCAGCTTCTTTAAAACAAAATCTGGACTGATTTCCCTTTTTCAAAAAATTTCCCTTTTAGATTCATAAAAAACTCAGATAATCTAGAGTAGTCCCTAGTATCACTTAGATACTAAGCATGGTGGGCTTCAAGAGACACATGGGAAATTAAGAAAAATTTTTGGGTTCCCAAAAGGGGTTTTTGGCATCAAGCCCGTTCTAAAATCCTGTTTTCCTAAAGTAAAAAGGTTTTCAAGGGCCAGCATACCAAAAATCCCCCCTCCACCCCCTTTTTCCTCAGGAAAGAATAGATTTATTAAGGTGCTTTTTGGGGTTTTGGCATTGAAATTTCACAGGTGCTATTTTTTCCCTAATTTAAATTTAGAAACCCCAAAATTTGACCAAAAAGGGTTTTATAATATTATTTCCCCTTTCCCAAATTTTTCCCCAGCTATTCACTTTTGAGAAAGGTCACCGATTTTACGGGAACAAACCCTTTTTTAATCCTTCAGGAATTTTTGGCCAGAAGGCAGCCCCAAAATTTAAATTTTTAGCGACAATGCTAAAAAATTTTTTGTTAGGTTTTCCCAAACCCGCTTGCCAAATTTTAAAAAAATGCCCGAGTGCCCAAAAGAACTAGAAGTTAAGGGGTTTTGGGGGTGGGGAAATTCCCTACCCCCCAAACCCCCTTTGGGTTTGGGGTTTCTATAGAGGAAAGTAGGGAAAGGTCAAAAACTGTCTAAGGGAAAATTTTTATTTAAGAAAGCCATAACTTGGATGACCTCCACACAAATTTTTTGGGGGAGATTGGGAAAGTAGAGTTAATAAAAGGCCCCCCCTCCTATGTCCCCCAAAAATTTAGGTACCAAAGCACTGACCCCCTTCCCCAACTATTGGGATGGTATTAGACTAAATTTTATTGCCCCATATCAATTTCAAGTTTTTTAAACTAAACCCATCATATCTAGATGCAGACCAAATAAATTTTTTAAAAATAAACAATTATCAAAAGTATTAAAAAATGGGATGACCTATGGAAAAAAGGAAAATTTAACCTCTCTGTTTTGATAGCCCCATCCTTATCTAGCAAATCACTGAAAAGCAAAAAGTAAAGGAGGGGGGGTGGTATTAATTGGGAAGTGAGAAAACCCCGGGCAGTTGGCCTTTTGGGGAGAATAAGGAAAGTTTTAAAGAGGCACAGGGGTTTATCAGAACTGTAAAATTAAAAAACAAAATTGGGGTTCCCTTTTTTAGAACGGGGAAAAAAATTATTTTCCACTGGAATAGTTTTCCGATTTTCCAGGGTCTAAGGTAATTTTTGGGGCAGCTAAACTAAATCCCGAAGAAAACCAAGACGGCCCTTTTTCTCCAAACAAAAAAAGCTGTTCCCGAAGAATCCTAAAATCCGCTTCCCTAAATTCAGGCAGAATTTGCAACAAAAGATTGAGGAAAAGGGCGGGTTTTTTTAAATTATTTTTAAATTTAATTTTTCCCTTTTGGGCCCCCGAAAAATCGGAAATTAAAATTTCTCCAGAGATTAAATTTAAATATTACTAAAAATTTTAAAAAGTTTGTAAGCATAGGGGGTTAAAATTTAAAATTTTTTGGGAAATTAAATTTTGGGGTCGTATATCTTTGGGAGCGAAGCGCTTCCCCCGGGAAAACAGGGGTGCCCCGCGCTCTTAGCACACACCAAACCCAGGCGAGAAAATTCATCGCCCCTTTGGCTCCTTTTTAAAACATTTTTGAGACACCTCGTGTTTTTTTCTCGTGTAAAAAAAATTTTAAAAGTATTCATGAAAGCATTGGGGTTTCTAAAACCCAAAAATCCCTGTCCCAAAAAGTCCTTTGAAAATCGGGGGGGGGGGGGGAAGGTTCGTCTTCCTGCAATATTGTCTTTTAAACATCAACAAACTAAGAGTCGCCAGCTAAGTACAAATTTTTTTTTTAGGGGGTCTGTCGGGTTTAACCCCTACAATTTTTCCTTTGCTTATTGAACCAAAAATTAAAGGTTTTTGCTTTTTGGGGGACATAAGTTTTTGGGCAGCCAATTTCCACCAGGTAAATATTTTTTTGTGGTAGTTAGTTAATTTTTTTAGTTGTCCCCTTAATTTTAAATTTTCTTTTTCAGTTTGTGAATTTTAAATTTAAACACCAGTGTTTTAATTTAAAATTTTTGGGTGTAACCATTCAAGTCATCCTATCAAATTTTTTTCCCACCCCCCCTATACTATATATAAACTACTTGCCTTATAGGGCCCGCCCTTGGGTGAAAAGCTCTGCTCTTGCCTGAAAGCTTTTGGTTTTCCTGAAAAGCTCTGGCCCCTTTGCCTGAAAAGCTCTGCTTTTTATAAAGGCTTGGGTTCTAAATTTTTGAACAAACATTATTGTATTTATGCGGGTATTTTTTAAAAGTTTCAAAAGTTTTATACCTATTTTTTCGAAAGTAATTTTTTTGCGGTTAAAATCAACCGAATCTCAGAATCCATTTGGATAAAAAAAACTATACTCCCAATTGTGTGGATAATTATGGTTGAGAAATACAAATCTAGCCTACCAGTGGTTCCCTTTGAAAAACTCGGTTTTACTGCAGTATACAAGACACGTAGGCCCTATACATATAGTTATAACTGTCCTTAACTTGAAGATCTCACCATTTGAAGTATTTCTAACCCCTACATCAGCCGTCGGAAATTAATAATAACATGAAGGGAAGGGGGGTCAGTTGGGTCAGATTACGTAAGCAATGTCTAGGTTAGGTTGGTGAACTAGCGGGGATGCTCGGGTGGGGGGGGGGCTGCGTCCCCCTACCCATAGGTGGGCGTTATCGCGATAAATTATCGCGATAATTTATCGCGATAACGATATCGGGTTATCGGTTATCCGATAAAAAAAATTCCCGCATTATCGATTCATCGGTCTCGCCATTAATTTTGGTTCCAAGCGGCGACTTCACTGTTATCTACGGTAGCGATAGCGATATTGATATTTTAAATAAAAAATCTTAAATGCTATCAGTAAACTGTTACCGTAGATAACAGTGAAGTCGCCACCTGCAGTGAAGTCGCCAGGCGCCAAGTATTACGAATTATAGCATCACTACTGATTTTTATGTGCCACTGAAGATGATACACAATAGTTTATGTCATGACTGTATAATCTACCCTGTTTCAGCGTTGTTTTATGCTTTGTATCTGCAAGTATAATTGTTGCGCATTTTGCTTCTCACGTTTTTCTTCGCACGACGACAATCAGCAGCTGATCACCTTTCGGGCGACAGGACACAAGACTTGCCAGATCTTTCAAACTTGAATAGAATTTGTTTTCACGTTGGCAGAGGAATTTTTATACATCCAAACATCTTCCGCAGCCAATTTTAAAAAAATTTTGTTATTCCCCTTAATTTCCAGAATTCCCCCGGGGGAAATCCGGGGTTAAAATACTACTGGGATTTTAGTAGGTATAAAAAAGGTCGCCCCCTTTTCGGTTTTTTTTGCTTTATTTTTTAAGTAAATTGCCAGATGAAGACACAAAGGTCCCTTTGGGCGCAGAACAGCTTTCAGTTCAGGGTTGGGGTTCGGGTTAGGGTTGGGTTCCTTTTCACAATGGAACCAAAAAAACCCCGTTTTTTTTTACAAAAATCCAGTGGCGGGGAAAATTTAAAAAAGGGAGAGAGAAAGGGGGGGATAAAAGAAGGAAAGAGAAGAAAGGGGAAAGGAAAGGAGAGAGAGGGGGGGGGAGGTGGGGGGTCAAAGGGAAAAAACGAAAGGAAAACAAAGGAGGGAATAAACGAGAAGAGAAGAAAAGAGAGAGGAGAAAGAGAGGAGAGAGAAAAACGAGAGAGAGGGAGAAAGAGAAGAGAGAGAGATAACGGAGAAAGAGAAAGGAAGAAGAGAGATAAGGAAAAGAGAGAGAGAGGGGGGGGGGAGAGATAACCCCGAGAGGGATAAAAAGGAGAGAGATAACGGGGGAAGAGAAAAGAGAGAGAGGGGAGAAAGAGAGAGGGGATAAAAAGAGAGAGAAAGAGAGAGAAAAAACCGGAGAGAATAACGGAGAAGAAAGGAGAGAAAGAGAGAGAGAGGAAAGAGAGAGGAGAGAGAGAGAGAGAGTTTTTTTTTGGGAGAGAGAGAGAAAAGAGAGAAGAGAGGAGAAGAGAAAAAAAAAAAAAGAAAAAAGAGAAGTCAGAATAAAAAGAGATAACGAGGAATAACGAGAAGATAACGAGAAAGGAGAGAGAAAACGAAGAGATAACGGAATAAACTAGCTAGCTCTATTAAGGGGATCTATCACTTTTAAGATCGCGGGAAACGCATGGCCACCACCGCCATGTATGCCTTTTTTTATCCGTTGACATCCTCTCCGCTCGTGCATGGGGAAAAACCCTTCACGATAAAAGAAATGGGGCCCCAAAGGGGACATTTTTTATGAATGCAAATCTACCCAAGCTACCCCCTTCATGTGAGTGGAAAAATTCCGGGTTTTGCTGGTCACTACGCGCTTGCCCCGGACCCAGGTTTTCGTGCGCAAATGGAACCTGAAAATTTTTGGGGTTCCGTGAACTGGTTTTGAAAAGTCGCAAAGGAAAAGGCCCAAAAAAGACACAGACTTTCCAGATAGCCCCTTTACTTTCCTGAAATCATGGGTACAAATGTAATATTAACGCCACCATCTCTGAAAAAAACAAGAACGTAGAAATGGCACTTTACTGTTTCTACGGTAGTATCGGAATTTTGGATTTATCGTTTTTCGTTATCGCCTTTTTGGGCGAAAATTTATGCCATTTTTCGATTATCGGTTTCGCCGAAAGGTTATCGTTATCGTTACGGGTTTTCGTGATAAATGGTTTCGTTTTCGCGCCACCATGCCCCTACTACCTACCTACCTACCGTAGGGAGGGAGTTCAGTCAGGAAAATTGGTCAATAGGGAGTTTTTTATTAAACCCCCCCGTTTTTCCAAAAAAACTTTAAAAACATGAGCAGGAATAGTGCCGGCAGTGCTGTATGCTTTAAAAATGTCCGTTTTTTTTAAAGCCAAAACTATACTTTTACCCTTTGAGGCCTTTCCATTTGCGACATTTTAAGAACCCGTTTACGGAACCCCAATTAAGAGTTCAGGGGTTCCATTTGGGCAGAAAAAACCCGGGTCCGAGGCAAAGGCCCTATGCCAGCAAAACCCGTGAAATTTCTCTTTCTCACAATGAGGGTGGGTTTTGCTTGGGGAGAGTTTCAGTTTACAACAAAAAAATGGCGCCTTGGGCCTATTTCTCTTATCGTGAAAGGGTTTTTCCGCTTT
>JACEEZ010008445.1:14643-29946 GCA_016584305.1 Chionoecetes opilio | reverse complement strand
ATTTCAAAAAACAACTCCGAAAAAAAAACCAAAAAAAAGGTTTTTTCCCCCCCAAAAACGCCCCCCCCCCCACCTTTTTCTCATTCAAGAAGTGTTTCCCGAAAATCCTGACCCGCTGCCGCAAAATCAGGCAAAATTTTGCAACAAATGATTGAGAAGGTGGGTTTTAATTTTAAAATTTATTTTTAATTCATTTTCCCTTGGCCCCCAAATGTGGGAAATTAAAAAAAATTTCTCCAAAATATTAGAATATTACTAAATTTAAATGTATAACTGGGATTTTTTAATTTTTTGGGGAAAATTATTTGGGCTCGTTATTTGGGGGAAAGCGCGCCGGGGAACACAGCTGACTCGCGCTCTTTAGACCCCCACCACCGAGGCGAAGTTCTCCCCCTTTCCCCTTTATACCTTTAAAACCTGTGTTTTCTGTGTAAATATTTTTAAAATTTCATAAGAGCGGGGTTTCAAAAACCCAATTCCCCCCTGAGCTGCTTGAACCCGAAATTTTCGTCTGCCTGAAATATGTCTTCAATCATCAACCTAAACGTCGCCAGCTAAGTCAAATTTTGCAGGGGTCTTCTTTTAACCCCTAATTCTCCTAGCTTATTAGTCTCAAAAATAAGGTTTGTTGGTGACAAAAAGTTGACAGCCCTCCACCGGTAATTTTTAGTGGTTTTTTTATTTCTATTTCCCTTAATTTAATTCTTTTTTTTCATTGTGATTTTAAATTAAAGCCCCGGGTTTTTTTAATTTATATTTGGAGTGTAACCTTTAAAGTCCCTATAATTTATTTCCCACACCTACCCCATTATTTTAGTTTCTTGCCTTAGGCTCTGCCTTGCCTGAAAAAATCTGCTCTTGCCTGAAAAAGCTTCTTTGCCTGAAAAACCTGCTCTTTTCCTGAAAAAACCCGCTTATTTTAAAAGGGTGGCCTTTTAAGTTGTGAACCAACATTTGTATTTTGCGGGTATTTTAAAGTTTCAAAGTTTTAACCCTATTCTTTGAAAATAATTATTTTCGATGTAAACCACGAATCCAAACCAAAGTAAATTTTAAAAAATACCCCAAATTTTGTGGGTAATTATGGTTTAGAAAAACAAAACAGCCCCACCGTGGTTCCCTTTGAAAAAAACCCTTTTACTGCAGTTACAAAAACCGTAGGCCCTTACTATTTATAAAATGTCCTTAAATTGAGATCTCCCATTTTTAAATATTTTTAAAAACCCTAAACGCCGCGGAAATTAATAATAAAAGAGGGGGGGGGTCATTGGGGCAATTCGAACCATGTCTAGGTAGGTTGGTGAAAATAGCGGGGTGCCGGGGGGGGGGGGGCTCTCCCCCACCCATGGGGGGCTTTCGCGATAAATTTCGCGATAATTTATCGCGAAAAGATTCGGGGTTTTCGTTTTTCCCATAAAAAAAAATTCCGCTTATCGATTACGGTTGCCCATTAATTTTGGTTCCAAGCGGCGACTTCACTTTACTACGGGGAGCGTAGCGATATTATTTTTAAAAAAAAATCTTAAAAGGTATCTAAACTGTTACCGTAATAACATGAAGTCGCCCCCTGCCGTAATTTTCCAGGGGCCCAAATATTACGATTTTACATCACTACTGATTTTTTGTGCCCTGAAAGATACACAATAGTTTATGTCATGACGTATTCTACCCGTTTCGCGTTTTTTTTATGCTTGTATCTGCAAATATAATTTTTCCATTTTCTTCTCACGTTTTTTTCGCACGACACAATCGCACATCACCTTTCGGGGGACAGGCACCCGACTTCCAGATCTTTCAACTTTAATGAAGTTTTCACGTTTGGGAGAGGAATTTTTTTACATCCAAGCACTTTCCCGCAGCCAATATATATAGAGATTTGTTTTACTTTACCTCAAATTTCCCAAAATTTTCCCCAGAGTGGCGACTCAACTTTTGGGGTTTAAAATACTAGCTGGCGACTTTCCTGTAGTAGGTATACAAGGTCGCCACTCGGTTTATTTTTGCCATTTATTCATTTATAGCCCTAATATGACACAATGAAGACAAAAAAGGCCTCTTCCATTTGTGCCCAAGCTGCATAAACCCAGTTCTTTCAGTTCAGGGTTTGGGTTCTGGGTTCAGGTTGGGTTCGCGTGTCACACGTGGAACGAAAAAACCCCGTTTTTTTTTTACAAACATACTCACTGGCGAGGCAATTTAAGAGAGAGAGAGAGAGAGAGAGGAGAGAGAGAGAGAAAAGAGAGAGAGAGAGAGAAGAGAGAGAAGAGAGAGAGGAGAGAGAGAGAGAGAGAGAGAGAGAGAGAGAGAGAGAGAGAGAGAGATAACAAGAGAGAGATAACGAAGAGAGATAACGAGAGAGAAGAGAGAGATAACGAGAGAGAGAGAGAGATAACGAGAGAGAGAGATAACGAGAGAGAGAGAGATAACGAGAAGAGAGAGATAACGAGAGGAGAGAGATAACGAGAGAGAGAGAGAGGGGAAGAGAGAGAGAGAGAGAGAGAGAGAGAGAGAGAGAGAGGAGAGAGAGAGAGAGAAAAGAGAGAGAGAGAAAAGAGAGAGATAACGAGAGAGATAACGAGAGAGAGAGATAACGAGAGAGAGAGATAACGAAGAGAGAGATACGAGGGGAGATACGGAAGATACGAGAGAGAGAGAGAGAGAGAGAGAGAGAGAGAGAGAGAGAGAGAGAGAGAGAGAAGAGAGAGAGAGAGGGGAAAAGATAACAAGAGATAGAGAGAGAGAGAGATAGCGAGAGAGATAACGAGAGATAACGAGAGAGATAACGAGAGAGATAACGAGAGAGAGAGATAACGAGAGAGAGAGAGATAACGAGAGAGATAACGAGAGATATAACTCAGCTAGCTGCTATGTGAAGGGATCATATCACGTTTAAGATCGCGGGAACGCATGGCCACCACCACCATGTATGCCTCTTTTATGCCGCTGACATCCTCTCCGACTCGTGCATGCGGAAAACCCTTCACGTAAGAGAAATAGGGCCCAAGGCGACCATTGTTTGTTATGAAAATGACAACTCTACCAAGCTACCCCCTCTCAATGTGAGTAGAGAAAGTTCACGGGTTTTGCTGAGTCACTACGCGCTTTGCCTCGGACCCAGGTTTTCGTGCGCAAATGGAACGCCTGAACTCCCTTTGGGGTTTCCCTGAACGGTTCTTGAAATGTCGCAATGGAAGAGGCCTAAAATGACACAGACTTTCCAGATAGCCCCTTCTACTTTCCTGAAATCATGGATGTACAAATGTAAGTATTAACGCCACCATACGTCTGTAAATAACAAAGAAGCGTAGAACTGGCGACTTCACTGTTATCTACGGTAGTATCGGAATTTTGGATTTATCGATTTATCGGTTATCGCCTTATTGGGCGAGAAATTTATCGCCAGTTATCGATTATCGGTTATCGCCGATAAGGTTATCGTTATCGATTTATCGGTTATCGTGATAAATGGTTTCGTTATCGCGCCCACCTATGCCCCTACTTACCGTACCTACCTACCGTAGGTAGGTAGTTCAGTCAGGAAAGTATTGGTCAATAGGGAGTTTTGTATTAAACTGCAGTTTTACCAAAAAATCTGTTAAAAACACTGATGCAGAGAATAGTGCCAGGCAGTGCTGTATGCTTTAAAAAATGTCCGTTTATTTTAATGCCAAACTATACTCGATTTACCTTAAGAGGCCTCTTCCATTTGCGACATTTCAAGAACCAGTTCACGGAACCCAATTAAGAGTTCAGGCGTTCCATTTGGGCACGAAAACCTGGGTCCGAGGCAAAGCGCGTAGTGACTCAGCAAAACCCGTGAACTTTCTCTACTCACAATGAGAGGTGGGTAGCTTGGGTAGAGTTTTCAGTTCACAACAAACAATGGTCGCCTTGGGTCCTATTTCTCTTATCGTGAAGGGTTTTCCGCATGCACGAGTCGGAAAGGATGTCAGACGGCATTAAAGAGGCATACATTGCTGGTGGAAGCCATGCGTTCCCGCGATCTTAAACTTGATATGATCCCTTCACATAGCAGCTAGCTGAGTTATATCTCTCGTTATCTCTCTCTCGTTATCTCTCGCTATCTCTCTCGTTATCTCTCTCTCGTTATCTCTCTCTCTCGTTATCTCTCTCTCTCTCTCTCTCTCTCGTTATCTCTCTCTCTCTCTCTCTCGTTATCTCTCTCTCGTTATCTCTCTCTCTCGATCGTTATCTCTCTCTCTCTCTCTCTCCCCTCTCTCTCTCTCTCTCTTCTCTCTCTCTCTCTCTCTCTCTCTCCTCCCCTCTCTCTCTCTCTCTCTCTCTTCTCCTCTCTCTCCCCTCTCCCCTCTCTCTTCTCTCTCCTTCCCCTCTCCCCCTCTCTCTCTCCCTCTCCTCTTCTTCTCTCTCTCTCTCTCCTCTCTCTCATCTCTCTCTCTCCTCTCTCTCCCTCCCCTCTCTCTCGTTATTCTCCTCTCTCCTCTCTCTCTCTCTCTCTCTCCCTCTCTCTCTCTCTCCTCTCTCTTCTCTCCTCTGTCTCTCTTCTCTCCTCTCATCTCTCCCCCTCTCTCTCTCTCTCTCTTAATAGTTTTTATCTCAGCTCCCTGTCTCTCAGGCTGTCACATCTCTGCTCTGTAGGGTAAGACTATCATTCCGTAAATTCCTGTACTTCTTTGGGACAAACAGAATTACCCTTCAAACAACAACTGAAACAGTTCTTATAAAAATGTATTTATCATTTTTTTTGGCGCATTTGGGTGAAAATTTTGGCAAAACAATTGAATACTTGAAACTCAATTTTTAAAAATCGTCTTTTCATAAAAAAAAAAGTTCAAGCAGAATGAGGCTTCAAATATCTATTGTATGTAAAAATTCACTGATCCTATTTTGGGTGTAATTCTCTCTTACGCGAACATTTTAAAACCAAAAAAGAGTTGGCGTTCAGCATTCCACAAAAACCTCTCGCCGGCAGGATCTGAACAGGAAACAGGAAAATGGGGATAGCAGATCCCCCGGCGGGATGGTTTTTGTGGGGAAAGCTAAGCCAACTTGTTTTGGTTTTAAAGTTCGTCGTAAAAGAGAATATACACCCCAAAAAAGGTACTCAGGAATGCTAATACAATGATATTTTCCCGAAGCCTCATTTTGCTTGAAATGGTTTTTTTTTTAGAAAAGACGATTTTTTTGATTTGGTTTTTAAATATCAAGTTTTTTTCCAATATTTTCACCAAGTGCAGACAAAAAAAATGATAAACTACTTTTTTATTAAGAACTGTTTCAGTTGTTGTATTGAAGGGTAATTTTGTATGTCCCCAAAAAAAACAGAGAATTTTCGGTAAATGATAGATCTTCAGCCTCACAGAGCAGAGGAGTAACGCGAGAGACTCTGGGGGTTTAGCTTCGAAAACTCCCCCCTTTTCCTCGCTAGTGAGTATGTTTTGAAAAAAAAACGGGGTTTTTTTCGTTCCTTTTTGCACGTTTAACCCCAAACCCGAACCCGAACCAACCTGAAAGAAAAAAAATGGTTCACAACTTGGGCACAAAGGGAAAAGGCCTCTTTAGATCAAAATTTATTTTTAATCCAATGGGGGAGAGGGAAAGGGGAAAAGATGCGTGTGGTTTTTTACTGAAAAAGGGGGGTGACCTGAACGAGGGTTTGAAAGGACGGGAAAAAATGGATGTTATTTCTGCTGGGAGTGTGGTGAGACAAGGGGGGCGGAATTTTATCAGTGAAATAGTTTTTTTGGGAAAAAATTGGTATTGGAAATACACAAAGACCTACAGCCAAAATTAAGACAAGAACAAGAAAAACTGGGGCAGCCGGTTTAAAGGGCTTATGAAGAAAAAGGCCCCCTGTAACATCAAATCAAATCATGTTGTTGTGAGTACACGGGGGTGATTGTGAGGCTACAACAACCTTTCTTAGAGGAGGGAAAAAGATATGGGGGGATATTTTTTTCGGAGAGGGGGGAAAGTGGGAAAAAGAAAAAGAACAATCAACGTTTTTTGGGTGACCAGAAAATAAAAGAAGAAAAGAAAAAAACTAAAAAGATAAAAAAAGAGAAAAACTAAGTAAAACCCAACGCAAGAAGAAAAACTCAGGGGTGCCCTTGAAAAAGGCCTACCCCGACCCAAAAACTGATGAACTGAAAATATTGCGGAGTCTGTTTTTTTGACTTTCCCGGGGGTAGAGAGAGCCAGTCCGGGGTATAGACCCGGGACGCCACCTGTGGGGTAAGAGAGGGCCATCCGTGTTCATAGACCCAGGACCCAACTCTGGGTAGAAGAGAGGCCAGTAGGAGAGAGGCCATCCGTGTTGTGGCTACATCCACCTCACAAGTGGAGAAATGGAGGATGTAAAGGCTGCGCAATAACAAGGGAAATGAGAAACAAGGCTCGGGTGGGGATAAGGAGCAAGATCAAAGGGAAACGAAAACCCAAGGGATGTGAGACACAGGGGGGGAGACGTCCCGGGAGGGCGAGTGGATCACATAATTTGGGGAAGTGCAAGTAGAGGTGACGGATATATGACACTTGCTGTGAGGTTGTGATGTTTGGTTCCATTGAATGTGATAATATCCCTGAAGCTGGTGTAGAGTTCATAAAACGAGAACGAACAGGTAAACGCTGAGTTACAACTGCATCGTTGTCAACGGGGAAGGGGTCAAATACATAATCACTTCAAAGAATCAGTGAACAACTAAAAGAAATGATGGGAAAACATCATTTTTTGGAAACATACAGTGGCGAGATGAGAGCCGATAGGGTTAAAAGGCAGGACAAGGAGAGAAGTTTGAAACCGACTGAGTCACTGAGGAAAAATCAGCCCATTTAAATGAAGTAATAGAAGAAACTGGGAAGGCACCCTAGCCTGATGAAAAGGCCCTGGGAAACCCCTTGGAAGCAAAAAATGATAACCTCGAGGATAAGATAGAGTCCATATAAAGGGATTTTTAATGGAAGTTCGGGAGAATTTTGCTGAACTGAAAAAAAGGGTAAAAGATGAAATGAAAGAACATTTATTCTCTTTAAAAGATGTTTTTTGGGCTGGGGCAAGGAAAGTTTATGAGAACATTAAAAATACCAAGAAAACCAAAAAAGGGGGGATAAGTATTCCAAAAAACTAAACAGATCCGAGAGATAATCGAAAGGACAATTATTATTATGACGACGGGGGAGATTCTGACGGTATGAACTTGAAAATCAGAAAGGAAAAAGAAAAGCATGAAGAATGGTGTTTTTGAAATATTAATAAATTTGGGTTTTTACCTGTTATGATAGTGATCTAATCCACATAAATGAATTGAAGATAAAATGGATTTGGTTGATGAAAAAGGTGAGGCAATAAGAGCCAGGCCCCTACTTGGAAATAAACAGTGGATTGAAAAAAAGGGATATGAAAATGGTTTTAGGTTAAGCAACAAAAAAGTGTGTACAACACTTGGGTGGCAACAAATTCAAAGGAGAGCATCACAATGACAACACGAGGGGGGAAAGCAAACCCAAAAAATGAAGCTGAAAAAACCCAAAATTTTTTTACATAATCAGGGGAAACCCTTTGGGGACGACGAATACTAAATGAAAGGAAGAGGTGAACCCCGGGACCAAATAACAGCACCGAGGAATGCGGCAGAAGGGGGGCCCCGCACAGCCCAACGGGAACTACCCGGGAAATAAAATCACTTGAGAGAGGACAGACAAAGCCCCACCAGGCGAGAGAAACATAATTTTTGGGATGTATAAAGTAGGGGTTGGGGTGTTGGTAATATGGGGTGTTGCAAAGGAATTGAGTAAAATGGAAATTCGAACTATTGGTGTGACTAAAACCCATTTGAGAGACCAATGTACAAAGCATGATAGTGATTTGATGATTGGGAAAAGGGACAAAGAAACAAAAGAAACTAGGAGGGGGGTTGCCTTTCTTCATAAAAAGGGAAAGGGAAACCTTAAAGTAGTTTAATAGCGTGGGTAAAGTGCTATATGAGGATTTTCTGGCTGCTAGAGTAAATGTTTGGGGTCAAACGAAAAGGAAAAAAAAGTTTATAGTGATTGTGGTATCATGACGGTTGAGGGTGATGAGCGGGGAGAGATAATAAAAGAATACAACATTAAAAAAGAAGTTTTTTAAGACCATGCCGGAGAGAGTGTGAGGGTTATGGTGTATGATGCACTCTGGGTATCTGGGAAAAGCAAAAAAATAAAAAGGAGAAATGTTGCTAAATTTATAGATGAGTTAAGTTAAAAAAACCTGAATGAATGTGGCGAGGGTCGAGTGACGTGGAATGCAAGAAACCCAAAGAGAGTGCAATTGATTAGGTTTTGGGTGAATGGCAAAATCGAAGAGTGTTGCTCGAATTGGATAGATGAAGAGGAAAAATTGTATGGTCGATCATAAATCCCTTTAGTGGACTGTATAAAGGGGGAATAAAAGTGACCCAAAAAAGAAAAGGACGGTGAAAACAAATGGAGGTTTTTGGAGATGCAAATGGAAGATTTTAAAAGTGTGTTAGTGAGATGTGGGACAGAGAAAAGTACGGGAGTAATGAGCTAAATGAGGACTAAGGGAAAATGTAGGAGCGCTGCACTTAAAAAAATGGGGTTTATTAGAACAAAGGGAAGAAAAGAGAAAATAAACCATGGGGGAATGGGGATATTAGAGAGGCAAGGAAGGAACGAAAAATTTAAACGGGAAATAAAGGGGTTAAAAAAAAGGACAAAAAAGTGGAAGGGGAGATGAATCCCAAAAAAGCTGGAAAAATATTAAACAGCACGACAAACAAAACGAAAATAAGAATGCAAAGTTTTGTACAGATAAGATCCACCCCCTAAAAAAGAAAGGACTTGCAGTGGGCGGAGTGGTACAGATTCTTAGAGGGGAAAAGATGGCTGGGAATGAAGATTAAAAGCTTGAAAGAAAATGCAAATTGTAACAGATGAGACAAAATCAAAGGTTATAAAAAACTTTTGGAAACATAGAGGGTGGGGAAATCTTTGACAAAGACCAGAATGTAAACGTTGGAAAGAAAAGATCGGAAAGTTGAATGAATGGATTAGCGGGAGGAATGAGAAGTGTGTAAGGAGGCAAAAAAATAAAAAAGCGCGGGGCCCGGATAAATACCAATGAATGTACAAAATGGGGGTGAGTGGTGATTGACGGGATGATGACCTTTTTTAACCGTGTGTGGGAAGAAAAGGGTGCCTAAAAAGGGGAATAAATGTAAGAAACCTATTGCATAAAGGGGGATACAAGAGTAAAAAAATTAAAAATATAGACCAATACCCAAATGAATACAGGGGTAAATTTTTTTTTAGTGCAGTTTGAAGGAAAGTTGTTAAATGTTGGGAAGAGCTATGGTGTTTGTGAGGAGCAAAAGGGTTTTCGGGGGATAGGAGGCAGAGGACAACAGTTTTTGGGGTGAATGAAATAATTGAAAAGAAGGAAAGGGAGGGAAAGACACTGTCCCTTGGGTTCCTAGACATTGGAAAGCCTATGATGAGTAAAAAGAAATGTTTTCAAAGGTTTGGAAAAGGTTGGGTTGAGCCAAAAAATAGTAACTATGAGAACATGTTTGAAGACCTAAACAAAAATAAGGTAGGTTTATAAACAGAAAGGGGGAGGGGTGAGAGAGGTGTTAGGGAAGGAGCACTCTGTCCCCCAAACCTTGTTTAGTTTGTATACTGAGGAAATGGGAGTAAAGGATGGAAATGGATGCAGAGTGAGAGTAGGAAAAGCAAAAAGCTTGTTAATGTTTTGCAGATATATGGGAGTTATGATGATCGGCCGGGACTCCAGAGCCTGTTAATGTGGGGAAAATATGGGAGAACTTTGGAGTAAAATTTAGCCGTGAAAAATAAGGTGATATATAAAAATAAAAAGGGATGACAGAAACGCTACAGGGGGACTGGGAGAAAAGAATTAGAACAAACATGAAAACAATACCTAGGATGTGCATTAGTTCCAAAGGTTGGAAAAAACAAAAGGGAAAAAATCACCAGGCCAATCGTGGGTTTGGGCGCCCTTGGGGGTGTGGGAAGGGTAGGGCAAGCAAATATGATTTTTGAGGGAAATGTGGAAAGTGTGGCTGGGCCAAGCATTATGTATGGTATGGGGGTGATTGCATGGGAAAAATGAAATAGAGATATTGGAATGGGAAAAAAAGTACAAGAATGGCCTGAATGCACCCAATATCGCGACTGAAGGGTTTAAAAGGGGACATGGGTGGGGGTACATTTTGGAGACATTTGAAACACACTCAGGGATAAGTCAACTGGAACGAATGGAGGACACAAGATTTGGGACGAAAAATTTATTTGTGGATGAAAGTTAAATAAATGGGGGAAGCGATGCCAAAAAAAGGTAGAAAGAATGGATTGCATTTTGGGGGATGTTCAAATGATAGAAAAGGAAGACCGAATTAATTGATGAAGTGTTGAAAGGGGGATAAGAAGGCCTTGGTGGGATTGAGAAAGTGGAAACTGGATCGATAGAGTATGAAGTATGTGGGGCTGAGTAAGTGGGAAAAAAGAAGGGGAAAAGAAAAAACAAATGGTATAAGGGGAAAAGCACCAGCGTTTAAAGTGTGTATGATGGAACCCGGGGTGGCGACCTTCTCTTCCAAGCAGAAAACAGTGCTTAATTAAAAGCAAGGAACTATAGATTTCCGAGTCAGGCAGCAAAGTGTGCCAGATTGGACATGGGTGAGGGTGAAACGTGGGAAAAATGTGATACTAGAAGTAGAGTATGCGGGAGAGAATGGGAAAAGATGCGGGTGTTTTGACGAAAATGGGGGTACATGACGGGTGGTTGAAAAGGGCAGGGAAAAGAATGGATGTTTTTATGCTTGGGGCTGTGTGGTGAGACAATGGACGGATATTGAACAGTGAAAGAGTTTTTGGGGAAAGAATGTGGGATTGAGAAAAAAAACAAAAAACTCTACGCCCCAAAAAAAGAACAAGACAAAACTCGGACAAGCCGTTTAAAGGGCCTGGCCTATGAAGAAAAGGCCAACCCTTTAAAATCAAAATCAAATCAGATCATTATCCGGTTGTGACCGGCCCTCCTAGGGTCTCACGTCAAAATCAACGGTAAAAGGGGAGGGATTTGAGTTAGTTTTCAGGAAGTTAGAGGGATAAGGGTTCGTGCTAATAGCATTGTCGGGGAGGCAACGTCACAGGGGGGAATAGCTTTAAATAGTTAGAGAGGATAAGTGTGTCGTGAGGTGTTAAGATGGTGAGCTTTGGGGATCCGTTTTTAAAGGGCAGGAAGATGCGGGCATGGCACTAGGGCAAAGGTCAAATTTGGGAAAACTTTGAATGCAAAAGGGAAGGGAAATAGGGGAGACAGGGGGATGCGGATCGTGTGATAGGTGGTAAAAAAACAGGCACAGTGCCCGCTATGTTTAAAAAGTCACGGAAAAAGGACAGTGGCTTGCAGTGCGATAGCTGCAAAAGGGGGTCGCACAGTAACCCGTGGGGGATGCGGGCCCAAACTTTATAAAAAGCCCAGGGCACTAAGGGAAATGTGGTTTTTGTGGGAAATGTAGAAAGCGGTAAATTAAGGGTATGAAAGAGATCCAAAGCTAAAGGTGGAGAATGGGCGAGGACTAGGAAATAGAAATGCAAGGGGGAACTGAAGAGGCAAGGAGTGGATCAAGCCTGAGGGGGATTATAAAAAATTGCAATAAAATAAGAAACATGGAGGGAGAAAGGGGGGTAAGGGTAAAGGCAGGGGGTTGGGGCCCCAAACCCCCCGGGCCCTGGGAGAGGGGTGCTTGACGTTAGGGGTCCCAAACAGGGATCCCGAAAAAAGGGGGAGGGGGGGGCTGCGCGGGGGAAAATGTCGTAGCAGGTGGGCTAGGGATGTTTTAGGGTGTGGGTGAGGCTAGGGGAGCTGCCGGTGGAAGATTTTCGAAGTAGGGCGCCTAGGGGGGCGTTTAGGGTTGGGGGGAGATGGGGGGCCTGCCCCAACTCCCCTCGCCATTGAGGCCACTAAAGCTGGGGGGGCTGGTCGATCCGCCCCCCCATCGCTTTTGCCCGTAGCGGGAGCTAAAGCTGCTGAGGGGGTGGTTGAGGCTAGGGGCCTGATGCCCCGCCCCCCCGGGGGGGCTGTGGCCGCTACAACCCATGGGGGAGATGAGGTAGTGGAGATTACCAACCCAGGGGGGTGACTGATAGAAAAAACGGGGGCAACCGATGGGAAAGAAAGGGGCCCCTATGTTATAGGAGATATAAGGTGAAGAATGTTGGGGACACGGGCGTGAAGACCAAAAGTGTGCTGGGTTAGCCGAGTGGCAAGGGTATGGAGGGTGTTGTGAAAAGGGGGTAGGGGGCGGTGAATGGTGTACAGGAAGGAATGGTGTAATGCAGGGAGGGGGGAAAAGCCTTAGGAAATTTAGGGCCCCGAGCAGACGGGGGGCAAGGGGATGGAGGCCTTAAGGATATAAAGAAGGCAGGAAAAAAAGTACGATGGGTGTGGTGGGAACATGACGACCTCGGGAAAATGCGGGTATGGGAAATGAACGCCCACACAACAAGCGACTCCAAAGGAGGTTGTAAAATGAACGGGTGCAGTAAGGATCAGGGGACTATGGGTAAACTTCATAGACCTGGACGGTGCACTCCCCCGGAGGTCTTTGAGGGGACAAATGCACCTAAACTGGAAAGGGGAGGGCGGGTTGGGGAGAATGTATAATGTTATATGGGAATGTACGGGGAAATGTTTGGACAACCCGGGCAGTGTACGGCTTGGGGGGCTGAGACAGAGTGGGTAGGTATCGAAGAGGGGTTTTGGCAGGCTGTTTTTTATCCGTTCTTTTTGGCTTATATACAGAGGGAAATTAGCAAATTTAAATTTAGAATTCGGGCTATGGGGTAAGGGGTTGGGGAGGGAAAAATTGAGCAGTTTTCTATATGCTGACGACATAGTTTTCATGTAGGGCAGTGGAGACTTCAGAATGCTAATATAGTCGCACAGTATGGGGGGGATTTTGGGATGAAATTTAACATGGAAAAGTCAGGTCCGGGTTTATAAAGGGGAGAGGCAGCAGATGAGGGTATGAGTTGGGAAATGGGAGACCTGAGGATAGGGCGCACCGAGTCTTTATAAATACCTAGGTACACGGTAGAGGGGAAGGAGCAGATAGGGACAAAACAGGATAAAATAGGAAAAGCATATCAGTGGGGTGGGAAGGCTTGGTAGGTAGCAAGATGTAGGGCAAACAGGTATGAGGTAGTAAGAGGGTTGTGGAAAGGCATGGCAGTCCCGAGCCTCATGTATGGGGCAGAGTGTATGAGGTGGACGGTAGGAGAGCTGGACAAGTTAGAGGTATACAGAACAGGGTAGGTAGACTTGCACTGAGAGGCAAACAGGTATGTACCCGTGGAGGCGATCAGGGGAGAGGCAGGGTGGAGTACCTTTGCGGAGAGAATGGGAAAGTCAGTGCTTAATTACAAAATCAGGCTTAGAAAAATGGATGAAAACAGGTGGGCTCAAAAAGGGTTTATGAGTGGATAGACAGAGTAGTAAAGGGGATAGATCAAGCAGACGGTGGGAGAGGAAATGTGGGTTACAGGTTTCGCAGATAGGATACACCAGTCTAGTGAGGGGGAGTTAAAGCAAAAAGGTGAAAGACCAATTTTCAGAGGCAGGGCAGGGAGTGTGGAGACAGGGGATGGAGGGTAAGAGTTCTCTGACTTGGTACAAGGGGAAGACCACACCAAAGTGTGAGGTCTTTTATGATGGTAGCTTGGGGGTAGTTTAATATTTAAGCAAGGACTAAATCTCTGGAGGTCAAAAGTAGAACCTATAGATGGGCAAACGAAGGAAGCAAGATATGTCAAATGTGTATGGGTAGACTAAGATGAACTGTAGATCACCTGGTATTAATGTGTCCAAGGTATGATGAGGGAAAGAGAGCTTTATAGCAATAGTAGCACGGGAGGTAGGCGGGATCAGTGGGATAGAGTGGCAGAGGGGAACATAGATGGGGTAAGGAATTTCTTTTAGGGTTTTAGTAGGGTACAGGACACAAATAGAAGAATCATCGAAGGGGTTAAAGTATTTTTAGAAAAGGCTTGGGAAAAAAGAGCAGAGAGTTAGGGCCTCATACAAGCCCTGAGGGAGCCAGCCGGAAATTAGGCTTTGAACCGGGTGAAAACCGCGGTTTAGCTCCCCACCTGAAAGAAGAAGAAGAAGAAGTCATCCGCCTCACCTGTGCCTTCCTGAGGAAGACTAATCAACTGTCCCGACTGTGATTAATTCACGGCTGTACACCAGGGCGAATATCGTCGATTTCGACATCACAGCCCTTCAACAACAACAACAACTAGTTTTGAAGACTTCCCTGATGTTCCCGTGACCCTTATGATGTGAGTAAGAGTGATCAAGGTGTGTGAGAGTAGTTTGTGTGCGTGTGGCGTGACCTGTATGTGTATAGGGCTAATGTGCAGCGGTGCGGCCTGTGCGAGGTGCGAGTCCCGCCACCGCATTGGTTGTGGTGCATACCGTGCATTCCATACCCACGCACAGTTCCCGGGTAACATGAATGTGGTGTTCCTGTGTGACATCCGCTGGGCCCGATCACGGGACTAATGGAGGAGCGGCGAGAATGTTGTAAGTCAAGGAAACAAGAGTGGAGTGTGTTAACCAACGCAGGACAAGATGGCGGTGCGGGTTGACACTGACAGACGGGCCTTAGGGATTGGACGTATGAATGCCGGACGTTTCGCCCCATGGATGTTTCGCCCCCGCCCAATCGCGGACGTTTCGCCCCCGCCCAATCGCGGACGTTTCGCCCCACTTTAACGGACGTTTCGCCCCATTCGCGGACGTTTCGCCCCCCGGATTCGCCCCACGGAAATTACTATACTGTTTCAAAACTGTTCATCAAATGACTACAAAATCATCAGAAATACTGATCGATTTGTTTACGCACAAAATGATGACGAAAGGCTGTTATCGACCGGTCTTAAAAGGGACAGTGTACTTCGAATTCCGTACTATAGTCAAAACATGATTTGAGTGATAGTCGATTTTTCTACGATAATTTCCACATTTCTTCTTCAAATCTCTCCAAATTTTGACACACTTAGTTTCTAACCAATACCTAACTATACGTCAAATTTCATAAAAATCAGATGAGAAATAAAAAAGTTCCTTCAGAAACGTCCATTTAAAAAAAATTGGGATTTAGATAATACAAAATGAAACCCCCAAATCCCAGAACTTTTAATGGACGTTTCTGAAGGAACTTTTTTTTTTCTTAACCGAGTTTATAAATTTGAATTAGTTTTAGAAAAAGCCTCTTGAGTGGCAGTCCAATTTTC
>JACEEZ010008445.1:0-10923 GCA_016584305.1 Chionoecetes opilio | reverse complement strand
AGATACAAGACAAACTATTATGGCACGATAAAGCCTTCCTTTCACATTTCCCTTAATAACCATAAATAAACCTTACTTGAATTCCTAAATCAAGTAAAAATAACACATCATATTAGCTCTATTTCTATAGTAAAAACACGCACAGCCTATTAAATGCCTATTAAATTAAAGTTTTTATCAACATTTTCCGTCATAACTTCTCATCAACAACTCAAAACCTAACTATATATCTAAATAATATGTAAAAAAAAATCTAAATAACACGCATGTACCATATCATACACGTGTCTTGTATATATAGAGAGTAAAACCTATTTATTTCTCCTACCCTACTCTACCACACGCTTTATTTTCCTCCTCCTTTATTTTTCTCCTCTCATCTACACCATATTACTATTACTATACAAAATGATACAGCTATATTCCCTATATAGCTATATATACAGCACTTATTTTCCCTAAACATATCACATAGAGATGCTACAGCATCTCTTGACCACCCAAGATTGGTCATTTCTCTTTATTTAACTGAAATGTGTAGTTCGTACAAGTCTTGTGTGGCGTCGGCTGCTCCAAAATGTAATCAAGGATGCCGGTGTCGTGTGGGCAAGTGTCTGTTTGTGAGGTGGAGTCTGTTTACTAACAAAGGCAAAGAAAACGGGGGTTGAGGGGAATACTTACTAATATTGACTTGATCAACAAAGGCATGTCCAGGCGTCCTACTACAACAAACCCGTCTTTATTTATCATTAAAGGGTGAGGGGGGACAATCAATCGACTTGCGCCACCTTTAAATATACTTCGATTGCGATCAAATTTTACACACGTTGTTTTCTCACCACCCCACAGTATTCCACTAAGGGCCGTTCAAAAAATCCAACTTTCGTTTTTTATTGGCACCCTAGCTGTGTCTGTATGCACTATTAGACAACTATATAATTTCAATATATATATATATATATATATATATATATATAAGTTTTAAAGGTTACGCCGAAGTGGATTAATATTGCACAGTATACTGATAAAAAAATAAAACGGAAAATGTAAGCGGTAACGGTGGTAGCGACCGCACAGTTCTCGTCCATTAGAACCCTGATTTAACCTAACTTAACTGGCTGAAATAACGGTAGATTTTTGGAAGTACACACAAACTGGCTTTTTCCGGACTAATAGGGGGAGCACTGGTCCGGTCCGATGCCATTCACCCCCCGGACGTTTATCCTTACTCTAGATTTACTGTCCGGCAACCGCCAATATCAACTACCCCGCCGCGGCTTTTACGTCGACTGAGCATGCTGCCACCTGGCGGGAGGGAGCAGAAAGTGTTCAATAGTTCAAGAGACGGTTCCTGCAACCGGGGGCAGTGGGGGTCAGGGGACTAACGGAGCCTCTGCAGGTGAACCGGAGGTCGTGTGCCACCAAATGTAAAAACAATACGACGCTGAGCATGACTGCCACCTAGCGGGAGGCAGCAGAAAGTATTCAATAGGGGGGTTTCTCAGAGACGTTCCTGCCACCAGGGGCAGTGGGGGTCAGGGGACAACAGAGGCTGTGCAGGTGAACCGTGAGTGAGTTTGCCCAAATGTAAACAATACGACCGCTGCTGAGCATGCTGCCACCTGGCGCGGAGGCAAGCAGAAAGTGTGACTAAGCTCGTGGACCACCGTCGGGTTAGACGTGCGCCTTGTGGTCAGTTTTTCACCGGCACGTTGTGTTGGGGGCAGCGCGCCCCCCTGTCGGCTCGTCAGATATTAGGTTTAGTGCCTTCTCCCGTCCACTCTGTTCCTGGTCTTGCTTCCCTCGGCGGCCTTGGCCGCCGTCATAGCCTGGGTCTTTGCTTGGGGAGTTATCAGGGGCGACATGGACGTAGACCCGGAATTCCCTTGCTCTCTCCCAACAAGCGTGGCCCGCCCCTCCCCGCCCAGGGAAGCCCGGAAAGCCCCCCGCTCCACTCAGGAACAAACAGCCGCAGCCCCAAGAGGCAGCAGCAGCAGCCCCCCGAGCCACTGCAGCTGCCCCCCTGGAGCCGCAGCAACCCCCGGGGACCACAAACCTTAGGGTTACTTGCCTGCTCCGGGCCTGTAATGGCGCCCGTGTTTTCTCTCACCCCTGGCGGTCTCTCATGCCCTTCTTAACAGCCCGTTGGGCATAGTACATCATTGAGGGGGAGGATCCCGATCCATAGGAATGGTTTCATTCAGCCTGGGTGGTGGTGCTGTGGGAGAGTGTTATACCCAAGTGCCAATCCTATAGGACGTCACCATTCACCCTAGGGGACTGGCAGGTTACTTGCCGCCGTGCCGATTTAGTGGGCAGGTGTCCTGGCGCGCAGTATGGGAAGGTGGGTCCCCTCTCTGAGGAAAATTAAGGATCTTGCGAGAAATCTGCAGTAAACCGAGGGCCAGTGACATCGACGGAGGTCTCGATCCCCCCGAAATGCCCGCTCCACCACGGTGAGGTGGATCCGTCTAAGGTGACAGGTTCTTACCATCAAGGGTGTGCATCGGCCAGATGGTGTTCTTGCCACAGCCCTACTGCTCCATCCTCCGTTGCCATGCCTGTCAATAGGTTGGCCACTCCGTAAACACCTGCCGATCTTCCCGTGCGCCCGACTGCGGCCGGCTTGCAGTGGCCCCCATTTCCGAGCCAAGGCAGAAAGTTGCCTCGACAGGCTTTCGCTGTTTTCAGTGTGTGGGCATCATGCCAAGTCTGCCCACTGCCCTTTCAACCAGGAGGCCCAACAACTGTCGGCACGGCTGGCCAGGGAAGGGAGGCCCCTTACTAACATCAACAGTCGTTTCTGCGGCTCGTCTTCCCACTCCCGAAATTCGGCAACTCCTCCATCACGGACCTCCCACTATGCCATTCCCCTATGGCTGCATTGCCACCCAGGGGCCGTCCACCCCCGATGTCGCTTATTCCTCTGTGCCACGGGGGAACAGGTACACTGTCTTAAAGGAACTAACGCGAGGATGCGACCCTCTCCGGGGACCCCTCTTCCCCCCTCTCCTCCTTCCTCGCGGACCGTCACCGAGGATCCCAGACGCCATGGACGATCACACCGCCAGCCGGCCTGCAACCATGGCGCCTGCGTGGGGGTTCATATTCTCCTGCTCTCCCTGGTGACCCCACCCACTTCACGAAGATTTGCGACGTCAACCACCCGCCGTTCATTCCGCTCTCGGGGAGATGCCGTGCCTGCCTCCTCTGCCCCCGTGCTGCTTCTCGGCCCAACGCCTTCCTGGGCCACCCCCACAGCCAAACACGCCTCACTTGCGACCCCTCCGCATCCTGTTCCGTCCACAACAAGACACAAAACGTCATCGCAGCAGATTTTCACCCTTCTCATGGAAAGCTTACCACCTTTTACCATTAGGGCTGTCAGTCCCTGCCATACTAGCCAGTCTTGGCCAGCACGGCTTTGGCCACCAGGCTCAGGAAGACCCCGAGTCAAGACCTACTTGGGGGAAACTTTACCTTCGGTGGGGGGTGGTGTGAGACGGGCTCTCCCCACACCTCTCCCCTCAACTAAACGGCTACAACATCATCCGGAAGGACAAAACCCCAGGGGCGTGAGGTGGCGTCCTCCTTGCAATTCACGGAATCCCTTGACCATTCCCCCCTTGACCTCCACCCAGTCCCGCAGCACGGCCGGGGGGACACATCGAAGTGGTCGTCAGCCAGGGTTGCTACGACAACAGGGTGGGTTATCCGTATAGCGGGTCTGCTATAACGCTGATGGTGCCACATACCGGGAAATGATCCCCACTACTTTTCCCTCCTTCCTTCGCCTGTTGTCATCATGGGTGACTCAATGCCATCACAGGTGCTGGAACCTGACCCCTCTCTCCCATCCTCAACAAACACCTCCGGGAGGCGCTTCTTTCAACTCATCCTGACTCGCCTCGCCTTGTCCCTTCTTTCACCCCGGGTTGCCTACCGTTACCCATTCCCACACGGGTGTACTTCCATATTGGACCTATTCCTTGGGGACCCAGCCTTCGTGGCCATGACCGTCACCACTGGCCTTACTGGGGAGTGACCACCTTCCCCTCATCGCCTCTTCCCGCAGTCACTGCAGGGCCTCACCCGGTTGCCTGCCTCGATGGAAAATCACGCCTTCCGGCTGGCCCTCTTCGAGGCGGCACTCCATGACCCCACCGGATCTCTCTCCCTTCCCCTGGAGGACGCCGCTGCCTCCCTTTCCACATTCCTGGAGGATGCGGAAAAGGGTGCCTTCCATCTCTCGACGCGTCGCGCCCCTCGCCCGTCGGGCAAATCCTTTGTTGGAACGACGACTGCGCCCAGGCAGTCAAGGCCCGTAGTGAGGGCATGAACCTATGGCGTCGAAGGGTCCACACTACAGCTTGGGTCTCAATATCATGACCGATGCCATGTTTGCCAGGACCATCCTCCTTGCCCAGAGGAAGGCGTGGGGCTCCCACTGCGCTTTCCCTCTCTCCCATCCTCTTCCACAAAGCGTAAGTTGGGATTTTTTCCACTCCATGGAGGGCAAAAAACAACGCCTCTCACTGCCCCTGAAGGATGGTGCCAACCCCTCCTAGAGTGACCAGCAGAAGGCTGCATTGCTTCGACACTACATACCAGGAACAAGGATTGGTCTCCGGTGTCCTCTCGCGTCATCCCTTAACATCAATGCCGGCGATAAATGATGCTGTGCTGCTCCCCTGGCATCCGGCACTCCACCAGCCTTTCACGAACTGATGAGAGGACTGAGCCTTGTCCACCCTTAAGGAGGGAAAACTGCTGGGCGGGACAACGGGCCGTATGAGTTAATGCTCACATGACACCTCCCTGAAGTCACGTGCACTCTCAACTCTTCAACGAAACCAGTTGCTCGGGGAGTCTGTCCTACGTACTGAAAATCCTCCAACCCTGCTACCTATACCCCAAAAAACCCGGGAAGGACCCACACTCCCGGTCCACCATACTCGCCCTATCGCTTCCTCTCCTGCGTGGGGTAAGCTCCATGGAGCGACTGGTGGCCACTATCGGCCTATCCTGGTGCTGGAGGATTGGCCTCTCCTGAGGAGAGGTGCAGTGTGGCTTCAGGCCCGCAGGAGCACCCCAGATGTCCTGGCGCAGCTGGAGTATCACATCTGTGACACTTACGGGGTAGGGAGGTCATGACCTCCCTTCTTGTAGATCTAGAGGGAGCATTTCGACTCTGCGTCCCACGAAGGCATACGCCGTAAGTTGGCTTCCATGGGAATCCGGGGAACAACACTCGCCTGGCTCCGTCATTCTTGTCAGCCGGTCTTTTCAGTTGCGGTTGGTGCCTCCACCCACCTCCCGTCCTAATGCAGAGAGGAGTGCCGCTCGTGGTTTCCATCCTCAGCCCTTGGCTGTTCAATGGCCTCCCTCAGACATAAACCTTCCTCCCCACTCTACCTTCTTACTTAGCAGAAGGACAATTACCATCATCAGCAGAGCCAACACTCAGGGCCCAGGCACCGCTATGCTTGCAGGAGGCAGCGAACACTAACGACTGGGTGAGGACATGGGGTCTCTCAATTATGCTCCCAAAAAGCTCACTTATGGCTTCACCTCAAGCTGCCGCTCTCCACCCACTGTCATACCGTAGTGGCTCCCGGGTGCTTACACCAGATCCACACCTCTCGGTATGCGGCTGGATGGTCCCCGCCTGGACGGTCTCATCATATTGAGTACTCCGTACCACCTGCAAACAGGCGCATCAAACATCATGAAGCGGGGGTGTGGCTGGTGTCCGTCTGTGAGGCCAGTGTGGATTCTCCTTTTGCACTACTTACAAGGCGGGCCATCAGATATCTAACGTGTCGTATGGCAGCTGCAATTATGGCTCTCAGCAGCCCTTTCCACCTCATGGAAACTAGGACGTCCTGCAAAATGCGGCCATGAGGATCTCCATGGGGGTTGCAATGAGGGTCCTCAACTGTCATCACCCTACACGCAGAGGAAAGCGGTATCCCCCCCATTGCAGGTACACAGGAGGGAGTTTCATGTGTAGCAGTAACACAATGGCCATCAGGTCCCTGCCACCATCCCACCCCCTCGCCATCTCTATGCCAACTTCCGGTGTGGATCCACACTCCCGTCTGGCTTCTGGAGCCGGCAGCACTCTAATGGTACCATGAAATGCTGGCCCAACTCGGTGCTGGAACCTGCCACCACCTCCTACTCAGGCCCATCAGCCCACCTCACCGTCCCATCCGGGCTGGACATTTCCCCGTTGGGTGCCCTTGACTATCCAGATCTTCCTCCCAAAAACTTAGCTAGCGTCTGGAGCTCCTTTATTTCCGTCAACTTGACAGTCACTCTACCACAACCACCGAAGATCTTCATGACGGCTCCACTCCCCCACCATTCCGTCTACAGGCGTGCCGTCTATGACCCTCGCTCCAACATCTGCAGGACTTGGCGGCCTGCCCACTGAAACAGACGTCCTGACGGCAGAACTCTTCGCCATTCGCCAGGCTGTGTCGTACTGTAACACCACCTACGCCCCGGCCAGAGTTGTGACTACCACAGACTCCTCTCTCACCCTCCCATTTCTCTTCATCTCCCGTCGCCCCCGGCTTCATCCACAGGCCATGGTTCACTCCCTGCACGGCTAACTCCTCTCCCTCACCTCAGTGGGCTGGGAAGATTACCTGCAGTGGGTGCCTTCCCACTGCAATATCCGGGCAATGAGGAGGTGTGATGCTGCTGCTAAGAGGCACTCTCGGAGGTAAACATCACCGCTCTCACCGCCAAGCGTCTGATTTCTAATGTCGCCGTTCCGCAAGGGATAGGTCGCTCGGCGAACGCCCTCCGTGACCTGCCATGGGTCAAGGCCGCACGCACTCCTTCCCGCACCCATGCATAGACAAACGCCGGTCTTGGATGTCGCCCTCACCCGCCTGAGGATCCAGTCACACAACACTCAGAGCACACCTGCATCTGTCTGCAGCTCACGCCCGACCCGTACGCCCCTGGGTGCAGGACACGTCCCGGAGTCGATTGAGCACTCCGCTGCAGTGTCTCGCTTCCACTCCCACCGACAAACTTCTACGTGGTAACTCATCGCCCTGAATGTCACCACCCCCCTTGACCTGCCCACCCTGCTGGCCGCCGCTAGCCATCCACCCATCCGTAGCCCCGCCGTCATCCGCCTCACCCTGTGCATTCTGAGGAAAGACTAATCAACTGTCCCGGACGGTGATTTAATTCACGGCTGTAATAACCAGGTCGAATATTGTCGATTTCGACATCACAGCCCTTCAACAACAACAACAAAGCAGAAAGTGTCAATAGTTCTCAGAGACATTCCTGCACCAGGGGCAGTGGGGGTCAGGGACTAACGGAGGCCGTGCAGGTGAACCATGAGTGTCGTTGGCCCAAATGTAAACAATACGACCGCGAGCATGCTGCCAATGGGCCGGGAGGCAGAGAAGTGTTCAATAGTCTCGAGACGTTCCTGCACCAGGGGCAGTAGGGGCAGGGGACTAATGGAGGCTGTGCAGGGAACCGTGAGTGTCGTGTCGCGTTGTGTCCAAATTAACACAAACGACACTGAGGAGGCTGCCACTGGCGGGAAGGCAGCAGAAAGTGTTCAATAGTCTCAGACATGTCCTGCACCCAGGGGCAGTGGGAGTCAGGGGACTGACGGACGTACGTGCAGGTGAACGGAGTGTCGTGTGCCCAAATGTAAAACAATACGACGCTGAGCATGCTGCAACCCTGCGGGAGGCGCGGACACTGACCAGGGGTGACAGGAGATGCTCGTGACCGCCGGACAACAATTTGTCTCAATTTACGAACAGGACGAGGCATTTCAACGTTTAAAAAAAAAAAAAAAAAAAAAAAAAAAAATTGTTCTGAGACTCTTGGGACAAATCCCCGGAACCTCAGATTTTGTCCGGCCAAATCCGATATCCAGAGAAATGGGTCCGGGAAATCGAGGTTGTGTGTAGTTATTACTTACATGATTTGTGTAGTGAATAATACTTGTGGGGAACCAACTGGTGTGGGCGAACAGGGACTCTTTCATTTGGGCGAACAACTCTAGATTGGCGGACTGGCATGTGGGCGAAAAGACGGTAATTAAATAAACCGTTAACGGGATGAAGAGTTGATGCAGTATCTAATGTATGTTGATTTCTGCCTAAAAAAGAGTGCCAAATTCACTAAAACACCTTTAAAACTTTCAGAAAAAAATGGTGTCGTGTGTGAAAAACAATAGTGCCCAATACCGAAACTATGCCAAAAATTCCCCAATATACAGGGTGTTTTACAATTGTTGAAACAAAACGATCGGGCCCCAAATCAAGGACCACAAATGATAGAGTAATGGTGATTACATTTATTGAAAGGTAAAAGAAAACATTTAGGATTTGCAACCATCTAGTGCCAAACATGAACCAAAAGTGTCAGGAGCCCTAGAGACATGCTTCAGATGTCCGCCGTTCACTCGAAGGCATTGTTGAAAAGCGCTGTGCAAAGTTGTTGATAACGCGTGCACATTCCTCTGGGTGATCGCCTGAATCTTCTCAGTGATGGCTGCCTCAATGCGCAATTGGGGGCGAGGTTACCCTGGTAGCGTTGTCCTTGAGGAACCCCAAGGAAGAAATCTGGGGGGTTCAGGCAGGCGAGTGAGCTCCACATCAGCCTTGCATCAGTTTTCCTCCTGCTGAAAACCACTGTTCCTCCCTTTTCAAGGATGGCGATCCTCCCCACACTGCTAATGTCACTTTGGCCTGGCTCCGTGAAAAGTTTGGGGGGCGTCTCGTCAGCCACAAAGCTGAAGTGGAGTGGGCACCACACTCCCCTGACCTGAACCCCCCCGATTTCTTCCTCTGGGAGTTCCTCAAAGGGCAACATCTGCCAGGGAACCCTCGCACCATTGCTTTCATTTTAAAGGGAGCCATCACTGAGAAGATTCAGGGGATCACCCAGGAGGAATGTGCACGCGTTATCAAACAACTTTGCACGGCGCGTTCAACAATGCTTCGAGGTTTTTTTTTTTTTTTACATAAACAAAGGACTGGCCGCGAAGGAGTGAACGGCGGACATCTGAAGCATGTCCTCTAGGGCTCCTGGCATTTTTAGTTCATGTTTGAGGGTAGATGGTTGCAGATCCTAAAATGTATTTTACCTTTCAATAAATGTAATCACCATACTCCCATCATTTTTGGTCCTTGATTTGTGTTCGATCGTTTTGTTTCAACAATTGTGAAACGCCCTGTACAGGGAGGTCCCGAAGATACGAGCAGTTAGGTTTCCACCTGGCATACTCGTAAAGCGAGATCCCCGTAATAACGAAAAACAAACTAAAAGGTAAAATATAGGTTTGGTTCCAGTACCCATCAATTAAAAAAAAAAAGACATGTTTTTCAAGCTAAAATAAACTAGCAAACACAACAAACACACAGCGTCTATATTCCCCCACATGTACTTACTACCTATTCTGTAGAAAAAGCTTTCTGAAAGAAAATAGCCAACAAAATAACATAACCACATTAATAAACATAAAACATGCATACACACAAGTGGTAATGTTGTGTGAGGAGACAGGAAGCTGGCAAGTAGCCACTGAGAGTCCCTGTTTTCTCTCTCCGAGGCTCGAGAAAAACAGGGGTGACTGCGTTTGCAGGGATGACGGGGTTTTAGAGTTCTTCCTCTCCATTGATCCTTGGGGGAAGAGGAAAGATCCTCGGTGCTGCCGCTTTGATACAATAGACTCGAGAGGGTAAGATGGGGTAAGGGAAAAGGGAGGGGTGGCGGGACCTCTTCCACTCCCCACAAACTCGTCGCTGCGCATCTGAATCATTGTACACGTCCAGGGATGTAAAATTTTTGTAGGCCACATTTTCGTACCGAGCCACCAAAAATTATCAAAATTTTCAGATTGATTATCGTACATCCTTAGGTAAAATCATATAGTCAGTAAATGATTTTAAATTTTTAAATAACTTGAAATTTACTTTAGTAAATAACTTGGTCTTTTTACTCACCCCAGTTTGAATGTCGTGGGCTTTGGATTTTCGATCTCGTATATTGAAAATAGACCCTAATTTACACATCTCTCGTATTTATCGGATCCTCGTATACAAAAGCTCGTATCGGACCTCCCTGTAAATTTTCACTGTCCTACCTAAACCAAAAATAACTAGAAATATTAGTCTACCTATCTGATGAAAAACTAGAGTGTAAATTTAAATTAATTTGGGCTCATTGTGCCAAAGGTGTGTGGCAGTATCCCATCAGTATAAAGAATTATAATTGGCAAGGGTGAGGTGTAAGGGTACCTATATTCTCGTCTCCGGAAATCTTTTTAAACCAACAAGAAATCGCCGACATGAAATTTTTCGACGGCAGTTATAATTGTAATATATATATATATATATATATATATATATATATATAATAATTTTAATATATATATATATATATTATATATATATTTTAATATTATATATAATTTATATATATAATTTATATATATAAAATATTTTTATATATATATATATTTTATATATAATTTTTATTTTTTATATTTTTGGGGGCCCAAAAGCGCATGGGGGTTTTTTCAAAATCATATTTTTTCCCCGTACTTTTTTGGTATTCTGTTTTTACTTGAATTGTCGTGTGCAAAGTTTCACTAATCTTTGAATTTAGAAAGGGGGCGGATCGATCTTGAACTTTCCCCCTTTTTCGCCCTCAGGGCAGCCAAGAGAAACAAATGAAGTTTTTGGTTCTTGGGGCCAAAGGGTTCCCACATCACAGGGCAAACTTCCCGCCCTGGAGGTTTTTACGATGATTTTTTTACGCACAAGAAAGAAGAAACGGTTGGGGGGACTGGGGGTTTGTTTGGGGTGCCCCCCTGGCTCTAAAAACTCTTTTCTGGGTTTGGGGCCAAAAAGGAGCCGGAAAAAATTA
>JACEEZ010008444.1:135000-157270 GCA_016584305.1 Chionoecetes opilio | reverse complement strand
GAAATTTTAAACGCCATGTAGAAAAAGTAAGGATCGGCACTCTTTAAAAAAAACAGTTCTTAAAATAATAAAATACGTAGACCCCAACATTTGTGTCAGCTTGCGTGAGACCTTTTTTTTTAATTTTTTTCCGGGTTATTTTGGGTTTCTTTAAAAACCTAAATTTAGGTTAGGTTTCAAAAAACCCTATGCCCCCTGACTAATTTCCCCGGCCCAAATTTTTAAGTGTTTTTTTCTGATGGAGATACGGGTTTTTTTTTGGGAAAAACCGGTCCCAAAAATTGGGTGATGATTTTTTTTTTTTTTTATTTTTCTTCGCAAAAAAAAAACTATCTCCATTAAAAAATCCCCCTATGGAAACCGGGAAAAAATAGTCGGTGTCTAAAAACGCGCGAATCACGCCCATTTTTCCCAAATTGCTGAGTTAGGTTGTTAGATTTAGGTTATGTTAATAGTCCGGCGTAAGGACCATTTAAAGAGGAGGGGCCCTGCCGGATAAAAGGGCACCAAATTTTTGTTAAAGGGCATTCTACAGGGCCCTAGCTATAATTTTTGAGAGGGGAAAACACCAATTACTCAAGCCTCTATAACTTTTTGTGAAAAACGGCTAATTTTCATTTTAAAAAAAATCTTGATAAAATCAAGATTCGCCTTTAATGGCAAAAAAATATTCCGTATATGAATACATCCAATCCCCTCCTTCTTTGGCTGAAGAGGGGAACTGCGACAAGGGAAGAAGCCCGTCTCACCAACATTCGGCCCCCAGAAGACGCAAGAAAAACCCTCTGGCTCATTTGATGTTAGAGTGCTCGATGGGCTGCTGTGGTAAAACCTCCTCCCAGTGACGGGCATCACTAATTTACGATTTGCAAGTGGAGTGTTTGTTCCCCCACATCATGAGGCCAACTGGAAAACCTCTATGGAGTAATGTGGTATGGGACAGGTACCGGGACAAAGTATAAAAGAACCCCCAAGAAAGGGGGGAAAGGGTCGAAGGAAGGTGGCAGGCCAGCCCAAGGTCCCGGCAATTGGCCCGATTTCCTGCGTGACCCCAAAAACAAGGTAGAACCTTTTTCCAGTTCCCTATCGGAAGATTGAATCCCTCCCTTTCCCCCAACGGAAAGCAGGTCTTTGCAACTCTGGAGCCTCTGTATCTGCAGGGGCACTGACCACTCGATGCCCCCATGGCCACGAAGAGGCCAACACAAAAAATTTGGTCCATCTAAAAGATGCCCTAGAGGTGGATGCACCACATGCTTGGTACCCCCGTGGGATACTGATTCTTTTCACCCCATCGGGAAGTATCATTTTCTCCCAGAAAGTATCCTCGGCTGACATCTGGGTCGCCTTCGGCAGTGGCAAAACTTTCCTTTCCTACACATCAAAGCCATCTTATACTTGGGGGAAAAAAGAAGTCCACAGCGCTACCGTGTTCCAAGCTTCAAGGGTGTGATGACTTTTTTCTTTCTTTGGAAAGGGGAAAAAGTCGGTTTGGGAAGCATGGGGTGCCCATACCCCGTCACGATCCTTCAACTTCCCTCGTAGAACATCCACTGCACAAATCACCGTGGATTGCCAGGGGTTCCAGATCTGGAACGTTTCCCGTCGTTTATTGACAGACCCCCTCTGGTGTCGGGGAATGAAGCAAGAAAAAAGGGAAATGTTCTCCGAAAACAGAACGTGGAGACTTCCCCCAACCAAAAAGGGCCCTGCTGCAGCACACCAAGCGTTGCGTGTACCAGGGTGGTATCTGGACAACCCCGTCACCAGGCCCAACAAAAAGACACCAACTGCTGAAAGGCTGCGGTTGGACCTGGAGGAAACAAATCCTGGGTTCCTGTCCGGGAGCTCGCGCCTGCGGCAGCAAGGCTGTAATGAACTTGTGAAGTGTGCCTCAAAATTCGCATTTGTGGCGGGGGATGTTCATCAAGAAAACCCCTGGAAGCCCGAACTGTGCAGCTGCAAATGTAGAATAGACCATAATTACAATTTGAATCATACCTGCATTGTGATCTGGTGCTTAAAAAAGACATGGCTTTCCCGCAGCTGTACAGGAAAAAACATGATTTTTGATAAGGGTTTAAAGAATACTTTATTTTTATAATGCCCGTCGTAATTAACCACTGTCATTTTTTAAATTGCAAGGGGTTTTTTTTAATTTGTGTTCTGCTAATAAATACTGGCCTTTCGCGGTCCCCCAGGGAGTTTAAAATCGAATAAATATTGAATTTTTGTTTTTTTTTGCGCCCCTATTTAAAATTTTTGTCTGGAGTTATTAAAAATAATAATAAGATAAAAGCATCCAAAACTTATCCTTATGACTATTCTTTTAAAAAAAACCTTTACCCTAATTTCCCCATCGGAATGTCAAAATAATTTTAAAAAGCGTTCCCTTTTCCCTCTGATGAGGGATATTTGTCCCCCTCTCAAAACATAGCTAGAGCCTGTAGATGCCTGAAAAAATTTTGGTGTTTTATCCCGGGTGTCCCATCATTTCCTAAGCTGCCGGACATAGGTTTTTTTGGTTATTTTAAACTTAGGGTAGATTTGGATTAGGTTATTTGAGTTTTTTAGGTTAAAAAAAACTAATTTGATGTGCGCGATTGTCCGGGGGGTTGGCCACCCGCCAGCACACCGCCAACTCCTGCGGAATATTTACCTTTTGGTTTAGGTCATCCTCGAGCCTGACAATTCTAACCTGTTTCATAGTGTAGATTTTCTTCATTCTGGGTCTTTTAAACCCAATTTTCCTTCCCATGGCGCAATTGAATAATAATGCTGATACATATACTACCTAGAATCTAGTTCTTTAAACCAAAAACTGTTTAAGTTAGGTAGAGGTGGGTTTTTGGTATTATTAACAGATGATATCAAGAACAAATAGAAAATTATCAAGACTACGGCAGTGGGAAGAGAAATAGAGTTATGGTATTGTTCCATGGCTTAATAAATCACGACTTATTCAATTTTTTAAATTTTTATTTATAGTGAGCCTACTCTAAATCGCTTTTATTCTCAACATGATACCTTCTTCATCAACAGTTTGGTGGGGATGCACTTCAATCTGTATCACGATACATGATATCAGGCAGGAGGAAAAATGACTCCCTCAAAGAGTGAATAATAACACACTCGTGACTTGTCATGCACTGATCGCCGTATTTTTTAGTGTTGCTTTATATTACATCTCGCACTAGTCTGTCAAAATATATATCCCTTCTCGTCCAAGCGGTATCGCTTGATTAGTTATGTATCAACAAGTTCGTCCAGTATATCTATCCTATCACGAAAAGTTCTTCGGGATGGGTGGAGCACTCCATGTTTACGTCCTTAGGACGAGTCTTAGCCGCCGCCCTGCTCGCTAGGACACCTAAACACCCTGTCCTAGCCAAACCTCGAAATTAGGACGAGCCCTTTAGCGATTTAGGATGCGCTCGAAATGATTTAGGACCCCCGGCCGCCATATTTAAGACTCGAGCGAGTCTAAGACGAATCCTAAATCTTTATAAGTATTGGGCCCTGCCTCCCCCCTTTCTAAATTCCTAAGCCGTGCGTTCCTGTGACAAATCTACTTCCATTCATCGCGGGATATAGTTATAAGCGGTTTTCCCGTCACTACAATGCGTCATGATGCTATTAATGAGCGTCTTGTCTGACAAAAAGCCCCGTGTGGGGGTGACAGGGCGGCTCATGATAGTTTCTCGAGACACCATTGCAAGGTTTGTTCCTCAAAAAGTATAAGATGCGTGCCTTCGTGGGGGCGTCTGAGTCTATCACCTTCCTCCCCCTCGCCGGTATGGATTATAGAGTAAAAAGGATCGGGTTTTACGTGCCTTTGGATGCGTCCTCCTAGTGTTTCAGCTGCTAAAAACCCAAAACACAGCTCGGTAAACGTGCGGGACAGAAACATGACATGGGACGGGGTGTGCGGGGGGGGGAAGGGGGAGCGAAGGTAGTAATCCTCGCTCCCGCTTGTCCCTCCAGCGCTTCTGTGTCGTAAAGGTCCCGGCAGCATTCGAGGCAGAGTGACCAGAGAGGATCGTGTTTGTGATTCAGGAGTTGATGCTTTAAGAGATTTTACGGCGCAAGGCAAGGCAAAGCAAGACTGTTGTGTGTGTGTGTGTGTGTGTGTGTGTGGTGTGGGGTGGTGTGTGTGTGTGTGTGTGGTGTGTGTGTGTTTTGTGTGTTGTGTGTTGTGTGTGGTGTGTGTGTGTGTGTGTGTTTGTGTGTGTGTGTGTGTGTGCGTGCGTGCGTGCGTGCGTGCGTCGTGCGTGCGTGCGTGCGTGCGTGCGGCGTGCGTGCGTGCGTGCGTGGCGTGCGTGCGTGCGTGCGTGCGTGCGTGCGTGCGTGCGGGGCGTGCGTGCGTGCGTGCGTGCGTGCGTGCGTGCGTGCGTGCGTGCGTGCGTGCGTGCGTGCGTGCGTGCGTGCGTGCGTGCGTGTCAGTGAAAAATCCCCGGGAGCAGTGTGTGTGTGTGTGTGTGTGTGTGTGTGTGTGTGTGTCAGTGAAAAATCCCCGGGAGCAGTGTGTGTGTGTGTGTGTGTGTGTGTGTGTGTGGTGTGTGTGTGTGTGTGTGTGTGTGTGTGTTTTTACCATAACTGTTTTTGATTCATTATATATATTTTTTTATAGAGAAGAGTCAAGTTTCAGATGCAACGTCGCTAAAACTTTTCATACTTTTTATTCACGCATAATTCAAGCGCAAGATTTCTTCTTGAACTTGCTCCAAGACGCAATGACTGGAGGTGAAAAAGTATTTTGTCTAATTTTATATTTTCTTTTACCATTAAAACTTCTCGAAATTGAATCTAGACCTTCTGCCAATTGTAATCTTATAGATTTACACATTTATATACATTACTATCACGTCTTCTTTGTTTCCTCTTACTTTAAGCGAGGATAGATTCATTCATTAAACTTTTTCGCATTTTTTTCATAATTCAGGTTTTTTCATAACTTGGCACCATTTCTCCAGTTGCATATTTTTGCCTTAGTATAGAGTTATCGAGTTGTGTTTCCTCATTCGCGGACCCCAAACATCGGCGGCCCATCTAAACACCTTATGAATGACTACTGAATGGTTTATTGTCTCGTCTGTGTATTGTGTGTTCTAAAATCTTCATATTGTTTCGTACTTTGTCGTTTGTAATGTTATTCTTCCCGTCATCGACTGTACTGCCATTCATCACTCACTCTCATTGCTATTCCTGCACTTAAAGAGGAGATTGAGTTCGTTCGTATGAGTGTGATCATAAAACCTCATTTCTGCACATATTTCTGATTCTATTTCATCCATTACAAGCTGGATAGGTTCCCTTCCCATGCCTCAGTGCCTCAGTCATGGCTATTTCTGCGATTAAAAAAAGATATTACGGTTTGTTCGTATCCGAGTGTCATCTTCTCACACCTCATTTCTAAGCATATTTCTTATTCTAATTACATATATTTACTGTATTACAAGCCGATTATGTTCCCTTCATACACTATTAAGGGCTGGCAGCTAACGGGCTTTTTTTTATGTCGTGGTCATTTTATTAATTTTTTTGCTCCTGGTCAGTTTCTTCTGTCTTTTTTGCCCTTGGTCAGTTTCTTATGTCTTTTTTGCCCTTGGTCAGTTTCTTCTGTCTTTTTTGCCCTTGGTCAGTCGCTTATGATATAAACAAAAAAAATTCCCTAAGTACCTTGTGTGTCGTCAAATTAATCTGATCCATAACTTTGAACTTTCACACCTCAAACCTTCTTTACGCTTATGATTTAAACCTTCACAATTTTTTCTTTCTTTTATAATGATTTAAATTTGTTGTTCTTAATTTCTTCCTAATGGTTTTTACCTCCGCCAACGAAGTTGGTGAGGTTATGTTTTCACCCCTATCTGTCTGTCTGTCTGTCTGTCTGTTTGTGTACAGGATTTCTCGAAAAGTTACGAATAGATTTGGAACAAACTCGGTATACCAAGTCTATTTGGTATAAGGAAGGACTGATTTAATTTTGGATGAAATCTATTGACAAGTGTTGCCATGGCAACCAATTGATGAGATATTCGGCCGGAGGTATGCGCTCATACTGAGTGTGTATATATATATATATATATATATATATATATATATATATATATATATATATATATATATATATATGAGGCGCCGCGTGTAGAAAGGGAGCTAAGCGCCATTTTCTTGAAAATTGCTTTTTTGGTACCAATCGACGCGTTGTCACATGCTCAATCCATTGGTGTGCCTTAGCACCTCATAGCTCCAAAGCTGTAAGGCTGAGAATTGAATCTTTCAGAACATTCATTTAGCATGGCACTTTTTTTTCCAGCCTCTTTGCAAGGGTGTTATGTCCGCGTCTGCATGAATTCAAGCCGCTTTGCAAGGGTGTTATGTCCGCGTCTGCATGAATTCACTTTCTAGCTTGCGAGCTGCGGCCCCAGCCAATGAGAATGCAGCGTTGTGCGCCGCGGCGTTCTCATTGGCTCGCGCTGCCACCCTCACCACCCACGCGCCGCAATATGGCAGCTTGTAAACAGATGTGCGAGGTTCGGACGTCTCCTGCTATACTTGCGCTAATTTCTCCAAATTTCTCCCACAGAAGTAAGTAAATCTGCATAAATCCTTTTTATAATAATAGACATCGGCAGGAAGGTTTTGGTATAAGTTTTCATATGGTATTAGTGCATATTGATGGGGAAAAGTGGTGGTGTGTGGTTTGACGCTAAGGCGCATGACCATAATAGACCACAATAGACCACAATATACCACACATGACCAATACTAGAGGGGACATGGGGCCTGTGTGGAGTAGGGGGAGGCCCGAGGAGTGCTGCTTGCAAGTTTCATCAATGCGTAGGTGCGTAGCTGAAGCTCATCTTGGAAAAGCGTCACCCTCATTAATGTCCAAGAATTGTGCTTTACTGTCTATTACCGAGGTGAAATCTATGATTTTATTATTAAACACAGTGTACTGGGACGTTTTGGAAACATTTATGAGACGGTAAGTGTGTTTACTGGGTGGTAAAGTGTTCGTAAAATGCCTTCGGCGATGGCCCTGTGATTCATTTTATGGTAGAAAATAGGTTAACCCTTTCACGCACGAAAAGTTTAATAAGTTTTTTCGGCCACTGCGACATCAGTCTGGGCTCTCTACGAGGCTGCGCGTAATAGCCGACTCTGCGGCGAATGTTTTGGTTATGTTATCAATTTCAACCACGATTATTCTTTTTTCCTGGCATTATTATAAAATTATATCGTTGGTTTTTGCAAGATATTATTCTGCCTTATGAAAGACAAAAATAACAAGAAATACATGTAAATAGCGGAGTTTAACGACTTAGAAAAAACATTGAGTAAAGAGAAATAAGAAATATTTACGTTCACCACTTCGTAGCTCGATATTTCCTGAGTCAACTTTGTATGGCTTATATGCCAATAAGAGCGGAATTTTATGAGGATTCCAACGCTACCATTAGAATTTTCATATGGCCAGTAGTTCTTGAGAAAATCTTAGAAAGATTCTGATGAGATGAGAAAGATGAGAAAGGTCTTATAAAATGTTTTACACCGTAAAAAAAGTAGGCATGCTCTTTTTACCAATTTTTTTAATGTTAAAAAACCAGTGTATTGCCAGTATGATTTTTTTTTACGGTAGAAAATAGGGTCATGTAATTTTTAAAAACATTTTTCGGTGAAAAAACGTTGTAATGTTGTTATAAAAAATATAATTAATATTTGTACGGTAAAAAAACATTTTGATGGTCTTATAAAAAGTTTTTAACCGTCAAGAAAATATGCATGTTATTTTTATAAAAAATTGATTATTTGACGTCGGTAGATGTAAAAAAAAAAAAAGAAAAAAGAACAAAGCAGACGACACAATAATCAAACATTGTCTTTTCTTTTTACCTTATCAGAAATTTTAACATTAGCCGTTTTTATGTTTATTTTTGTGGTATAATACTGTTGTAAAAGGTGCTAACAAATGCTTTTCTACTGTTACACTTTTTTTTACTTACCTGAAGTAGGACCAATGGTTCTGGAATATTGGGAAATGGTATGAATTACTTGAAACACTAAAATTTTGACATTTTTATTGGTTTATTTGGTGTTTGGGTACCTTTTTGGTCATTTTTGCAACTTTTTGAAGTGGATATTTTTGCTGAAGTGTACTTAACACTTAAAGGAGCACTTTTAAAATTATTGCTGTATTACCCACTGTTATACCACTGTTTGAATATGCTTTGGTGAAAGTTTCATGAAAATCTATCAAACCGTTTTGAAATGGCACTGTTTTGAAAATCGCCAAACTTTGAAGGCGATTTTCTCAGCTTTTTGAAAATGGCGCTTAGCCCCCTTTCTACACGCGGCGCCTCATATATATATATATATATATATATATATATATATATATATATATATATATATATTATAATATATATTATATATATATATATATATATATATATATATATATATATATTTTCATTTTTTATTTTTTATATATATTTATAATTCTTTTTTTTTTTCTTTTTTTTTTTTTACTTTTTTATATTCGGGCGGAGGTATGCGCTCTACTGAGTGCCCCCCCCCCCCCCCCCCCCCCTAGTTTTTTAATGCTTTTATGTTCCCTTTGCTCTGCTTCCATGCCTCGTGTCTCGTCAATCTATTCCCCAACAATGCCTTTCTCCCACCTTTAACCTCCTTACAGTTCCAACTCAAACCCTTTTAAAGTTAAGCTATTAAGAGTTCACCATTCTCTATAGCCTTTGTGTTGTTATGAAGATAGTGGGTTTGGCACATACATCAAACAGAGACTAGTCCTATTACCACTAATACATACATTAGCCCTCGAAAAAAAAGCTCTCGTTTGCTGTGGTATCTAAGGACATTTGACTCCTTTTAAGTCCTATACTGGAGACATGCTTATTTTTGAATATCTCTGTGTGTTCTATTCTTTGTGCCTGCTTGTCAACACCAAATGAAGCTACGGACAATCGACCATAAATTAACTTATGCATTTTCTTTACGAGGCTGCGCGCAACGAAATATTATAAAACTAATACTAAGTAATTATCAGTCCAATTATCTTCTAGCTCCGCATCGTAACTAAGACTCAGTAAATGAATAATGCTAAATAATAAGCGTTGAGAATTTATTCTTTGTAACTTTTTTTTTTAATTATGTCAGTGGTGTTAAATGCTTATATCATTATTCTATATAACGCTTCTCTAAATACGAATGTTTCGTTTACCAGTAAATACTAGTTAATATATACATTTTCCTCTACTGTGCGTGGTGTTCTTTAATTTCTTATTGTGTGTGTGTGTGTGTCTGCGTGTGTTGTCGTTTGTGTACTCTCGTGCGCTGTCTTGCTGCCTTAGTTGCTCTGTGTGTGTGCGCTGTGTGTGCGTGCGGGCAACAGTGTCTCCTTGCAGGGAAGTGTCGCCCCAGCCGCCGCCTGACCCCGCACACGCCGAGGGCGGCGGCGCGCGGAACACGTTACGCACACACAGACCCATCCGCGGCCCGCCTAAGCTCTCCGCCCAGGTGCAGTCCCGGCACACACCGCCACCGACTACCCCCAAATCATAGCAACGCATTTCGCGCCACGACGTTTGTAGTCATGAGACTCCATAACATTTTTCGGCCACGTTTCGGACGTTATTAGGCAACGCGGCGACTACATAGTTAGCCCGACGTATTGCTGCCACGAACCATGTTGCATCTATATATGTTCCCTTCATGCCTCTATATTTCCTAGTTTGTTGTTTGTTTTATGTCCCATTTTACATTAATAATTTCATGCTAACTTACTAGCTGACCTAACCAATCTAACCCCCCCAACCTAAATATTAAGGCCTCCTACGACAGCGGTTGAAAAACGCTATTGTCATTACATTAAGAAATTTATTGTTATATTTCATAGTTTGTATTTGCGCCCCACATTGTTCCAACCTCGTGGCAAAACGTTCTAGGAGTGGTTGCGGCCCATGGCCCAAACGCTCCCGTCGCATCATGCGTCGTAACCGTCCGGTAACACCGCCCTACCCCACCATAGCCACCACCATCCACAACTCCTTTAATCGTTATCCTACACTTCTAAAACCTTTAAGTCTTCACAATTTTATACAAGACATATGAATATAAATTCTCTCCCGCCTCTGATCGTCCCCGCTGTTGCGTCTCGCTTCCCAAACAATGCGCCCCGAGACGGTCTTTTCATTGTTTCCAGTATCTGTGTATGCCGAGTCGACGAGCGATGCACCCACAATCCTGCTTACTCCTGCCTAGCCTTGTGTAGAGCCCAGATGATTGCATGCCCCCACTTGTACCCTTCTGTGCTGTGTGTGTGTGTGTGTGTGTGTGTGTAGTGCTGTGCTGATCTCGTGGATGGGTGTGTCATTGTGTGCTGTGTATTCCTGTCTTTCAGCCCAAATACGCAACATGCTCAGTAGCCATAAAACCACTTTCTTTGGTTTATTAACACAAACCAATGAACTAAAAAGACCTACTATTACACACACACACACACACACACACACAGACAGACACCAGACCACATGAACACAGGACACAGACACACACACACACATCACACACACACACACACACACACACACACACACACCTATAATCTCCTTAAATATTCTCTTGATTATAAAAACCTACTATAACGCAAACACACTCACAAAAATACCACTAATTTCTTTAAATCTATTTCTTTCCTTTATAATATTTCTATTTAATTACTATGTACACACCTTTAACATACTTTCTATAAGTCTGATTGCGGGCGTGCAAAGCAAACCATCCTGTTTTGTCAATGCCCTCAAAAATCAATTCACCTATACTACCCGACAACACCTACCAGATAACTAATACTCCCTCTTCTTCAAGAACTCAACTGTATCCTTCTTCTACAATGAACATTCTTGCAGACTATCCTTTCGTCTGCGCCTCACATATTTTTCTCCCTTCCAGTTGCTTGATTTGTACAGGGCGCCTTATCAGGCCCAGTTATGGAGTATGTACTCATATGTGCATTGGGAGAGGATCCATCATACAGCTCTCCTAAACGGGTTGAGTCAAAAGCTTTTCAGCACCTCATCAATCTAACCCCTACCTCGACTGACTGCTCTTCAATCTTATAAACACCGCCCGCAAGTTGCCCTTCTCTATGCTCTCTTCTAGCCCTCCCACCCCCCCCCCCCCCCCCCCCCCCCCCCCCACCCCCCCCCCCCCCCCCCCCCAAGCCTATTTTTATGCTCATTGCCCCCCTCTTCTGAACTTCGCTAACTGACCATGCCCTCCCCCACTAACCCGCGCCTCGCCTGCACAAGAACTCTTTTCTTACTCATTCTCATCCCTATTTTGTCCATATTCTAATGCCAAGAGCTTAATCAGCTATCTTGACTTCTTTCCATCCCTCTCACTGGTAAACTCTGGAACTCTACCTTCCTGATCTTTCTATTTTACCTCCTTCCTACGGACTTAAATCCTTTTCAAGATGAGGTCTGGATTCCAGTCAGTGACAAGACACCTCCCGAATTAAATTAGAGCGCCCACCCCTCTTTCCTTTATTCTACTTCTGTATTAATTATATAGAAGGAACTGGCCCTAATCTAAGCGGCTTATGTGTACTTTTTATATTCCTTAGGCAGTCTTTACGTGATTGTACAAAAAAAAGTTTTTTTCTTTCTTCTCCTTTTATTACTCTTAAAATAAATAATATAAAAACTCCTATTACTAAAACACACACACAAAATCACGATTGCTCACTTCTACAACGAACATTTTTATCCCTACTCTAAGGTGCTATTTTCGTATCTTATCCTGACTTGACTCTCTTATTTACTGTTATTTTACTACTTCCCACACATTCACCTAACACTATTATTTCTAATCCCTTCTCTTATCATTTACAACAGCGCAGCACGCGATTAAGGCGCGACGAGAAGAGCCTGGGCGCCGAGCGAGCCATAGAAACAGTTCTACTGATGACCCGCTCACCCAAAATCTACTAACCTCGACGCGCGCCCCTCTAACCCTGGGCATCAAACATACTCTCAGGCTCAGATCGACACTGGGATCAGCATATCCATAGCTCAAGATCGCGACGGTCTGAGGCAACGCATGAGAGTAGATCCAGTGTGTGTGAGTTCGTGAAGACACAAGGGAGTATACAGATTTCTATACGCTTTGCACAACCAGTGTGACTATGGTGTGATCAACGTTGCCAATGCCAGCCTTTAGTACTGATGTCTAGTGTTGCTATTAGCGCCCTAGGTATCCGAGTGTTGCTAATTGGCTCCCCTAAGTATCGAGGTTGATGTGGCGGGACTGCCCTAAGTGCGCACCTAAGTATCGAGGTATAGACCTAATGGCCCATAGCGTATCACGGGTTGTAATCTAAGCCCTAAGTATCGAAGTTGACCTAAATTGGCCCCCTAAGCCTATCGAGGACTATTGCTAATTGCGCCCTAACTAGTATCGAGGTTGCTAATTGCCGCCCCTAAGTATCGAGGTTGCTAATTAGGCCCTAAGTATCGAGTTGCTAATTGGCCCTAAATATCGAGCCCGTTGCTAATTTGGCCTAAGTATCGAGGTTGCTATGCGCCACGCATAAGTATCGAGCGTTGCCTAATTGGCCGCTAAGTATCCGAGGTTAGCCTAATTAGGCCCTAGGTATCGAAGGTTGCCTAATATAGCCCACTAAGATATACGAGGTTGCTGATTGCCCCTAACTATCGAGTCTGCCCCTAAATCTGGCCCTAGGTATCGAAGGTTGCCCTAATTGCCCACTAAGTATCGATGGCTAGCTAATTTGCCCCAAGTATCGACGGTTTCCCCTAATTGCGCCCCTCTCCAAGTATCGATGGTTGAACTAATTGCGCCCTAGGTATCGAGAGCTAGATAATTCGAGCCCTAGGTATCGCAGTGTCTAGATAATAGCCCTAAGTATCGAGCGTTACGCCTATATTGGCCCCTCAGGTTATCTGCAGGCTAGCTAATTGCGCTCTGCCTAAGTATCGACTGCCGCTGTGTATTGGCGCCTAAGTATGAGGGTTGCTAATCTGCCCCTAAGCTATCGCAGGTTGCCCTAATTGCGCGCTTAAGTATCGAGGTTGACTCTAAATTATGCCCCTAAGTACGAGGTTACTACATTGGCGCTAAGTATCGAGGGTTGCCTAATTACGGCCCCCCTACAGCGTATCGATGCCTTCGACCCTAATTGCCCCCTAAGTATCGAGGCTGCTAATTGGACCCCTAGAGTATCGGATGTTGCTAATTGGCCGCCCCTAGGCTATGATGGTTGCCCCCCTAATTGCCCCACAAGTATCGAGCGCTTGCCTAATTGGCCCTACGGTATCGACGGTGGCTAATTTAGCCCCCCTAGGTATCGAGGTGCTAATTGGCCCTAGATATTCGAGCCAGCCTGCTAATTAAGCGCCCTGAAGTATCGCAGGTTGCCCTAATTCGCCTCTAGCGTATTATCGAGTTGCTAATTAGACCTAAGTATCAAGGGTTGCGAATTGGCCCATAGGTATCGCCAGGCCCTGCTCAATTGGCCCTAAGTATACGAGAGCTGAATGATAATTGGCCCTGGTATCGAGGTGCTAATTGCCCCAAGGGGTATCGAGGTTGCCACCCCCTAATTGACCTAAGTATCAAGCGATGCTAATTGGCCCTCAAGCTATCCGCAGAGCCTGACCTAAGGGCCCCTAGGTACGAGGCTGACCCTAATTGGCCCTAGGTATCGCAGGTTGCTAATTGGCCGCTAGTATCGCAGGTTGCTAATTAAGCCCCCCTTAAGTATCGAGGTTGCTAATTGAGCCCTAAGTAATCGAGGCTGCCTAGATTGGCACCTAGGTATCGAGGTTGCATAATTAAAGCCCCTAAGTATCGAGGTTAGCCTAGATTGGACGCCTAAGAATATACGAGACGTTAGCCTAATATGCCCCCTAAGTCATCGAGGCTGCCTAAATGCGCCTCTATAAGTATTGAGGCTGCTAATTAGCGCCACTACGGTATCGCAGGTGCCTAATTGCCCCTAAGTCATGAGGCTGCTAATTGGCCCTAAGTATCGTCACGGCTCTAATTACGGGCCCAATAGAATCGAAGTTGTCCTAATTGCACCCTCAGTATCGAGGTTGCCTAATTGCCCCTCAAGTAATCGAGGCCTGCTAATTCGGCCCTAAAGAATAATCGAGGCTGCCCTAATTGGCTGTAAGTACCGAGGTATTGCTAATTGTCACCTAAGATACCGAGGCTGCTAATTGGCGCCCTTAAGTATCGAGGTACAATTGCCTCCTAAGTATCGAGTTGATAATTTCGGCCCCTAAGTAATCGAAGGGCTGTAATTCGGCTATAGCATCAGTAATAGGTGCTAGTTTATTAATAAGTGATTTGTACAGATATTTAGCATGTGGTCATCTCCCTTATAGATAGCTCACTCCTTTCCTTATTTCCGCCAGTGAATAAAGCACTCAGCCTTCGAGGCATCAAAAGTGAGTCATAGTATCATACATATACCATACATACATACATACTACATAACATACAACATATCATACCATACATACATCATACATACATCACATACATATCCTACCATACATACATACCATAACATACATAACATACATATAAATACATATCATACCTACCCATACATACATACAGTTTGCATCTATTTTCATCATTTATATTGCTTCAATTTATATCAATAGTTCCTCCCACAACCGATTTTTTGCCTGGAGGTTTGATGATTTTTACTGAGCGTTCAAATGACAAAACAAAGTGAAAGATGGGAGAAAAAAGGAGGAAAAGATACTGTAGGAGAGGCAAACAGAAAAAGTCAATCCAATTGTAGCTTAATTAAGCCAGCTCTAAGTTAGTTAGTGAAGCTGAATGAATGAATGAGAAAACAGAAAGACGTGGGAAAACAGGCAAAAGAGCGAAAAGAAGAAAAAAGTAAAGTAAGCTGAAGAATGGAAGACTAAAGCGAATGTCCCATGAAGAGAAACAAAAGATGAGGAACAAAAAAAAACTGCCAATACAAATTGTAGCGGCTGAAAAAAGATTGTTCTGTGTCTGTGACAAAACATTATGATCCGAATCTATATGCCAAATACTCTGAGTACTAGAAATGATTTTTTTTTTTAACAATTTATATATATTATTTGTTATTGAACACTTTTGCAAAATCTTACTTGAAAACACGCCAAATAAAACAAAGCGAAAAAAATTGGCGAAGCAACACTACCTCCAAGAAAAATCCTAAACACACGGACTAATTGACCAGAAACAATTCCCTGAGCCACACCGATAAGCAAAAACAAACATGGTCGCTACCCTTGACGTAGTTCATGACCGTTTTTAGGCAGCCACATGACCTGACCTGACCTCGAGGCTTGTCAGCTCGTGGCCAGACCTAAGACCTCGACATGCGCGACCTTCCACCTGGGATATGCTGTACGGGCGCGACCAATGGAAACGGTCACGATTCGTAGTATAATGCATGCATGACTTTTATTTTTTGTCGAGTGAAGGAGTGTGATGATGTGTAGTGTGTGTGTGTAGTGTACGTAGGTGTAGCCCTGTGCTGTGGCTGTGTGTGCCCTAGTGTGCCCTAGTCTGTTTTTCCGTGTTTTTTCTGCTCGTGTGCGTAGTGCGCTGCTGCGTGATGCGTGTGCGATGTGTGTGTGTGTGTGCTGCTAGATCGTGTGTGTGTGTGTCTGTGTAGTGTGTTGTGTGTTTTCAAAGGGTGATTATGTCTATCTGCTCTGTCTGTTGGAAGCGTAACATTACTTCCTAAACAGGTGAAAACACAACCTAGTTACTAGACATTTAACATTAACACGGAACGATCGCCATCCCCTTCCCCCACCACACCCCCTCTCCCCTCCCCCCTTCCCCTTCCTCCCCTTCACCTTCCCTGCCTCATCCTCCCCTACACTAAACTCAAGCACCCCTTACCACACCATTCCCCTATAATTGAGGCCCCACCTTCTTCCTCTATCGACTCCCTCCATTACACCTCCTTCCTTATCCCCTTCCATTCACTTCCCGTCTTTACCCTCCCCTACACTAACCCCGCTCCTACACTAACCCTAACACCCCTACAGTACCCTACCAGCACCCCCACTCCCGCACAGGAGTCAAAGCGGCATCACAGCAAAGGGGTTAATGCCGTTCGGCATAGATGATAAAAAGGAAGCACTACAGAGGCCGACCTATGATTTACACGTGGTCATCCCTCGTCTGTAGAAATAAGAATAAATTAATTAAGTATTATAAATATAGCGATGAGCAGATTGCTACCTGATAATAATACAGGAAACCAACGTGAAATACATCAATAATTAGACTATTATTGCCTTTTATATTGAAGTTGCATTAAGAAATATGTTCACTGACTTGTTCAATTTCCGATAGCCATCTTTAGTTCTCGTAGGGCCTGCCTGCTGTCTGTCTTCCTTTGTATGCCCTCTTGTATATTCACGTTCGATTTTTATCTGACAATATAAATTCCTTTTTTTTTTCGATATGAATTCCTTTTTTTCAATTATAATTTTTTTTCCATTAAATTCACTTGTATAATTCACGCTCGATACTATCTAGCATTTATGTTCATCAACTATTAATAACAATGTATCAAAACAAGAAGTCACTAATCCTACTCTATTTTTTTTATTATAAGGTCAAATGCCCCAGCTAAGCGAAGCCACGCCCTGCCTCCTCCGTCATTCACGGGGCAGCTAGCATTGGTGCATTCCTCGTATCATCACTTACCAATCACTAAAATCTTCACTACTTAACAGACGCGTGACCCACTAATGCGACAGAGCATCTCACTAACATAAGGGTGACAAATCAAAAACCCCTCGTAGTGCAAGATTGCTCTGTCCAGCCGGCGTCACGCGCTGTTAAGTAAGTGCAAGATATATGCTCGATTAGCGTAGTGATGATATGAAGGAATGCTCCACCAATCAGCTGCCACGTAGAATAGAAGGGTAGGCACCGGGCCGTGCGCTTACCTTACTGCATTCTCTGACCATAATAAAAAAAATAGCACTATAGTGACTCAATGCTATATAGCCTCTAAATACATGCATGCATAAAGCCTTACTACCTGTGAAGCATTAGTGTTTTTAAAGAGCACAGATGCACGTAACACAACTACGCACCTACACACCACTACGCCTACAGACCATACGCCCTACACACCACACGCTACAACCACCTACGCTACACACCACTACGCTACTAACCACTACGCCTACACAACAATACGGTACACACAAACTACGCCTAACACACAACTACCCCCCCACTCACACACCACTACGCTACACACAATACGCTACACACACTACGCCTACACACCACTACGCTACCACACAACTACGCTACACACCAATACGCCCCTACACACAACTACGCCTACACACACTTACGCTCACACACAACACGCTACACACAACTACGCCTTAACACACTAAATACGCCTGACACCAACTACGCTACACACCACAACTACGCTACACACCACTACGCCTACACACCACTACGCTAACACACCACTACGCTACACACCCTACTACGCTACACACAACTACGCTAACACACAACTAACGATACACACAAACTACGCTACACACAACTACGCTGACACACAACTACGCCTACACACCACCTACGCACCCTAACACCATACGCTACACACCACTACGCTACACACCACATACGCCTACACCCACTACGCTACACACAACTACGCTACACCACTACGCTACACAACAACTACGCTACACAACAAACGTATACAACGATGCCTCTCTTGTCCTTATAGAAAAAAATATTATACCCAAATAGAGTAAACACTGAAGGGATCAATACAAGGCCGTTTTTCCCCGTTCTAAGCGAAGGGAATAAGTATTTAAATAGCGTGGGAAAAGGAAAGGTGTGGTGGTGGTGGTGGTGGTGGTGGTGGTGGTAGGGTGGTGTGGTGGTGGTGGTTGGTGGTCCGGTGGTGGTGGTAGGTGGTGGTGGTGGAGGTTGGTAGTGGTGGTGGTGGTGGTGGTGGTGGCTGGTGGTGGTGGTAGGGTGGTGGTGGTAGGGTGGTGGTGGTGGTGGTGGTGGTGGTGGTGGTGGTTGCGTGGTTGTAGTGTGTGGTTGGTGTAGGGTGGTGGTTCGGTGGTGGTGGTGGTGTGGTGGTGGTGGTGGTGGTGGTGGTGGTAGGGTGGTGGTGGTAGGTGGTGGTGGTGGTGGTAGTGGTGGTGGGTGGTGGTGGGTGGTGGTGGTGGTGTGGTGGTGGTGGTCGGGTGGTGGTGGGGTGGTGGTGGTGGTGGTGGTGGTGGTGGTGGGTGGTGGTGGGGTGGTGGTAGGGTGGTGATGGTGTGGTGGTGGTGGTGGTAGGGTGGTGTTGTGGTGTTGGTATGGGTGGTGGTGGTTAGGGTGGTGGTGGTGGTGGTGGTGGTGGGTGGTGGTGTGGGGGGGTGGTGGTGGTGGTAGGGTTGTTGGTAGGGTGAGTGGTGGTAGGGTGGTGGTGGTGGTGGTAGGGTGGTGGTGGTGGTGGTGGTGGTGGTGGTGGTGGATTTCTGTAGGTGAAGGGGATGAAGACAGACAAAGAGGAGGAAGGGCTAGGAAGGGGGAGGAAGGGGAGGGAGGAAGGGGTAGGGAGAGGAGGAAGATGGGGAGGGGAAGGGGAGGGAAGGGGGGAGGAGGAGGAAGAGGAAGAAGAAGAGAAGAGGAGGAAGCAAAAGGGAGGCTAGAAGGGTATTGTGGTCCCGGTATTGTCATAATATTTAACACTGACAACAACACCTTCACACCTTCCCCAACTTTTTACTGCGTCTCGCCCCTTGAACACCAGGGCGGGGCAGGGGCGGGCGGGGCGGGGTGGGAGGGGCGGGCATTGATTGCATAGGGGTGTTGGGGGCGTAAATCACCACATAAACGAGGGAGCAGAAAGGGCGCGGAAGAGAGAGAATAAAAATAATGAAATAAAAACATAACAGAAAGCGTAGATAGAACAGGACGTTGCTGTTTTTATCTTCTTTTCTTTTTTGTGTTTCCCTTCATCGCCTTTAGAACAGTTTTAGGGGATAGCAAAAAACTAGGAAGGCGAATTGAAGGTTATAGAGCAAGGAAGGTTGTATGTTTTCACCGACTGTTAGATCAAGGTAAGAGAGGACGAGGGGAAAGACATTTGTTTAGGGGATAGAACATAAATGGAAGAATTGAAAGTTATAAAGTAGAAGGACTTACTCTTATAAAAGACAACCCAATTTTTACCTTTAACCCCTTGAGACCCAGAACGTAATTTTCATTGTAATTTGGGTACCAATGGACGATTTTTAGTGATTATAAGTAATATTTTATAGATATGACCTATTTAGTATCCTTTTCGACTAACTAATTTGGTATATTCAGTTACTTTTCGTAATTTTATGGCTAAAAATAGACGATTTTTTATAGCCAAGGAAAGATCTGGGTCTGAAGGCGTTAAGAACATTAGCAAATCTTGATAGTGCAGCTATTTCTCTACTTGCTTTAGTTTTCCTGCAAATATATAACATTTTTCTGATATTTTTCCCTCATCATTAGCAAATCTTTATATTGCAGTTATTTTTCTATTTATTTTTGCTTTCCTGCATAATTTACAACTTATTTTCTGTGCTATTTATCCCTCATAACATTAACAACTCTATATATTGTAACGACTTTCTTTTTACCTTTCTTTGGCTTTCCTGAAAATATATAACATTTTTTTACAGAGTGGCTTGAGGTATAAAAGCAAGAAAATCGGGTTATATATAAATATATTACATTATTTCGAGAAAAAAATGTACCTAACCTTCAAATACTTACACACAAATACCCTACATAAATAACTTCTATCCCTTCAACCCCCTAATGATCTAATCTAACAAAACAAAACAAAACCTAACCAAACCTAACCTAACCGTAACCTAACCGTAACCTAACCTAACCTATAACCTAACCTAACTTACCCTACCCTAACTTACCCTAACCTAACTTACCCTAACCTAACCTAACCTAACCTTAACCTAACCTTAACCTTAACCAAACCTTAACCTAACCAAACCTTAACCTAACCAAACCTTAACCTAACCAAACCTTAACCTAACCAAACCTTAACCTAACCTAACCTAACCTTAACCTAACCTAACCTATAACCTAACCTAACTTACCCTAACCTAAAAACCTAACCTACACAAAAATATCCTATATCCATAACTTCTTCCCCTGCAACCCCCTAACCTAACCTAACCTAATATAACCTTAACTTAAAGAAACCTAGCCAAACCTTAATCTTAACCTAACCTTACCTAACCTAACTAAACCTAACTTAACCACCCCTAACCTTAACCTAACCATCCTCACACACAAAAATAATCTACATTAATTTCTACCCTCTTATCATCTCCAAGAAATATTATATAAACCATAAACAAAATCTCAAAAATCTTCGGTCGCAGTATAAAGTTTTGCTCAGAATTTTTCTTCCTTGTTGTTGTTATAATAAGTTTTCTTAAAGAATAGAAATCTGGACTCAATGTTTCCCTGAAGAATATTTTGTTGTTGTTGTTGGAAGTAAATGAATATATAATATAATGTTTTTGAGATGTTGAGGAAGAGAGAGAGAGAGAGAGAGGAGAGAGACAGAGAGGAGAGGAAGGGGAGAGAGAGGAGAGGCAGAGAGAGAAAAGGGGAGAAGAGAGAGAGCGGGGAAGAGAGAGAGAGAGAGAGAGAGAAGAGAGAGAGAGAGAGAGAGAGGAGAGAGAGAGAGAGAGAGAGAGCGAGAGAGAGAGAGAGAGAGAGAGAGACAGACAGAGAGAGAGAGAGAAGCAGGGTTGTCAAGGGGTTGTGGCTGTGAGTTTATACAGTCTTGGTAACATTGTTTTTACCATATACAATAATAACAAGAATTTTAATAACATTTTTTAAATTCCATATGATTCACTGTTGGTATATGTGTGTGTGTGTGTGTGTGTGTGTGTGTGTGTGTGTGTGTGTGTGTGTGTGTGTGTGTGTGTGTGTGTGTGTGTGTGTGTGTGTGTGTGTGTGTGTGTGTGTGTGTGTGTGTGTGTGTGTGTGTGTGTGTGTTCATCTTCCCTTTATACGATTATTGTTACCATTACAATATTTAAAGGTATTTATTGAAGTGTTTTATTATATTGTCGAGAAATGATGCTCCAGATTATGAATTAAAATATATACTAAAACTTTGCTATTATTGTTATCGATGTGTGTGTGTGTGTGTGTGTGTGTGTGTGTGTGTGTGTGTGTGTGTGTGTGTGTGTGTGTGTGTGTGTGTGTGTGTGTGTGTGTGTGTGTGTGTGTTTTCAAATCAGATTATATTTGTTACTAATTAAATGTAATGTTATTTTTATCTCTCTGTTTATATATTGTTTGTATATGTATGTATGTAAGTACGTGTGTGTATGTATGTGTGTACGTGTATGTCATGTTTTTATAATCGTGTGCACCTGTGTTACGTGTGTGCGTTAGTGTGTGTGTATATCTGTTGTGCACATATGTATACTTCTCAATGGATATATGTATACTGTAGGCGTGTGTATTATTGTGTTGTGAGTGAGTGAGTGAGTGAGTGAGTGAGTGAGTGTCAGTGAATGAGTGAGTGTCAGTGAATGAGTGAGTGAGTGAGTGAGTGAGTGAGTGAGTGAGTGAGTGAGTGAGTGAGTGAGTGGTGAGGGTGGGGTGAGTGATGAGTGAGTGAGGTAAAGTGAGTGAGTGAGTGAGTGAGTGAGTGAGGTGAGTGATGGTGGTGAGTGATACTTACGCATGGGGTTAATAAATTCACCATTTCGTCTCAGTTAGCCTCGATTACGCCACGCATGATTACTTACATACACGATTACTGATTAGTTACCATGATTACTTCAGCACGGCATTCTCGGGTTACTGTATACACACAGAGGGGACATACGCGCTAATTATACATAGGGAACTATACTCGCCGCACGTTAAGTTGGCGAAAATGTTGCTCCTTCACTCCCCCCTTCCGAACGCACGGGATTGGCTGAGGTGTTGGGTGTTGGAACTTGGGAGAAAGGGCCCATTCTCACCCAACACCCAACACCTCAGCCAATCCCGTGCGTTCGGAAGGGGGGAGTGAAGGTGGAGGGCCACATTCTCGCCATCTTAACGTGCGGCGATATACATACGTGTGCATCGCCCGTGTACCGTATTTTTGTACCCCGGCCTATTTGTTCTCCCCCCCGAC
>JACEEZ010008444.1:117500-125000 GCA_016584305.1 Chionoecetes opilio | reverse complement strand
ACGATGACGCACAGACAGACAGACAGACAGACAGACAGAGATAGGAGACTACATATAGACAGACAGATGATAGACAGACAGCAGAATAGACAGGCAAAGAAGAGACAGAATAGAAGGGTGGATCATAAGTGGCATAGGTCAAGACAGGTCATATAAATCACGTAAACGACTGCCAAGAGTTACAGTATAAGGGAACGTGTTTCTGTCGATAGATGGCATTACTATACGAGGGTGATGACATGCTTTTCAAACTACTAAGCTAGACTCTTAAAAACGTACAACTANGTGGTTTGGTGGGGTGGTTGGTGGTGGTGGTGTGTAGGTGGTGGTGGTGGTGGTGGTGGGGTTGGGGGGTGGTGGGGGGTGGTGGTGGGGGGTTGTGGGGAATGGTTGGGGTGGTGGTGTTAGTGGTGGGGGTGGGTGGTTGGTGGTGTGGTGATGGTGTGGTTTTTGGTGGTGGTGGTGGTATGGTGGTGGGGGTGTGGTGGGGTGGTGGTGGTGTGTAAGGGTGGTGGTGTGGTGGGGTGGTGGGGGTGGTGGTGTGAAGGGGGTGTGGTGGTGAGTGGTGGTGGTGGTGGTGGTGGTGGGTGGTTGGTGTGGTGGTGGTGGTGGTGGTGGTGGTGGTGGTGGTGGGGTGTGTGTAGGTGGTGGTGGTGTGTGGTAATTGGTGTGGTGGTGGTGGTGGTGGTGGGGTGGTGTGGGGTGGGGTGTGGTGGTGGTGGGTTGGTGGTGGTGGTGGTGGTGGTGGTGGTGGTGTGGTGATGGTGGGTGTGTGATGGTGGTGGTGGTGGTGTGGTGGTGGTGGATGGTGGTGGTGAGGGTGGGGTGGTGTGGTGGTGGTGGTGGTGGTGGTGGTGATGTGGTGGTGGTTGGTGGTGGTGGTGGTGGTGGTGTGGTGGTGGTGGGTGGTAGGTGGTGGGTGGTGGTGGTGGTGGTGGTGGTGGTGGGGGGTGGGTGGGGTGGTGGTGGGTGGTGGTGGTGGGTGGTGGTGGTGGTGGATGTGTGTGGTGGTGGTGGTGGTGGGGGTGGTGGTGGTGGTGATGTTGGTGGTGGTGGTGGGGTGGGGGGTGGTGGTGGTGGTGGTGGTGGGGGTGGTGTGGTGGTGTGGTGGAGGTGGTGGGGGTGGTGGTTGGTAAGGGGGGGTGGTGGTGGTGGTGTGGTGGTGGTGGGGTGTGGTGGTGGTGGTGGTGGTGGTGGATGGTGGTGGTGGTGGTGGTGGTGGGGAGTGTGGTGTTGGTGGTGGTGGTGGTGGTGGTGGTGGTGGTGGTGTGGTGGTGGTTTGGTGGTGGAGACAGTGGGCTAAATGCATGAATGCTCGTCAAATCCCGGCAGGTGGAGATTCCCGACCGTCGTATCTCCACCGGTGGGATAGTCAAGAAATGCCCGGCCAGTGGAGATTTGGGCAGTCGTACCAACACAGCGAATCCAAGGCGGCATCAGTATTTTGACTGTTTTACACCTATCTAATTCCTTTTTACTAGCCTAATTTATCTTTCTGCCATTAAAACAATAGCTTTGTTAGTGTTCGCCACTTATCTGAGGCGTTGATGTAGAAAAAATGGGCCTGAGTGATGCTTGTGAGTACATTTGAACCAGTTTTTTTGCCAGTCGCCACAAAGCAATATGGCTGACCACCTCCACCACTGCCGCTCTCCCTCGTCACCACTTATCACAGGCAATATAAGCCTCTTGCACCTAATTTACTTTAATTATCCACATGTGTGCATCACAGTGTATGTATGGTATCTCCTGTTATGTTGAAAACTCGCCTGTAAGGGTTTGGGAAGAAATATGATGGAATAAGCGGGCAGAGGACAAGACAAAAAAGTCAAGCATGGGACAAGCAACCAGTGGAGCAACGCAACCAGTGCGAACGCAACGGTGAGTTGTTTTCAAATTATTCTGCTGCCGAAACGCGATGCAACGGGGTCGAGAAAATGTCTTGCATATGGCCCAGTGAGTTCAGTGACGGCTAGAGTTATGAGTGTTTTTACGTTGTACGAGTTGGTCTTTATTGTGTAGTAACTGTGAAAAGTCTTAGAGAGAGAGAGATGAGAGAGAGAGAGAGAGAGGAAGTAGAGGAGAGGGACGGAGAGGAGATGAGAGAGAGACGAGAGCGAGTGAGATGAGAAGATGGGAGAGATGAGTGACGGAGAGAGAGAGAGACGAGAGAGGAGGAGAGAGTTGAGAGGAGAGAGATCGAGAGAGAGGAGGAGAGAGCGCCGATGAGAGAGAGAGAGAGAGAGAGAGGGCTAGAGAAGAGAGAGAGAGAGAGGGAGAGGGAGAGGGAGAGGGAGAGGGAGAGGGAGAGGGAGAGGGAGAGGAGAGAGAGAGAGGATGAGAGGGAGAGAGAGAGAGAAGTGAGAGAGAGAGAGAGAGAGAGAGAGAGGGGGGGGGGGGGATAACGTTTTAGCTCACTAAATAGAAGCGAATCTTAACCACTAGATTCACAATCTAAAAATCTAACGAAAATTTATTCGAGTCAAAAATGGAAATAAAATAGATTAGTGTTTGAGGAAAAATAATAATAATTATATGATAATCAGTTTGCTTTTTTCGCTACTGTTACACACACACACACACACCACACAACACACACACACACCCACACACACACACAACACACACACACACACACACACACACACACACACACACACACACACAACACACAACAAGTATACCTGTGACACACCCTGATACTTAGATCCTATCTAGACACTTTGACAGGGTGTACAAAATTACAAGGTTATTGACTATAACCCCAAAGCGCCCCACGCCAGGGCGAACCTGGTCCCGGGCCTCTCCTCCGAACCGCTGACCGAAGCAGGGACGCTATAGCAAGACAACAGCTTTACCAATCGAGCCACCCTGACGGCCCCCCTCCCCCCGGTGACACCCCACCAGTCATCGGTATCACTCAACAGGTCCGAGGTCAAGATCGTGCTCGAGTGTTGTACCATTTGGAAGGCTAGTTATAAAAAGCAGCAAATGAACCTAACAAAAACTGAAACCTGAAGGAGGAGGATAAAGCCATCGTGATTAGGCCCACGGTGTAAAACACGCTGCCTGCAGTGCGAATGGTTTTGCTCTGCGCTGCAATAGCGTAAATCAGGCATGGTGGGGGGGGAAGGGGAGAAGAGGGGGGATAGAAAAGGAAAAAAAAAAGGAGGATGAAAAAGAAAAAAAAGAGACGAGAGAAAAAACAAAAAAAAAAAAAAAAAAAAAAAACACACACCACACACACACAGATACAACACACACACACACACACGGATACAACACACCAAAAACAAAAACAAAAACAAAAAAAAACACAGAGAAACACACACAACACAAGATACACTACACAAAAACACACCGCATTACGCACACACACACACACCACACACACAAACACACACGATACGCACACACACACACACACACGATACACACCACACACACCACGAGACAGATACACACACACACACATACACACAAACACACAACAGAACGCAACACACACACAACCCACTTCACACACACACACACACGATACACACACACACACACACACGATACAACACCACACACACACAAAACACAAAAAAAAAAAAACCTACCACACCGACCAATAGTAAACACACATCACACGCACCCCACACACACACGATAAAAAAAAAAAAAAAACATGAAAAAAAATATAAAGATAAAAAAACAAATAAAACACAAAACAAACATAGAAAAAAAAAAAAAACAACAACACAAACACACATAAAAACAAGCCATACAAACAAACACACACATATACACACACACACACACACGATACACACACACACAAAGATACACACACACACAAGATACAGACAATACCACACCACACACACCACACCCCGCATACACACACAACACATTACCAAGCACACACATAGCATAACAACACACACAAGATCCAAACACAACAGATACAAACAACACACGATACCCACACACACAGACAGACCAAAAATATACAACAACCCCACCAACACCAAACAAACAACGACACACACACACACCAACATACACAGATTCTTCCACATACTACAGATACACACACACACACACATACACACACCCCACACACACAGACACAACACACACACACACCAGCGAATACACAGAAACACACAGATACACACACACCAAACAACCAACAGACAACACACACACACACACACACACACACCACCAGACACTACACACACACACACACTTACACCTCACAACAACACATAATATACACATAGATTACACACACACGATCACAAAACACACACAACACACAACACACACAAACACACACACACGACAGCTCACGCACTTGTTAAAAATGAACAGCACTGTCATAACTGCCAACACACACAAAACCCACCACACACACACACACACACACACACACCACACACACATAGGCAGTCTAGCATTGTAAAGATGAATCATGAAACTCAACACACACCCACACATCCACATCCCCTTACACACATCACACAACACACCACCACACCCACACACACAACACCACACGCCACACTCACCTAACCACCCACCCCCACGCCACACACACAGCACTACGCACACACACCACACACACACATAACACACGCACAAACATAACGCACACACACATATAGATAGATAGATAGATATAGGATATTTTTTATTGACCACAGTGTACAACTAAAATCTTAACAGTAAACACATAATCTTAACATACATACTGTTAGTACTAATATAAACAACACAAATAATGCAATCTGCAGTTCATAGAGTTAATTAAAACAAAAAACAAACCCACACACAGACAGTCTAGGCATGTAAAGATGAATCATGACACTCAACCACAACAGCACACACACACACACACACAACACACCACACACAGACAGTCTAGCATTGCTAAAGATGAATCATGAAACTCAACACACACACAGACGTTAGCATGTAAAGATGAATCATGAAACTCAACATCACACACACCATACAAAAACAACGCAACACAAACAGTCTAGCCATGTTAAAGATGAATCATGAAACTCAACACACACACACCTACACAAACAACCCACACACAAATAGTCTAGAATTGTAAAGATGAATCATGAAACTCAACACACACACACACACACACACACACACACACACCCACACACACACACACACACACACACACACACACACACACACACACACACACACACACACACACACACACACACACACACACACACACACACACACACACACACACACACACACACACACACACACACACACACACACACACACACACACACACACACACACACACACACCCACACACACACACACACACACACACACACACACACACACACACACACACACACACACACACACACAACGCACACAACACACACACACACACACACACACACACACACACACACACACACACACACACACACACACACACACACACAACACACACACACACACCACACACACACACACACACACACACACACACTTCTCTATGTATCTGACTCCAGTAGAGGCAACGGAGACTGAGAAGTACCTAACAGCCATTAAGTCTGACGCAGCTGGTTGTGACGACATTTCACCTAAACTTTTAAAGCTCACTGCCTCTTCTATTTCTCGTCCATTGACACACATAATTAATCTTTCCTTAAAAACTGGTACATTTCCAGATCAATTAAAAAAGGCCAAGGTAATACCATTACACAGCGCGCCAAAGTATTGTTCGCGACATCATAACACAGCGCTTCCATACGGGAATTCAGAAAATGTACTCTATGGCAGCCTACTGACTTCCGAGAGAGATATCTTACATATGGCAGCCTCTTTAAGGCACGGGCAGTCCATCAAGACCGTTGAGGATTGTTCAGATGCCACTTGTCAATTATAGACGAAGCATTTTGAAAAGTATCACTTTACTCCCCGCGAGTAATTTGAGCAGACGTGCGCTGGTATTGCTCTCAGTATTTCCATAATGGATGGCAAGAAAGACCTAACAAAGGACCAAATCAAAGTGATTGTATCCCTACACTAGGCAGAGAGACCATTTGAAGAAATTGCAAGGATTGTGGGTGTTACGAGATGTGTGCAGAAATGGGTGGAAAGTTTCACGGTGGGCTGGCGGGTGGCGACAGCCGCAACACCGTAACAGTAGAAGTGGCCAGGGTGAGGATGTAAAAGTCATATCGCAATATTTTTCTTGCTCTTATTTGAGGATGGGCATCCACTTGACGTTTCATGACATTTAGGGTGCTTGCTGATGTTTTACATCCTCACCCTGGCCACTTATACTGTTACGGTGTCGCGGCTGTCGCCACCCGCCAGCCTACCGTGAAACTTTCCACCCATTTCTGCACACATCTCCTCGTAACACCCACAATCCTTGCTATTTCTTCAAATGGTCTCTCTGCCTTGTGTAGGGATACAATCACTTTGATTTGGTCCTTTGTTAGGTCTTTCTTGCCACCCATTATGGAAATACTGAGAGCAATAGCAGCGCACGTCTGCTCAAATTACTCGCGGGGAGTAAAGTGATACTTTTCAAAATGCTTTGTCTATGATTGACAAGTGGCATATTGAAATTCCTCAACGGTCTTGATGGACTGCCCGTGCCTTAAACGAGTTGCCAGATGCAGGATATCTCTCTCGGAAGTCAGTAGGCTGCCATAGAGTACATTTTCTGAATTCCCATATGGAAGCGCTGTGTTATGATGTCGCGAACAATACTTTGGCGCGCTGTGTACATAAATCAGGGAACAAGAATGACATCAAAAACTATCGTCCCATCTCAATCCTTCCTGCTTTTAGCAAAATATTTGAAAAGGCAATTTTTACTCGCCTTATTAACTACTTGGAGGGAAACAGCTTATTATCTGACTCTCAACATGGCTTTAGATCAAACCGCTCTACAGAAACAGCAATTTTACAGTTTGTCAGTGACGTATACCAAAACTTGGAAGGTAAATATTATGTTGCAGGAATATTTATAGATTTATCAAAAGCCTTTGATTCTTTAAATCACCAGATACTTCTCGACAAATTAGAAAACATAGGGATAAGAGGTGTGCCTCACCAACTGTTTAACAGCTATCTTAGTAACAGCTCACAAAGTGTTTTTTGTAATTCCAATTATTCTCTTTCAAAATCTGTATCTAAAGGTGTACCTCAGGGATCTATTTTAGGGCCTATACTTTTTCTTATATATATAAATGACATAGTCAATGCTAGCTCAAAATGTAAATGTACTATATATGCTGACGATACAAATCTCCTATTAGCTGATAATAACCTGAACTCCTTACATTTTAATTTGCAAATTGAATTGTTGTTGATAAATAAGTGGATACAGGCCAACAAATTAAATCTCAATGTTACAAAAACCAATTCTATACTGTTTCAAAATCGTTCAATAAAAAATGTCATGCCCCCAATATTATTAGAAGGTGAACCAATACAACG
>JACEEZ010008444.1:97500-105000 GCA_016584305.1 Chionoecetes opilio | reverse complement strand
TACTACTACTACTACTACTACTACTATTATCACTACTACTCCTACTACTACTATTATCACTACAGCTTCTCCTATTACTACTATCACTATAAGTACTTCAATTCCAAAGTCATAGCCACTTAAAACTCCTTACTAAATGTCCTGCAATGCCAAAACTGATAAACATTAAAGAATCCCATTTAATCCACTTTTTATTAATTTATATTTGTTTTCATGTCAAGTGATGCATTGTATTTTGGTGTTGTAGAGATTGTAAGACACGCAATACCTCACCTCAAGGTTACGTATACAAGGTCTTAGGGAAAAAAGGTCTTAAGGAAGGTCTTCAGGTCTTAGGGAAAAAAGGTCTTAGGGAAGGTCTTCAGGTCTTAAGGAAGGTCTTCAGGTCTTAGGGTAAAAAGGTCTTAGGGAAGGTCTTCAGGTCTTAGGGAAAAAAGGTCTTAGAAGGTCTTCAGGTTAGGGAAAAAGGTCTTAGGAAGTCTTCAGGTCTTAAGGAAGGTCTTCAGGTCTTAGGGAAAAAAGGTCTTAGGGAAGGTCTTCAGGTCTTAGGGAAAAAAGGTCTTAGGGAAGGTCTTCAGGTCTTAGGGAAGGTCTTCAGGTCTTAGGGAAAAAAGGTCTTAGGGAAGGTCTTCAGGTCTTAGGGAAGGTCTTCAGGTCTTAGAGAAGGTCTTCAGGTCTTAGGGAAGGGCTTCAGGTCTTGGGAAAAAAAGGTCTCAGGGAAGGTCTTCAGGTCTTAGGGAAAAAAGGTCTTAGGGAAGGTCTTCAGGTCTTAGGGAAAAAAAGGATAGAAGAAAAAGGAAAGTAAGGAAAGTAGTTTAAGTAGGAAAAAAATTATAAAAAAAGGGTAAAAAAGGTCAGAATAGATTAATGAGTAATATTGACTGAAAAAAATAGGGAGTGTGTTGAGTAAATATATCATCCCTGTGTTCATTGGGAGATAAACACTGCTCGTTATGTGTGTGTGTGTGTGTGTGTGTGTGTGTGTGTGTGTGTGTGTGTGTGTGTGTGTGTTGTGTGTGTGTGTGTGTGTGTGTGTGTGTGTGTGTGTGTCGTGTGTGTTCAGCTATTCTCCCGTATTGGGTGTTTCAATATCATGTACATTGTTTAGGGAAGAAATTGGACCCCAAAAAAATGCGATTGTATTTTTTTTTTTTGGGGGGCAAGAAGATAAATTGGAGCGATACTTTTTCATCAGTGAACGCAGGGAAATGGAAAACTAGCTAGGTCATGTTGATATTACAGTCTCTCAAATTAAGTAGAAAACTAGGTTAGTCTCAAAGTTAACAAGAATTAGACTATTACAGATTATATGCAGGTCATTAGAAGGTTATAAGCGAGTAAAACCAGGTCCGATCAGGTCAGGAATAGATAGGTCACAGTAGATAAGTGAAAAAAGGTCAAAAGATCAGAGTAGTTTGGTGAAAATGCGTCATGAAAAAGATATCGCGCCACCAGGAATCGATAGGTCACAGTGTCATGTTAGTAGCTGCGTGGTGTGGGAGTGAGGCAAGGTTAGTGGGAGGTCAGGCAAGGTCATGCTACGTCAGGTCACATGGAGGCCCGATATCTCCCTCCATTACCATTTGATATTCTCTTTGCCGCTGAAAGGTCAAATGTGAGGGAGTGAGGGAGGAGGAGAGAGAGAGGAGAGAGAGGAGAGAGAGAGAGAGAGAGAGAGAGAGAGAGAGAGAGAGAGAGAGAGAGAGAGAGAGAGAGAGAGAGAGAGAGAGAGAGAGAGGAGAGAGGAGAGAGAGAGAGAGAGAGAGAGAGAGAGAGAGAGAGAGAGAGAGAGAGAGAGAGAGAGAGAGGAGAGGAGAGAGGAGAGAGAGAGAGAGAGAGAGAGAGAGAGGAGAGAGAGAGAGAGAGAGAGAGAGAGAGAGAGAGAGAGAGAGAGAGAGTATGGAGATTGGAAAAGTGAAGGAACGTTCTCGGTGTTAAATGAAAAAAAATGTAGTAAGAACTTTAAGATTGATAATAGTAATAAGAATACATATTAAGAACTAGGATAAGATGATAATAACAATAGCGATAATGACAATAATAATAATAGTAAAATTAATGAAAATAATGACAATAATACAAAAAATAATAAGGATACTATTAATAATACGTAATGATAACAATAGCAATACTAATGGAAGTACCTCTCTTTGTTATAATATCACAATGCATACAATATAAAGTCATCACCAAACGTTATATAAAATCCTTCTATGATAATCCCTCATTAATTTACAAAGAGCTTGCTTGATGAACCGTCCTCTACTAGCACCCTTTGTATATCTAGAAGACAAACAAAACTATACTCTTCACTATTTACATTTAATCTAACTTCTCCAAATCATTACTTTTCTTTCGATGACTTTTGATGACTTTCGTTCATGATGATTATTGATGACTTTCGATGACTTTATTTTGAGGATCTTTTACTGTTTACACTTAATCTAACTTCTCCAAATTATTATCTTTGTTTCAAGGACTTAATTTCACTCCCCTAAAAAATAAAACTCTTTTTCTTTCAACCTAAAACGAGGCGATGAAAAATGTGTGACGAACCAAAATCGACTTCTTTATTTTAGGAGATAATTTACGTGAATAACAAAGCGACAGGAAGTCAGGAACATGAATAACAAAGCAACATGGAGTTAGGAACGTGAATAACAAAGCAACATGGAGTTAGGAACGTGAATAACAAAGCAACATGGAGTTAGGAACGTGAATAACAAAGCAACATGGAGTTAGGAACGTGAATAACAAAGCAACATGGAGTTAGGAACGTGAATAACAAAGCAACATGAAGTTAGGAACGTGAATAACAAAGCAACATGAAGTTAGGAACGTGAATAACAAAGCAACATGGAGTTAGGAACGTGAATAACAAAGCAACATGAAGTTAGGAACGTGAATAACAAAGCAACATGGAGTTAGGAACGTGAATAACAAAACAACATGAAGTTAGGAACGTGAATAACAGAGCGCCATGAAGTTAGTAACGTGAATAACAGAGCGTCATGAAGTTAGTAACGTGAATAACAGAGCGCCATGAAGTTAGTAACGTGAATAACAAAAGGCCATGAAGTTAGGAATGTGAATAACAAAGCGCCATGAAGTTAGGAACGTGAATAACAAAGCGCCATGAAGTTAGGAACGTGAATAACAGAGCGTCATGAAGTTAGTAACGTGAATAACAGAGCGTCATGAAGTTAGTAACGTGAATAACAATAAGGCGATAAGTTAGGATGGAATAACAAAGCGACCAGAAGTAGGAACTGAATAACAAAGCGCATGAAGTTAGGAACGTGAATAACAGAGCATCATGAGTTAGGAACGTGAATAACAGAGCGTACATGGAGTTAGGAACGTGAATAACAAAGCCATGAGTTAGTAACGTGAATAACAAAGCCATGAGTTAGGAAGTGAATAACAAAGCGCATGAAGTTAGGAACGTGAATAACAAAGCACCATGAGTTAGGAACGTGAATAACAGAACCCATGAGTTAGAACGTGAATAACAAAGCGCCATGAAGTTAGGAACGTGAATAACAGAGGCATGAAGTTAGTAATGTGAATAACAAAAGGCCATGAAGTTAGGAAGTGAATAACAGAGCGCCATGAGTTAGTAACGTGAATAACAAAGGCCATGAAGTTAGGAATGTGAATAACAAAACGCCATGAAGTTAGGAACGTGAATAACAAAGCGCCATGAAGTTAGGAATGTGAATAACAAAACGCCATGAAGTTAGGACCGTGAATAACAAAGCGTCAGGAAGTTAGGAACGTGAATAACAGCGTCATGAAGTTAGGAACGTGAATAACAAAGCGCCATCGAAGTTAGGAACGTGAATAACACCGCCATGAAGTTAGCAAGGTGAATAACAGCGCCATGAAGTTAGGAAGGTGAATAACAAAACGACATGAAGTTAGGAACGTGAATAACACCGCCATGAAGTTAGGAACGTGAAAAACAAAGCGCCATGAAGTTAGGAACGTGAATAACAGAGCGCCATGAAGTTAGGAACGTGAATAACAAAGCGCCATGAAGTTAGGAACGTGAATAACAAAGCGCCATGAAGTTAGGAGCGTGAATAACAGAGCGCCATGAAGTTAGGAACGTGAATAACAAAGCGCCATGAAGTTAGGAAGGTGAATAACAGCGCCATGAAGTTAGGAACGTGAATAACAAAACGACATGAAGTTAGGAACGTGAATAACATCGCCATGAAGTTAGGAACGTGAAAAACAAAGCGCCATGAAGTTAGGAACGTGAATAACAGAGCGCCATGACGTTAGGAACGTGAATAACAAAGCGCCATGAAGTTAGGAGCGTGAATAACAAAGCGCCATGAAGTTAGGAACGTGAATAACAGAGCGCCATGAAGTTAGGAACGTGAATAACAGCGCCAGGAAGTTAGGATCGTGAATAACAAAGCGACATGAAGTTAGGAGCGTGAATACCAAAGCGTCAGTTAGGAAGGCGGTGCAGCCTTGGTTCCTGGTGTAGAAGGCAGCATGAATATGGAAGCTCTTAGGATATCAGGTGTTGGATGGTGAAGGGAGGGAATTAAGGGCGAGAGACGGGAAGGCAGATGGCGTTACGAGGATGTGAATGCGTGTGGAAGATGTAAGGATGGGAGGGCAGTAGTTAGGACGAGGATTGGTAAACTAGGTAAACTATGCAATGGCTATGGTAAACAATGTAGGAATGAGAGTAATAAAGAATTGATTACTCTCTAGAAACAAAATATTGGTAATAATGTAATTGAATAACTTAACTTTTTCTAATCCTTAATCTAGTAATCTAACCTACTCACCTAATATTATAAAGGTACTGTTGGGACCTTTGGGGTTACTTCTTGGTAGGTTAGATAGTACATGCCGGCGTTTTAGTTGTTTATTCCAAGGAAGATGGTTGAAGGTTACACACACATACGTACACACCTCGTCAGTGCGTGAGATGGACTGAGGAGGGTAGCGTCGCTTCGGGCTAACGGGGTGACGCTACGGAGTTGCCTAGTCGGGATATTTAACACGTGCCAATGCCTAATTAGGACATTAATGATTCATGAAAGAACTGGACCCTACACTAATCTAACTTAATATAAACCAGGTTAGGAGGCAGTAGTTAGAACGAGGATTGGTAAAATTAGGAATGTAGGAATGAATGTAGTAATAGAGAAACACAATGAAGGGTGTGAATGGCTGTTGAGTGTGTAAGGGCTGGGAAGGCAGTAGTTAGGACAAGGATTGGTAAACTATAGTCTGTTTTTTTTAACGAGGCGAAAATTCCACTCTATCTTAAGGTCTCATGCTTAAAATTATGCCTATGTTTACCTGACCAAATATAATTTCAAATTTAAACTAAAACTAGCCATATTTCCGCTACTTTTGCTCTTGGCCTGTTTCCAATTACCGTGTTAAGAATAGGAATAGGATAGGATCCTATCTAGGGTCCTAGGATAACCTAGTATCCTTAATCTCAGGATGGAGATCAGTGTATATGTAGATAGGAGTGTAGGATAGGAATTATGAAGTATACATAGGAATAGCGGGTATAGGATAGATACATGAGGGTAAGAATGCTAGAAGTGTAGGATAGGAAGCATACATAGGAAAAGCGTGTATAGGATAGGCTTGAAGGACAGGTAGGAGTTTTGCCAGGTGAGCTATAGGATACTTGAAGGATAGATACATGTGACGGATAGGATACTTGAAGAATAGATAGTTAAAGGATAGGATGCTTGAAGGGCAGGTAGGAGTCGACAGTTGAGGGCTAGGATACTTGAAGGATAGATATGTGTGAGGGCTAGCATACTTGAAGGATAGATATGTGTGGGGGCTAGCATACTTGAAGGATAGATATGTGAGAGGGCTAGCATACTTGAAGGATAGATATGTGTGAGGGCTAGGATACTTGAAGGAGTAATGGCAGATGAGGTATTTAGCAGTGTCAGTGTAAGGTATGCCTGTGAGCGAGTGTTACATCTGTGTGTTGCAGTAGGCCGCCGCTACACGCTCTGAGACACTCGCAACACAACACCCACCGAAGGAGAAACAGGTGTGTACTCCCCTGTCTGTCTGTCTGTCTGTCTGTTATACCTTCCCTAATACCCTCTAATACCCTTCTAATACCCTCCTAGTACCCTCCCAGCCTCCTTTATTCCATCTTTATTAATTTCTCTCTCATTCATTCTCATTTAAACTTTCTCTCTATCACTCGAACACTAACTTCTGTCTGCCTGTTATACATACCCTAATACTCTCCTACCCTCCCTTGTACCCTCCTTGTATTCATTTCTCTCTTAATCTCTCCTTTAACATGTTCTCTCTTTCATTCATTCTCTGTCTGTCTGTTATACATTCCCTAATACTCTCCTACCCTCCCTTATTCCCTCCTTTATTAATTTCTCTATCACTCTCTCCTTCATTTCAATTTACCTAACCTAACTTAACCTAACCTAACCTTCCCTAATATCCTCCTACCCTCCCTTTATTTATCTCTCTCTCACTCATTCTCATTTACCTAACCTAACCTAACCTTCCCTAATATTCTCCTACTCTCCCTTGTTCCCTCTCTTTATTCATCTCTCTCTTACTCACTCCCTTTATCATGTTCCCTCTCTTTATTCATCTCTCTCTTACTCACTCCCTTTATCATGTTCCCTCTCTTTATTCATCTCTCTCTTACTCACTCCCTTTATCATGTTCCCTCTCTTTATTCATCTCTCTATTACTCACTCCCTTTATCATGTTCCCTCTCTTTATTCATCTCTCTATTACTCACTCCCTTTATCATGTTCCCTCCCTTTATTCATCTCTCTCTTACTCACTCCCTTTATCATGTTTTCTCTCTTATTCATCTCTCTATTACTCACTCCCTTTATCATGTTCCCTCCCTTTATTCATCTCTCTATTACTCCCTCCCTTTATCATGTTCCCTCTCTTTATTCATCTCTCTCTTACTCACTCCCTTTATCATGTTTTCTCTCTATTCATCTCTCTATTACTCACTCCCTTTATCATGTTCCCTCCCTTTATTCATCTCTCTATTACTCACTCCCTTTATCATGTTCCCTCCTTTATTCATCTCTCTCTTACTCCCTCCCTTATCATGTTCCCTCCCTTTATTCATCTCTCTCTTACTCCCTCCCTTTATCATGTTCCCTCCCTTTATTCATCTCTCTCTTACTCCCTCCCTTTATCATGTTCCCTCCCTTTATTCATCTCTCTATTACTCACTCCCTTTATCATGTTCCCTCTCTTTATTCATCTCTCTATTACTCACTCCCTTTATCATGTTCCCTCCCTTTATTCATCTCTCTATTACTCACTCCCTTTATCATGTTTTCTCTCTTATTCATCTCTCTATTACTCCCTCCCTTTATCATGTTCCCTCTCTTTATTCATCTCTCTTTTACTCCCTCCCTTTATCATGTTCCCTCTCTTTATTCATCTCTCTATTACTCACTCCCTTTATCATGTTCCCTCTCTTTATTCATCTCT
>JACEEZ010008444.1:82500-92500 GCA_016584305.1 Chionoecetes opilio | reverse complement strand
CGTTTTTTGATGTGCACTGTTGCTATGCGAGGTGCCAGGTGGGTACATGATGACGTAATGACCCAACAGCCAATCACATGGATGGAAGGTGATCATGCGATATGCGTCTCAGCCAATCACATCGAAGGAATATAATCACTCGTCAAAACAAACCACAAATGAACTGGAAACTGAGTCGTGTTAACTTGATTTATTAGTAGTTCAAAGGCGATAAATAGATAACTTAAAGTGATAGGAATGCTGGAGATGTTGTTACGCGAGATATATTAAACGTCTAACGTATTGTTTGTGTCTTGTGATAAAAGGAAGAGAGGATTGCGCACTTTCCCCTTCGTTATGTTACCATAGCGTTATGTTATGTTTGGTAGTAATGCCGCATAGTGTTACATCATGTTAGACAGGTTTTCTATAGATGGTAAAAATAGGTTATTGAAGTATGATTTAAGAAACGTTTTGTGTGTGTTGCAACGCCGCAATGCCCTTATTTCACGGAGACAGGCAGCCACCCGCGGTAATTTACGTAAAGACGAGGACGCGCGTAAATTCACTACCGTCAATAACACTATAGTCGCCAATGCACCAATGTCGCCAGGCACCACACACTGCGAATTCTAGCGCCAGCACAGACTTGTATGTGCCACTGAAGACATGTAGTGTGATGTATACTACATAATATAAAGTACTGGGCATGCCTCTTCAGTGGCACATACAAGTCCGTAGTGATGCCAAAATCCGCAACACATGGCGCCCGGCGACACCAGCGCAGTGGCGATAATATATGGCGCCTGGCGATATTAGTGCAGTGGCGAGTGACTGGCGACTATAGTGCTATTGACGAAAGAAGTAATATAAGTAGTTATGATAGTAGTAATACGTAGCTATGAACTACCTACCAAAAACTACTACTGACACTACTATTGCCACTACTACTTCTACTACTTCTACTACTACTACTACTACTACTCTTTATACCTTCAACAATCAAACGACATTTTATGCACGCCTCATTATTTTTTTTTACTATAACTGCTTCTATTATTATCATTATCATCACCACCACCACCACCACCACGACCACCACCATAAACACACAAACACACGAACACTTTCCTCTAACCTACCATCTGTCTTGAGTACCCCCCCCCCCACACACACGAACTCTTTCCTCTAACCTATCCATCTGTCTCGAGCCAACCTACCTACCCTACACACACACACACACCACACTGGAACGCACGCTCAATCCCTATTCAAAGTGCTCGATGATTGGCTTACATATCCAATACAGACATGTAAATCTATACTGAGTGGTCTTATGCACGTAATTTTTTTTTTTTATACAAGAAGGAACGTGGTTAGATACGAGACCAGTACACGTTTAGTACACGAATCTTATGCATGTATAAGTGTGTTTCTATAAGTCTTGGATGCATTTTGAGATTATTATTGTTATTCCACTGTTGATTGCTTGTATTTTTTTCGTATTTAGTATATAGTATATGTGTGTATGTGTGTGTTTATATCTATTTTATCGGTTTGTATATGTGCTTGTTGTAATATTATCGGAGTTTTTTATGTGCTTGTTATTTTATTTGTTTTTTTTATGTGCTTGTAATATCGGAGTTTTTTATGTGCTTGTTATTTTATTTGTTTTTTTTATGTGCTTGTAATATCGGAGTTTTTTATGTGCTTGTTATTTTATTTGTTTTTTTTATGTGCTTGTAATATTATCGGTTTTTTGTGCTTGTTGCTATTTTATTGGGTTTTTATATGTGCTTGTTGCTACTTTATCGGGTTTTTATGTGCTTGTTGTAATATTATCGGGGTTTTGTGCTTGTTGCTATTTTATCGGGTTTGTATATGTGCTTGTTGCTATTTTATCGGCTTTATATGTGCTTGTTATTTTATCGGTTTTTTATATGTGCTTGTTGTAATTTTGTCGTTATTTTATGTGCTTGTTGCTATTTTATAGGTTTTTTATGTGCTTGTTGCTATTTTATCGGATTTTTAGATGTGCTTGTTGCTATTTTATCGGGTTTTTGTGTGCTTGTTATATTATCGGGATTGTATATGTGCTTGTTGTAATATCGGTTTTTTATATGTGCTTGTTGACTGTTAGGGATGGAAGTACTGATGAATTATGCATGTGGTGATGGTGTTATGTGTTTCTGCATGGTGTTGTAGGTTATAACGTTGCTAATGATACAGGTGTTATGGTTGCTATTGTATATATTGTTATTATCATTATTGCTAGTATTGCTTTTTATTAATATTATTGTCATTATTACAAGTATCATTATTAATATTATTGCTATTGTTATTTTTATTACTATTATTGTCACTATTATAAATATCATTATTAATATTATTGTTATTATTATTGTCATTATTCTCGTTATCAATATCATTAAATAGATCTACCAATATATATTTTTATTACTAATACTACTATTAACGTTATTATCATTATCTTTATTCTTTTCATTGTTCTTATTATATTATTGTCACTACTATTACCATTACCTTTAATATCAATATTATCATTATTACTATTTATCATTGTTTCTATATTTATTGGGAAGTTTTTTTTCTTTATTAAAATGTAATTATTACGGTGCACACACACACACACACACACACACACACACACACACACACACACACACACACACACACACACACACACACACACACACACACACACACACACACACACACACACACACACACACACACACACACACACACACACACACACACACACACACACAAACTCTGGAGTCAGGGGGACTCCGTAGTGTAGGGGTTGCCACGCTCGGCTCACAACCGAGAAGTCCCGGGTTCGATCCCCGGGCGGAGCGAAGACAGACGGGCGGTCTTCTTAAAAACCCGAGCCCCTGTCCACCCAGCAGTGAATGGGTACCGGGTGTTAACCGGGGGTTTGTGACCCCCCTCCCGGGGATGGTGGCTTCGGCCAACACTAAAACACTAAGGATGAATGATAAAATAAATGTTGATATGGAGACGGGGCCATACGAGCGTTGCTCAGGCCCTGTAAAATACAACTAGATGAATACACACACACACACGGGTACTCCGTAGTGTAGCGGTTAGCATGCTCGGCTCACAACCGGAGAGGGTGTTAGCCCGGGGTTTGTGACCCGCCTCCCGGGGTGGTGGCTTCAGCCAACAGTAAGCACTAAGGATGAATGATAAAATGTAGCTATGGAGACGGGACCATACGAGCGTAGCTCAGACCCTGTAAAATACAACTAGCTGAATATAACTAGGTGAATACACACACACACACACACACAGTACTCCACTACGGTACTCCGTAGTGTAAGGGATAGCACGCTCGATTCACAACCAAGAAGTCCCGAGTTCGATCCCCGGGCGGAGCGGAAACAGTTGGGTTGTTTCCTTAAAATCCGAGCCCCTGTCCGCCCAGCAGTGAATGGGTACCGGGTGTTAGCCGGGGTTTGTGACCTGCTCTCCGGGGTGCTGGCTTCGGCCAACACAAAGCACTAAGGATGAATGATAAAAATGTTGATATGGAGACGGGGCCACACGAGCATTGCTCTGGCCTCTGTAAAATACAACTACATGAATACAACTAGATGAATACACGGTGATTTTTCACTTGACAAATTCGGGCGGTTACTGTCCCCCTTGAGCAAGGGGATGGGGGTGTGTGGTGTGTCAGGTCCCAGCATTGCCCAAAGATCGGTAATAATGAGCTCCAAGCTCGCACTGAGAGGGTGAAACTGGCGATCGCGAGCCAGCTCGCGTGGACAAAGACCATGGGTGAATGACACACACACACACACACACACACAAAAAAAATATATATTGAAATAGAACGAAACTGGAACGAATAATGTTGTGACAAGATCGAGTAACGTTTTAACCTTAGGGAGCCCCGGCATAACTTTGCCTCCTAGTTTCCTCAAGTTTCAATAGATTTTATTTGAATTTTCCAAACTTGAAACTTTTTTGGTTCATACGATTTAGAAATTACGACTTCCCAAACGATTTTTTTCTTTTTTTTCTCTTGCCAACCACCTGGGGGGGGAGAGAGAGAGAGAGAGAGAGAGAGAGAGAGAGAGAGAGAGAGAGAGAGAGAGAGAGAGAGAGAGAGAGGAGGAGGGGGAGGGGAAGGTTCAGTAGGGAAGGCAGTTTCCGACATCTTGAAGAGAAAGTTTTGTTTTCTGATGTTAAACTTTGAGTCTTTCGGGAATTGGTTCGTCCATTTTATTTATTTTTCATCTACACTCTTCTCCCTCCTCTATTTTATCTATTTTTCATCTACACCCTTAATAACCAAAAATAAACCTAAAATAACTTAAAACAAAATAAAATAACCCTATCTTAGGTTTATTTTAGGTTCTTTTAGGTTAATTTAGGTTTATTTCAGGTTATTTTAGGTTTATTTTAAAGGGGAAGGGGAGAGGGGAAGGGGGGAGGTGTAAGGGGAGGGGAGGGGTTATATTATTTTGTTTTAGGTTATTTCCCCCTTCTATTTAATCTATTCTTCATGTACACCCTTGCCCCCCCCCCTCCATTTTATCCATGTTTTCGTCTATAATCTTGCCCCCCCTACATTTTATCTATTTCTCGTCTATACCCTTGCCTCTCCCCTACATTTTATCTGTTTTCGTCTACATAGGTGCCCCCTCCATTTTACTCTAACCCCCCTAACCCCTTCCCTCCATTTCCTCTCCTTTAAATTCAGCTCATACAACAAATTACAGGCTGATAACGTTACATCCAGCTATCTATTTGTCTATCTATCTTTATATTTCCCTATCATTCCGCTTTCATCTTTATACGTAACTACAAAAAAATGTTATGTAGTTTATTTAACACGTCATACATCAAAATATAATAGGTAGATAGCGTAAATGGCAAAATATAAGTCTAAATATGCGCTTTTGAAAATACTGAAACTGCGCAAATTCTATCGATCGCCCAGACAAAATCGAAAAGACAAAAATTTTTTTTTTTTTTTCTTAAAGTAATCGTCCAGACCATCTCATCATTCCTTATTTAATGCAGTCAAAATATAGCCATGATCGAGTATATCAACAATATGTTGTCACTTTTTGCATCCTGTCACCCGTTTTTAAATGATCGGCATTCAAAATCTGTAAATTCCCCGAGCTCTTAAAACACAACTGATGACCAGCAGACGACGGACCACGGCTCGGTGACGTAACGGCAGACAGCCTCCCAGCCCGGCGCTGATACAAATACACGTAAACTCAGAAAAAAAATATAGTACTTGAAGAATTTTGGGTGTTTCTGATATATATTTTTGCGATATGGCATATACTTGCATCCTTCATGGGTACAGCAAGAAAGCTGTGCCTTTCCAGAGAGCTTAGCACCCATTTCCGACCTATTCGGCCAGGATATATGTGTGCAGCGCCGGGGAGTGGCGGGTGAGAGCGAGGCCTCGGTGAGCGGCGCGCGGTGTGAAGCAGATTGTCTTGCCGCGCGCCTCTCACCCGCCACTCCCCGGCGCTGCACACATATATCCTGGCCGAATAGGTCGGAAATGGGTGCTAAGCTTTCTGGAAAGGCACACCTTTCTTGCTGTACCCATGAAGGATGCAAGTATATGCCATATCGCAAAGAAATATATCAGAAACACCCAAAATTCTTCAAGTACTATATTTTTTTCTGAGCTTACGTGTATTTGTATCAGGGCAGGGCTGGGAGTCCGCCTGCCGTGACGTCACCAGCAAGTTTCCCGCCACGGCTGGAATGGGGCTGTTGTTTTTCCCTCGCTTTTTACAAAAGCTTTTTCATGTTTTTTGGGTAATATGGCGTGTAAATGAATGATTTTTTGTGGATTAGGTATTTTGAATGAACATTCAACATAATTATGCAAAGAAAAAATGGGTCTGGACGATTACTTTAACTTGATTATTCCTATTTTAGAACATATTTCAGAACACTCTTTCATCTATGTCTCTATCTATCCCTCATTAACTATTTAATCTATTTTCCTATTTATTCTTATTATATTTCCTAATTTCTATCTACTTTCCTATCTATCTATCTCTTTTATCATTTAATCCAGTGGTTCCCAACCTTTTTTTCTGTTCTTTCCCCCTTCAACCAGTTCAACCATCCGGATTTCCCCCTTCATGTGGGACAAGGAAAAAAGTAGCCAAAACACAAAATTTACTTGCTTAATAACATAAGTATATAGACACTATCCTCTATATCTGTATATACTTAAAGAAAAGTCAATAGCCGCATTCTAAGACATTTTTTTTCTGTCGACTAAATGCTAGCAATTTAGATGTCCCTCAGGATAGATTTCCTCCTTAGAATCCTGAAATTTCCCCCCAGGGGGAAATTTCCCCCAGGTTGGGAAATGCTGATTTAATCTATCTATGTCACTACCTTTCTATCTATCCATCTAATTATTGATACATTCTTCCATTTCTTTCTTATATGAATCTTTATATGTATCATTTTGGTCACACATGCATACCCCTGCCTCTCTATATCTATCTATTTATGCATGTATAATTATCATCACTATGTCTATGTATCTATCTGTCTATCCACTTTAGTATTCTCTCTTACTCTCTCTCTTATTCTCTCTATACTTACTAACTCACCTTCCCCTTCAGGCTAATCAATAATTTATTTACTGTCCTCTCTCTCTCTCTCTCTCCTCTCCTCTCATCTCTCTCTCTCTCTCTCCTCTCTCCTCTCTCTCTCTCCTCTCTCTCTCTCCTCTCTCTCTCTCTCTCTCTGTCTCTCTCTCTCTTTCTGTCTCTCTCTCTCTCTCTCTTTCTGTCTCTCTCTCTTTCTGTCGTTCTCTCTCTCTTCTCTCTGTCTCTCTCTCTCTCTTCTCTCTCCTCTCTTCTCTCTCTCTCTCTTCTCTCTCTCTCTCTCTCTCTCTCTCTCTCTCTCTCTCTCTCTCTCTCTCTCTCTCTCTCTCTCTCTCTCTCTCTCTCTCGGCAAGTGGCCTGAAGCCTTGTCTATTCATTTGTTTATTCATTGTACATTCATCAAGGAGCATTCACTGTGTAATATAAGTTAGTTGTTATACATGAACTATTGTTTATTATACACTAACAATTGATGAATTAGCACCGTGGATACGAGATGAAACTACATCAGGAAAAAATAAGAATAACTGACGGGGTAAAATAAATGAGTAAATAAGAGGAAAAGGAGTAAATTCGTGACCTCTATGAGAGAAAAAAAAGTAATTTCGTGCCTTTTTTTTAGTAACTACGATACAAAAAAGAAGTTACGGTTGAAAGCAATCTAATAAATGACCTCTCTCATAAAATAACAATAAAATAACTCTCTCATAAATGAATAAATGAGTAAAAAAAGAGTAAATTCGTGACCTTTATACGTAAAAGAGTAATTTCGTGCCCTCTGTGAGTGACCACGATAAAAAAATAATAAGTTACGGTGGATAGAAATTAATAAAAGAGGGAAAAAAGTACATTTCGCAGACGGGTGACCTCTCTCTGTGTGTCATTATTTCTGACGTGAATCCTAAAACCTGTCATGCGGTGACTGAATACAAAACAAGTATCATCGTTACTAAAGCGTAACCCTGTATGGCCTGCTAATACGGTCTATGTATCTATCTGTTTACTGGTCTCTTGATCTACCTTTCAATATATTCATGGGTCAGTTTCTTGCTATGCTTCAGTGTGCGTGTTATGAAGGCATTTACGTTTGTTTAACCCCTTGAGACCCAAAACATAATTTTCATTGTAATAAAACCACCATTAGACGATTTTTAGTGAATATAAGCAATAGTTTATAGATATGACCTGTTTGGTACCCTTGTCCATTAGCTAATTTGGTATATTTTGTTACTTTTCGTAATTTTATGACTAGCAACACGATCTTTTATAGCAAAGGAAAGATCTGGGTGTGAATGGGTTAAAGCTGATATCGTTTAGACTGGCAGATCATAGGCTGTGCTCACTGCTCGGTCAACATAACTCAGTGAATGACTAACGCGCAGTAATGATGTAAATGATGATGGTGTAAAATGATTAAATATATTTAATACTTACAGACCGACGTGATGATGTGGACAATGTAGCAAAGGTCCGTACAAGTCCTTGAGTGCAAACTGAAAAGAAGGACAAAATCTGTCAAACTATATTTCCTAATTTTAACTGAAAGAAAAGCAGAACCTATCAAACCGTATCAGAGAGAGAGAGAGAGAGAGAGAGAGAGAGAGAGAGAGAGAGAGAGAGAGAGAGAGAGAGAGAGAGAGAGAGAGAGAGAGAGAGAGAGAGAGAGAGAGAGAGAGAGAGAGAGAGAGAGAGAGAGAGAGAGAGAGAGAGAGAGAGAGAGAGAGAGAGAGAGAGAGAGAGAGAGAGAGAGAGAGAGAGAGAGAGAGAGAGAGAGAGAGAGAGAGAGAGAGAGAGAGAGAGAGAGAGAGAGAGAAGAGAGAGAGAGAGAGAGAGAGAGAGAGAGAGAGAGAGAGAGAGAGAGAGAGAGAGAGAAGAGAGAGAGAGAGAGAGAGAGAGAGAGAGAGAGAGAGAGAGAGAGAGAGAGAGAGAGAGAGAGAGAGAGAGAGAGAGAGAGAGAGAGAGAGAGAGGGGAGAGAGAGAGAGAGAGAGAGAGAGAGAGAGAGAGAGAGAGAGAGAAAGAGAGAGAGAGAGCTCATAGAAATAAGTTCCCGACATCTTGAAGAGAAAGTTTTGTTTTCTGATGTTAAACTTTGAGTCTTTCGGGAATTGGTTCGTCCATTTTATTTATTCTTCATCTACACTCTTCTCCCTCCTCTATTTGATCTATTTTCCATCTACACCCTTAATAACCAAAAATAAACCCTTAATAACCCAAAATAACCTAAAATAACCTTAAAAAAAAAAACTATCCTAGGTTTATTTTAGGTAATTTTAAGTTATTTTAGGTTTATTTTAAGTTATTTTTAGGTATATTTTAGAGGGGTGGGGAAGGGGGGAGGGGGGACGTGTAAGAGAGAGAGGAAGGGTTATTTTATTATGTTTTAAGTTATTTCCCCCTTCTATTTAATCTATTCTTCATGTACACCCTTGCCCCCCCCCTCCATTTTATCTATGTTTTCGTCTATACCCTAGCTTTCCCCCTACATTTTATCTGTTTTCGTGTATACCCTAGCCTTCCCCTACCCCTACATTTTATCTGTTTTCGTCTACACTGGTGGCCCCCCTACATTTTCCTCTAACCCCCCTAACCCCCCCTCCATTTCCCTTCCTTTAAATTCAGCTCATACAACAAATTACAGGCTGATAACGTCACATCCAGCTATCTATTTGTCTATCTATCTTTATATTTCCCTATCATTCCGCTTTCATCTCTATACGTAACTATAAACAAATGTTATGTAGTTTATTTAACACGTCATACGTCAAAATATAATAGGTAGATAGCGTAAACGACAAGAATATAAGTTGAAATATGTGCTGTTGAAAATACTGAAACTGCGCAAATTCTATCGATCGCCCCGTTGAAAAGACAATAATTTTTTTTTCTTCTGAACTTGATTATTCCTATTTTTAGAACAAATTTCAGAACACACTTTCATCTATGTCTCTATCTATCCCTCGTTAACCATTTAATCTATTATCCTATTTATTATTATTATTATATTTCCTATTTCCTATCTACTTTCCTATCTATCTATCTCTTTTATCATTAATCTATCTATGTCACTACCTTTCTATCTATCCATCTAATTATTGATACATTCTTCCATTTCTTTCTTATATGAATCTTTATATGTATCATTTTGGTCACACATGCATACCCCTGCCTCTCTATATCTATCTATTTATGCATGTATAATTATCATCACTATGTCTATGTATCTATCTGTCTATCCACTTTAGTATTCTCTCTTACTCTCTCTCTCTTATTCTCTCTATACTTACTGACTCGCCTTCCCCTTCAGGCTAATCAATGATTTATTTACTGTCTCTCTCTCTCTCTCTCTCTCTCTCTCTCTCTCTCT
>JACEEZ010008444.1:45000-62500 GCA_016584305.1 Chionoecetes opilio | reverse complement strand
AGAAAGAAGGAAGGAACAGGAGGAACGAAGGGAAAGAGGAAGGATACAGTGGATGGAGGGAAGGAGGTAAGAAGGAAGGAAGAGAGAGAGATAGGGAAACAGAGGACGGATGCATGGCGGAATGGATGGAATTAAGGAAGGAGGGAGTGAGGGAAGGAAGGAAGAAGGGAAGGAGAGGAGGGAAGGAGGGAAGAAGGGAGAGAGGGAGGAACGAAGAGAGAGAGGAAGGAAACACGGGATGGAGGGAAGGAAGGAGAGAGGGAAGGAGGGAGAGAGGGCCTGTCACATCACACAAGCCAAGCGTCACCTTCCCGGGGCGCGAGGTGGGGCGGGTCACATTTCCCCCTTCGACCTGGTTATTGAATTTGTCTTTGTGTGTGTGTGTGTGTGTGTGTGTGTGTGTGTGTGTGTGTGTGTGTGTGTGTGTGTGTGTGTGTGTGTGTGTGTGTGTGTGTGTGTGTGTGTGTGTGTGTGTGTGTGTGTGTGTGTGTGTGTGTGTGTGTGTGTGTGTGTGTGTGTGTGTGTGTGTGTGTGTGTGTGTGTGTGTGTGTGTGTGTGTGTGTGTGTGTGTGTGTGTGTGTGTGTGTGTGTGTGTGTGTGGTGTGTGTGTGTGTGTGTGTGTGTGTGTGTGTGTGTGTGTGTGTGTGTGTGTGTGTGTGTGTCTGTGTGTGTGTGTGTGTGTGTGTTGTATTGTATGTAGACAGCAAAAAGTATGAGGTGCACGTAGTTAGGAAGTTCAGAGGATCAAGAACCAAGTATGTAATGATGAAAGAAGAAGACGAGAGATTGAAGACAGGCATAAAGTTTTGTTATTTCGCTTTTGTTTGAGAACTCGAGACTTTTTCCCTTTGTGTGTGTTATTGCTTTCCTTTCATCTACAGACACATCTAGGCTTTCAATCAGAGCCATCATGTTGAGGGGGAAGAACTTTATATTGACAATGCAGAGTGCTTGATTTGAGTAATAGATAATTTAAATATTAGATGAGATGTAATGCCATTTTCAGGTGTGATTTAAAGCAACATAGTCGATGCATGTTTTGTGTGTGTGTGTGTGTGTGTGTGTGTGTGTGTGTGTGTGTGTGTGTGTGTGTGTGTGTGCTGTGTCGTGTCTGTGTGTGTGTGTGGTGTGTGTGTGTGTGGTGTGTGTGTTGTGTGGTTGTGTGTGGTGTGTGTGGTGTGTGTGTGTGTGTGTGTGTGTGTGTGTGGTGTGTGGTGTTTGAGTGAGTGAGTGAGTGAGTGAGTGAGTGTGTGGTGTGGTGTCTGTGTGAGAGAGTGAGTGAGTGAGTGAGTGAGTGAGTGAGTGAGTGAAGTGAGTGAGTGAGTGAGTGAGTGAGTGAGTGAGTGAGTGAGTGAGTGAGTGAGTGAGTGAGTAGTGAGTGGATGAGTGAGTGAGTGAGTGAGTTGAGTGAGTGTGTGGTGTCAGTGTGTGTGTGTGTTCAGTGTGTGTGTAGTGTGTGTGTGTGGTATGTGGTGAGTGGTGAGTGAATGAGTGATGAGTGAGTGAGTGAGTGAGTGAGTGAGGTGAGTGTGGAGTGAGTGAGTGAGTGAGTGTGTGTGTATGGTGTGATGTGTATGTGGTGGTGTGAGTGTGTGTGTAGTGGTGGTGTGTGTGTGTGGTGGTGTGTGTGTGGTGTGGTGGTGTGTGGTGTGTGTGGGTGTGTGTGTGTGTGTGTGTGTGTGTGTGTGTGTGTGTGTGTGTGTGTGTGTGTGTGTGTGTGTGTGTGTGTGTGTGTGTGTGTGTGTGTGTGTGTGTTGTGTGCGCGCGCGCGTGTGTGTGTGAGTCCTGAGTGTACGGTACATATTTGATCTTACTTCAATATCATTATGTAAAAATCTTCCATTTTTTCACCACTAGACTTTATCATACGTTTCAAAGGAAGATTTACATTTATAAATAAGTTTTTGACTAACCTACATTGCTATATATTTTCTTTCCCAAATGTGACTCTGCAACAAGACTTATTTTGCATCTCAAAGTAAACGGAAAAATGCGTAAAAGCAGCGATTGCATTATTCATACTTTGCTACTTAGAGAGAGAGAGAGAGAGAGAGAAGAGAGAGAGAGAGAGAGAGAGAGAGAGAGAGAGAGAGAGTGAGAAGAGAGAGAGAGAGAGAGAGGCGGAGAGGAGAGAGAGAGAGAGAGAGAGAGAGAGAACAAGAGAAAGACACAGACAGAGAGAAACAGAGAGAGACAAAGAGACAAAGACAGAGTGAAACCGTGTGTGTGCGTGCGTGCGTGCGTGTGCGTGCGTGCGTGCGTGCGTGCGTGCGTGCGTGCGTAGTGCGTGCGATGCGTGTGCGTGCTGCGTTTGTGCTGTGTGTGTGTGTTGTGTTGTAGTGTGAGTTATTGTTGTTGTGTGTAGTGTTGTGTGTTTTCTTTCCCAATTCAACATCTAAACCTTTTTGTTTATATTTGTATATTATATCGCATCGTTGCCTCAAAAAAATGGCTGATAGAAGAGAGAAAGCAAAGAGAAAATAGGATAAAGATGACTAGGAGAAGAGAGAATGTAATGAGAGTGAATGACAAAGCGAGGAGAGAGGAGAGAGAGAGAGAGAGAGAGAGAGAGAGGAGAGAGAGGATGAGAGAGAGAGAGGAGAGAGAGAGAGAGAGAGAGAGAGAGAGAGGGGAGAGAGAGAGAGAGAGAGAGAGAGAGAGAGAGAGAGAGAGAATAATAATCTATCTCTAATATAGTAATGAAACAGGTATGGATGGAGACAAAGGAAGTAAATTAATGTTAAGGCAACGAAAAGAATGTGGAAATATCTTTTCTATAGTCTATTTTTTTCATCGAGGCAAAAATTCCATTCTATTTTAGGTCTCATGCTTAAAATTATACCTCTATTTACCTGATAATGGTTAACTATGATAAAATACATCTGAAATTTAGTAGAACCGTAGTATTCCCTTATCCTGGCATCAAATATCAGTCAGTTAGCAGCAAGGGGTCAGAATTTTTCACCTCGTTAAAAATATAGACTATAGATCATTATATCTTCATTTTCTTAATAGTAATTTTTGTCATTTTCTTTACGTATCGCATTCTATTCTTCTTTCCATTTCGTTTAACTTGACTAATAATTCTGTCGTGGTCTTGTATTTTCACTTGTTATTGCGTTTGTTTTTACACACACACACACACACACACACACACACACACACACACACACACACACACACACACACACACACACACACACACACACACACACACACACACACACACACACACACACACACACACACACACACACACACACACACACACACACACACACACACACACACGGTTTCTCTCTCTCTTGTTCTCTCTGTCTCTCTCTCTCTCTCTCTCTCTCTCTCTCTCTCTCTCTCTCCTCTCTCTCTCTCCTCTCTCTCTCTCTCTCTCTCTCTCTCTCTCTCTCTCTCTCTCTCTCTCTTTCTCGTTTTGTATTTCGTTTATTGCCTCCTACTATTCTTTCCCTCATATTTCTCTTTCTTCTTTGTCATCTTCGTCCTCTCCTGAAGCCTTGTGAAAAACAAATGCCCAGTGGAAAGCGTCATTTAACTTTGTTTTATCGAAGTTTAACCGAATTGTGCGATTTTTGGACGCTGCAGTATTTTCCACCAGAATAACAAAAGCCCTGTGTGTGTGTTTGCGTTTGCCAGTGTGTGTGTGTGTGTGTGTGTGTGTGTGTGTCTGTGTGTGTGTGTGTGTGTGTGTGTGTGTGTGTGTGTGTGTGTGTGTGTGTGTGTGTGTGTGTGTGTGTGTGTGTGTGTGTGTGTGTGTGTGTGTGTGTGTGTGTGTGTGTGTGTGTGTGTGTGTGTGTGTGTGTGTGTGTGTGTGTGTGTGTTGATGCAGGTGACGTTCCCGCTAGTGTGTTCTGCTAATGTGTGTGTGTTTGTGTTTGCAAGTGTGTGTGTGTGTGTGAGTGTATGTGTGTGTGTGTGTGTGTGTGTGTGTGTATGTGTGTGTGTTGATGCAGGTGACGTTCCCGCTAGTATGTTCTGCTAATGTGTGTGTGTTTGTATTTGCAAGTGTGTGTGTGTGTGTGCCTGTGTGTGTGTGCGTGTGTGTGTGTGCGTGTGCGTGTGTGCGTGTGCGTGTGCGTGTGTGTGTGTGTGTGTGTGTGTGTGTGTGTGTGTGTGTAATGGCAGCAGTGATCAATAAGCGACTCTTTATCATGGTCAAAATATCACAAAAAATAACACTACAGCTTCTATATTATGCTTATGTCACTACCTTTATATATTCCTATTTCCCATTCAGCAGTTTTTTTTTCTCGCCTACTCATTTTTTTTTCTTGCATTTATCTTTTCTCTCTTTCTACTTTCCTTTATCTAATTGTTTCTTAGTAGTTTCCATTCTATCCAAAAACCTCATCATTTTCTATCATATTTCTTTGGTATCCGTTTTTTCTATCTTCATTCATCCCATTTTTTTCGTTTAAAGTTCAATAATTTCCTTAAACGTCACTTTTATGTAATATTTAAATCGTATCAAGCACACCTTCACTTTTCTTTAGTATTTTTTTGCTGTCCATATAGTTCTTTTTACTTGCAGCCACCACCACCACCACCACCACCACACAACAACAACAAAAACAACAACATAACAACTACAACACCAACCATCCACCTACAACCATCACTGTCCTTGTCTTTGCTGTCCATTTAGCTTAGATTTCTTTACCACTACCACTACCACCACCAACAACCACAACAACAACAACCACAACACTCTACAATCATCACTCTGCTTGTACTCGTTGCTGTCCATTTAGTATAGATGGGTTTACCACCACCACCACCACCATTACCTTCATCACAACAAGTAACTATAACTTTTTCTTTTCAACACTCTCCCCGTCGTCTCTCCTCTATCACCACCACCACCACAACACTCTCCTTGTTCTCTCTCCTACCCTTCTCTCTCTCTCTCTCTCTCTCTCTCTCTCTCTCTCTCTCTCTCTCTCTCTCTCTCTCTCTCTCTCTCTCTCTCTCTCTCTCTCTCTCTCTCTCTCTCTCTCTCTCTCTCTCTCTCTCTCTCTCTTGTCTCTCTCTTCTCTCTCTTCTTTTCTTTCTCTCTCTCTCTCTCTCTGTCCTCTCCTCTACCACCATCACACTTTCCATCACACCAACAACAACTACCAATAGTCTCCTTGTCCTCTCTCCACCACCATCTCCATCAAATCAACGACAACCACCACCACAACACCTCTCGTCGTCTCTCCCCCAGGACTCGTGTTGCTGGTCGTGCGTGCCCTGCCCTGAACACGCCATTATCTACAACGACACGTGCCGGTCCTGTGCGCTAGGCTGGGCCCCGACGCAAGACAAGATCACCTGTTATAAACTGACGCCGGAATACATGACCTGGGACTCCTCATGGGCTATCGTGCCGCTGGTGTTTAGGTGAGATAAGGAACAGGTCTTGAGAAACAGGTCTTGAGTTGATTTGATTTTGTGATGATGTTCGTTTTCATTATTATTTCCATGTTTTCATCATTTTTTTCAACATTTTTACCTGTTTTGATTCCCCTTGTTTAGTTTTTTTTCTGGTTTGTTGTGTGTTTACGTAAGTTTTTTTTTTATTTGTGTGGGGGGTGTGTGTGTGTGTGTGTGTGTGTGTGTGTGTGTGTGTGTGTGTGTGTGTGTGTGTGTGTGTGTGTGTGTGTGTGTGTGTGTGTGTGTGTGTGTGTGTGTGTGTGTGTGTGTGTGTGTACCTGTCATGTATAAATGCATTGCACATATATCTATCGTAAGGTGTGTCTGGTCATCGATTGCAACTCACACACATACACACACACACACACACACACACACACACACACACACACACACACACACACACACACACACACACACACACACACACACACACACACACACACGCGCCCCCTTCATTACAGTCTATCTGCTTCATGCCATCTGTCAACAGGCAACCGGGGCGAGCCAATTAAATCCTTCAATATACACGCTAATACACTGATCCTGCAAGGCGTAGAGACCCGAAACCCTCACCTACTTACCTACTTACACCTACCTACTCATACTTACACACCTACTTACACATACTTACACACCTACTTACACCTACTTACACCTACTGACACACGTATTTACACCTACTTACAGCTACTGACACACGTATTTACACCTACTTACAGCTACTGACACACGTATTTACACCTACTTACAGCTACTGACACACGTATTTACACCTACTTACAGCTACTGACACACGTATTTACACCTACTTACAGCTACTGACACACGTATTTACACCTACTTACAGCTACTGACACACGTATTTACACCTACTTACAGCTACTGACACACGTATTTACACCTACTTACAGCTACTGACACACGTATTTACACCTACTTACAGCTACTGACACACGTATTTACACCTACTTACAGCTACTGACACACGTATTTACACCTACTTACAGCTACTGACACACGTATTTACACCTACTTACAGCTACTGACACACGTATTTACACCTACTTACAGCTACTGACACACGTATTTGACACCTACTTACAGCTACTGACACACGTATTGACACCTACTTACAGCTACTGACACGTATTTACACCTACTTACACCTACTGACACACGTATTTACACCTACTTACAGCTACTGACACACGTATTTACACCTACTTACACCTACTGACACACGTATTTACACCTACTTACAGCTACTGACACACGTATTTACACCTACTTACAGCTACTGACACACGTATTTACACCTACTTACACCTACTGACACACGTATTTACACCTACTGACACACGTATTTACACCTACTTACAGCTACTTACACACGTATTTACACCTACTTACACCTACTGACACACGTATTTACACCTACTTACAGCTACTGACACACGTATTTACACCTACTTACACCTACTGACACACGTATTTACACCTACTTACACCTACTGACCACGTATTACCTACTTACACCTACTTACACACGTATTTACACCTACTTACAGCTACTGACACACGTATTTACACCTACTTACAGCTACTGACACACGTATTTACACCTACTTACAGCTACTGACACACGTATTTACACCTACTTACAGCTACTGACACACGTATTTACACCTACTTACAGCTACTGACACACGTATTTACACCTATTACACCTACTGACACACGTATTTACACCTACTTACAGCTACTTACACACGTATTTACACCTACTGACACACGTATTTACACCTACTTACAGCTACTTACACACGTATTTACACCTACTTACAGCTACTTACACACGTATTTACACCTACTTACAGCTACTTACACACGTATTTACACCTACTTACACACGTATTTACACCTACTTACAGCTACTACACACGTATTTACACCTACTTACAGCTACTGACACACGTATTTACACCTACTTACAGCTACTGACACACGTATTTACACCTACTCTTACACACAGCTACTGACACACCTACTTACAGCTACTTACACATACTCACACCTTCTTATATCTACTTACATACCTACTTACACACATTCTTATACCTACTTACCTACCTACACACCTACTAATACTCTTACTTACACACTACTTATACACTATTTATACATACCTACATATACACGTTACATACCTACTTATACCTACTTACACACCTACTTACCCTACTAATACTCCTACTTACACGTCTACTTATTAAAAAACAAATTGAAATCACAAAAAAATCATAAATATTGTTAAGAATAATATATTATAGGCATAAATCTGACTGACTGACTAGCTGACTGACTGACTGACTGACTGACTGACTGACTGACTTGATTTACGCACCTACTTATTAAAATACACATTGAAAACACAAAAATACATAAATTACTGTTGAAAATCACATATATACATTATAGGCCGACTGACTGACTCACTGAATGACTGACTAACTTACTGACTGACTGACTGACTGACCCCTAGCTACTCTCATCAAAGCATCGTAGCACCATCTTCATTCCCCGCAACAACTACAGCTTGCATACATTTTTGTCCCATTTCTAACACTCTCTAACCCCCTTGAGGCCCAGAACGTAATATTCATTGTAATTTGGCTACCATTAGACTATTTTAATGAATGTAAGCACTAATATTCAATGGATATGACTTGTTTAATACCCATGTCCACTAGCTAATTTGGTATATTAAGCAACGTTTCGTAATGGCTAACTAACGATTATATAAAGCAAAGGAAAGATCTGGGCGTGAAGGGGTAAAATAACAGGGCTGTAATTCTCTTTATAATTCATCTCTCTTTCTCTCTCTCTCTCTCTCTCTCTCTCTCTCTCTCTCTCTCTCTCTCTCTCTCTCTCTCTCTCTCTCTCTCTCTCTCTCTCGCCAGCTTACCTACAATTCCCAACCAGACGCCTCACTTCTCCTCCTCATTGTGGTTGTGATGAGGCTCTATTGTTGCCATCTTGGTACTCTTACTCTGCTTACACTGGCTACCTACCTACTCCACAACCTCATTTTTTTCACGGTTCTCATCTTACCCCAAAAAGAGCCACTTCCCCTTTATTCCTGTGTGTGTGTGTGTGTGTGTGTGTGTGTGTGTGTGTGTGTGTGTGTGTGTGTTGTGTGTGTGGTGTGTGTGTGTGTGTGTGTGTGTGTGTGTGTGTGTGTGTGTGTGTGTGTGTGTGTGTGTGTGAGGTTGTTTTCTCCCGCTGATGTTGTGTGATTATAGTTTTTTCTCACGACGCTTCTTACCACGCAAGTAGTCTCACACATTCTCTCTCTCTCTCTCTCTCTCTCTCTCTCTCTCTCTCTCTCTCTCTCTCTCTCTCTCTCTCTCTCTCTCTCTCTCTCTCTCTCTCCTCTCTCTTCTTGTCTGTCTGTCTGTCTCTCTCCCTCCTCTCTCTCTCTCTCTCTTTGTCTGTCTGTCTCTCTCTCTTTGTCTCTTTGTCTCTTTGTCTCTCTCTATCTATCTATCATCTATCTATCTATCTGTCTGTCTATCTATCTATCTGTCTCTCTATCTATCTGTCTCTCCTTATCTCTCTCGATCTTTGTATATCTGTCTGTCTTTCTCTCTGTTTGTCTGTATGTCTGTATCTCTCTCTTTCTCTCTCTCTCTCTCTCTCTCTCTCTCTCTCTCTCTCTCTCTCTCTCTCTCTCTCTCTCTCTCTCCTCTCTCTCTCCCCCTCTCTCTCTCGTCTCTTTCTCTCACACACACACTCTTTCTATATCTCTCACTCACACACACACACACACTCTCTCACACAGTTCCATGGGCCTCCTGTGCACGCTGCTCACCACCCTGACGTTCATCCGCTTCAACACCACGCCTGTCATCATGGCGAGCGGGCGGGAACTTTGCTACGTTCTCCTGTCAGGCATCGCGCTCTGCTATCTCATGACCTTCGTGATTCTGGCGCCGCCTTCACCCCCCACCTGTGCGCTCCTGAGGGTGGGGCTCGGGTTAGGCCTCTGTATATGCTACTCAGCCATCTTCACCAAGACGAATCGCATCTCCAGGATATTCAACCGAGGTATGAAGTCGATCAAGCGGCCTTCTTATACCTCGCCGCGCTCTCAGATCGTCATTTGTTCAGGTAAGTGATGCGTTTGCTGTTTTGTTCAATGTTATTACTATTATTATCATTACAGTATTACTATTATTATCATTGTTACTATTATTATCATTGTTATCACTATTATCAAGCTATTTTTAGACTTAGGTGTATGTAGTAGCAATTTTTTTTCCGGTGAGTAATGCTGTCTACTGTTTTTATCATTATTGTTACTCTTATTATCATTATTACTGTTAATATCGTTATCATTATCACTCTTATTATTATTGATATGATGTTTTTTATCACTATCATCATTATTATCATTATTATTATTTAGGTTTTTGTAGTCGTTAGTGTTTGTAGTCGAAACTTTTTTTTGAACGCATCAAATTTTTTTCTTGAGGTTCTATATATCACAAATAAAATGACGAAAATAACAAGAAAAAAGTAAGAAAATGAAAGTCAGATAACAAAAACGAATACAAAAATAAATGAACATAACAATATATACAAAACAACAACAGCAACAACAAAGACGAGGATACATTGGATAAAGAGTATAATGATGATGATGATGATGATGGTGATGAAAAGGAAGCTGGATAAATGGAAAAACAGGAAGAGAAGATGAAGCAGGAAGGAAAGGAGGAGGAGGAACTCTGACAGGTTGCGTGCTATTGTTCATTAATATAATTGAAGGCAAGGCAGCGTGTTGGGGGGGAAGAAGAGGCGAGGCTTGTTGTGTGTGGCGAGTGGAAAACATTTGTGGCCAGGCGGAAGACAGGGAAGGCATGAGAGGACCAGAAGTTGTGTGTAAGAGTTTGGAGTTGGACAGGAAGAGGAGGGAAGAGAGGGAGTAGGAAGGGAGAGAGGCAGGAGGAAGAGAGGAAGGAAAGGAACAGAGGGAGTTGGAAGGGAAGAGAGGGCGAGAGGAAGGAAGGGAAGAAAGGACGGAAGAAGGAAGGGAAGAGAGGGAGTTGGAAGGGAAAAGAGGGAGAGAGGAAGGAAGCGAAGAGAGGGATTTGAAGGGAAGAGAAAGGAGAGAAGGAGTTGGAAGGGAAGAGAGGGAGAGAGGGAATTGAAAGGGAAGAGAGGGAGAGAGGGAGTTGGAAGGGAATAGAGGGAGATGAAAGGGAAAAGAGGGAGTTGAAAGGGAAGAAAGGGAGAGAGGAGAGGAAAGGATTGATAAAAGGAAGAATATGAAGTACAAAGGACTAGAAATAAAAGAAATAAAAGATTGTCTGGAAAAAGAGTGTGTTTTGCTGTAGTAGTAGTAGTAGTAGTAGTAGTAGTAGTAGTAGTAGTAGTAGTAGTAGTAGTAGTAGTAGTAGTAGTAGTAGTAGTAGTAGTAGTAGTAGTAGTAGTAGTAGTAGTAGTAGTAGTAGTAGTAGTAGTAGTAGTAGTAGTAGTTATAAGTAGTAGTAGTAGTAGTAGTAGTAGTAGTAGTAGTAGTAGTAGTAGTAGTAGTAGTAGTAGTAGTAGTAGTGTAGTAGTAGTAGTAGTAGAGTAGTGTATGTAGTAGTGTAGTAGTAGTAGTAGTAGTAGTAGTAGTAGTAGTAGTAGTAGTAGTAGTAGTAGTAGTAGTAGTAGTAGTAGTAGTAGTAGTAGTAATGGTAATGAGTATAGTAGTAATAATAGTGATGGTAGTAAAAGTTATTGTTTTTTTTTCTTTTCTATTTCTTCATATAATGCATAAACTTATCAGGCATAATGTTATCGTTTTCATCCTCAATAACGTTCTTCTCTCCTCATTACCTTCTCCTCTCCTCCTCCTCCTCTTCATTATCGTCCTCACCTTATAACTTCCTCCATTGCACACCTATATCCTCTCCACCTTATTCCTATTCTATATATTCTCTTTCCTATCCTCTCATCCTCAATAACGTTCTTATCTCTTCTTTACCTTCTCCTCTCTTCCTCCTCCTCTTCGTTATCATCCTCAGCCTATAATTCCCTCCTTTGCAAACCTATATTCTCCTTCCTCCATTTCTATTCTCTTTTCCATCATCATTCTTCACTTATCAGACATCTTTGTTATCTCTCTCCTACTCTTCTCCTCTTCCTCCTTATCATCCTCACCCTACAATTCTCTCCCTCGTACACCTATATCCCCTCCCCACCTTCAGTAATCATCAAGAAACAACAGGTTAACGCAGGGACAGGCTTACACGAGGTATTCAGAAATTCTAAGTAATTTTCAGCCCCGTTAAGAGTCAGAAGGGTCGGGAATCACGCAAAAACCCCGCATCGCCTCACCGCTAACATAGAGTATTTATTGTTGGTTAGAGTCAGTGTGAAAGCGAAAAGGAAGGTAGATAGGTAAATAGATGGATAGATAGATAGATAGATACATAGGACAATAGTTGCTCTAGATGGATAGATAAATATATATATATGCACAGGACAATAGTTGATTAGAGACACTGAAAATTGTGAAAGCGAAAAGTAAGGTAGACAGGTAAATAGATGGATAGATAGATAGATATATACATACATAGGACAAAAGTTGCTCTAGATGGATACATATATAGATATATTCACAGGAAAATAGTAATAATAGTTGATTAGAGACAGTGTGAAAGTGAAAAGGCAGATAATTATATAGATGGATAGATAGATAGATATATACGTATATAGGAAAATAGTTTCTTAGAGTCATAGCGTAAAAGCAAAAAAGGTAGATAGAAAATTGATAGATAGATAGATAGATAGATATATAGCACAAAAGTTTCTTAAGAGTCATAGCGTGAAAGCGAAAATGGGAATACAGAACAGAAAACGGAGAAACGATCGTACTGCAGTGTTATGAAAACTTAAACAACGGAGTGCGGCGCAGACTACGTAATGCACGCACGGCATTACGAAGGTATTAACGAACTTGAAGGGAGAAAAGTATCGCGCTATAAAAAACAGATCATTAGCTACAACGGTTTTATAGTTGCAAAAATGTTCTTGACGTAAATATCTATTGTAATCATCATTATTAACAGCTCTTATCAATTTATTAAAGGGAGAGAAATGCTTTATCTAAACTTCATTCATATTTTTTTTGCTATTAGTTTTTTTCTCTTACAGTCAAGGATCATGCATTAAAATTTTATTCAAACTTCATGAAAATATTGATTTGATGTTATTTTTCATCCTAAAGTTGTTATTCCGGATTTTTTTTTTGTAACCGTTGAAGTGTAGGATGTAAAGTTCGAAACACAATTAATTAACATATTTTCTATCATCTGATTTTGTTTTGTTCTGATGTTATAAACCATCTCACAGTTGTTATTCCGGCAACTCAATTTGTGTCTTATATTCCGTCCCGCTTAAGTGTCAGATTTAAAGTTTCGAAGCTCAATGAATGAACACATATTCTATTCTTATGGTAAACGTCTTTCATCTCTTGGTGATGTAAAATAAATATTGTTCTTGTCGTTACACGCGGGTCACGCAACACATGTACCTAAGTGGAGCAGTGGTTGTTAGTGCGTCAAATACTAACAACAACATCTAATCATCTAATACTCTGAACTTCTAACATGCTGACATATACCTTGTTGTAACCCACACGACATAGGAACTTACTTGTCTCATTTTTCCATCACATTATCCTTGAATCTCTCATAAGGATTGCATATATACATTGACTACACACACACACACACACACACACACACACACACAGACACACACACACACACACACACACACACACACACACCACACACAGACATTCCTTTTAGAGACCTTTGAGCTAAAATAGCGTTCCCTTTGGAGCACTTCGATAGCATAATTCTTAGTAAAGGCAAACAATCAAGCAGTTTTTAAGCGTTTCCTATTTTAGTATATAAATATCACATACACACGCACACACACACACACACACGCCTGCGTGTTCAAGTGGTTTAGCATGCTTGTCAGACCATCTCGCGGTCACGCATTCGATCCCCACTCGCTTCCGGGGATTTTTCACTGACAAATGTGGGCGGTTGCTGTTCCCCTTGAGCAAGGAGATGAGGTGAGTGTGGTGTGTGAAGTCCCACTATTACCCATAGATCGGTCAAAACGAGCTCCAATCTCGCAAAACTAACGATCGCGAGTCCAGCTCTCGTGGACAGTGGGTGATCACACACACACACACGCACACACACCACACACACACACACACACACACACACACAACACACACACACACACACACACACACACACACACACACACCAATAAAAAATAAACACGCTCTAGGATGTTAGTGGGACGGGGCGAGTGAGGGTGAGCGAGTAAATGAAACACGGTAGTTGGTCACCGCAGAGTTGTCTCGTGTGTGGAGAGTTGTAGCGCTGGGTTAAGTCTGCGGGGCAGCGAGGCATGGTTGTGTTTTAAGAGTTTTAATTAGTTTACTAGATTTATTAGTTTGTTTCGTTCGCGTAATCCAATGTCTTAAAGAATTTCAAAAATATTTAACTTCCCTCACATCGACACATAACAGGATAAAACGTACAGTCAGGCAACACAATTTTATCTTCAGTTAACGAGACATTAGTTCATAGTTTTGCTTGCCTTTCCGACACGCTGGCAGACGCACGGTACTTATGTTGCCGTTTTTAAAGAGTAAATTTAAGAGACTATAAATATGAGTTGCTAAGTGTGCGTTTAATTAATATCATATGTTGGAAGAAATGGCTTTGTGCTGGTAATGAGAGAGAGAGAGAGAGAGAGAGAGAGAGAGAGAGGAGAGAGAGAGAGAGAGAGAGAGAGAGAGAGAGAGAGAGAGAGAGAGAGAGAGAGAGAGAGAGAGAGAGTGTTTCATTCTCTCTCTCTCTCTCTCTCTCTCTCTCTCTCTCTCTCTCTCTCTCTCTCTCTCTCTCTCTCTCTCTCTCTCTCTCTCTCTCTCTCTCTCTCTCTCTCTCTCACGCTCACTATTTTTTCGCACATTACCATACATAATGTTAGATAGAAAAAATGCGTTAGTTTAAGTGTGTGCTCCTGAAGTAATACACATATAAAGGAGTAAACAAATAACATAACTTAAACACATAATATCTTGACCTTAATGGCAAAAACAATAAATAAATAAAGTAAAGAAAAATAAGGACTCGAAAAGGAAAATAAATAAAGTAATATACGATAAATAGTAATATAATAATAATAGTAATAGTAATAAATAAGTAATGAATAAAAGTAAAAATAAATAAAGACTCGAAAAAAAACCAATATGAGGTACGAAAAACATCTCTGAAAATATGCAAAAGAACGTAATTTCATACTTAAATCGGAAACTCTCGCTAAAAGAACGCAAATTCATAGTAAAATCGGAAACACTCGCTAAAAGAACGCAAATTCATAGTAAAATCGGAAACACTCGCTAAAAGAACGCAAATTCATCGTGAAATCGGAAACACTCGCTAAAAGGACGCAAATTCATCGTGAAATCGGAAACACTCGCAAAAAGAACGGAAATTCATAGTAAAATCGGAAACACTCGCTAAAAGAACGCAAATTCATACTAAAATCGAAAACACTCGCTAAAAGAACGCAAATTCATAGTAAAATCGGAAACACTCGCTAAAAGAACGCAAATTCATAGTAAAATCGGAAACACTCGCTAAAAGAACGCAAATTCATCGTGAAATCGGAAACACTCGCTAAAAGGACGCAAATTCATCGTGAAATCGGAAACACTCGCAAAAAGAACGCAAATTCATAGTAAAATCGGAAACACTCGCTAAAAGAACGCAAATTCATAGTAAAATCGGAAACACTCGCTAAAAGAACGCAAATTCATACTAAAATCGAAAACACTCGCTAAAAGGACGCAAATTCATCGTGAAATCGGAAACACTCGCTAAATGGACGCAAATTCATCGTGAAATCGGAAAACTCGCTAAAAGGACGCAAATTCATCGTGAAATCGGAAACACTCGCTAAAAGGACGCAAATTCATCGTGAAATCGGAAACACTCGCTAAATGGACGCAAATTCATCGTGAAATCGGAAACACTCGCTAAAAGGACGCAAATTCATCGTGAAATCGGAAACACTCACTAAAAGGACGCAAATTCATAATAAAATCGTAAAACTCGCTAAAAGGACGCAAATTCATAAAAAAATCGGAAAACTCGCTAAAAGGACGCAAATTCATAATAAAATCTGAAAAACTCGCTAAAAGGACGCAAATTCATAATAAAATCGGAAAAACTCGCTAAAAGGACGCAAATTCATAATAAAATCTGAAAAACTCGCTAAAAGGACGCAAATTCATAATAAAATCTGAAAAACTCGCTAAAAGGACGCAAATTCATAATAAAATCGGAAAAACTCGCTATAAGGACGCAAATTCATAATAAAATCGGAAAAACTCGCTAAAAGGACGCAAATGCATAGTACAATCGGAAACACTCGCTAAAAGGACGCAAATTCATAATAAAATCGGAAAAACTCGCTAAAAGGACGCAAATTCATACTAAAATCGGAAAACCTCGCTAAACGGACGCAGATTCTAATAAAATCGGAAAACCTCGCTAAAAGGACGCAAATTCAGAATAAAATCGGAAAACTCGCTAAAAGGACGCAAATTCATAATAAAATAAAAAACACTCGCTAAAAGGACGCAAATTCATAATAAAATAAAAAACACTCGCTGTGGCACCATTGAGGCAAAACAGCTCATAACGCGGCAACAGTGTAGGAGTGAACAGCCAATGCAGCAAATAACTACACAGGCAAAATGGCTTAATGGCTTATAAACGGGGTGGAAACGACCATTTCTAAAGCCTATAAAATGAGCTCACACTTCCCTCCTAGTCTGCCAAAATCCAAAACATACTTATACTCTGCTTTTTTTTAACGAGATGAAAATTCCTGACCCCTTGCTGCTTACTGACTGATATTTGATGGTAGGAGAAGGGAATACTATGCTTCTTCTAAATTTCTGTTGTATTTTATCGTAGTTGACCATATTATCTGGTAAAACTAGGCATAATTTTAAGCATGAGACCTTAAGATAGAATGGAATTTTCGCCTCGTTAAAAAAAAATATACCTGGTGGGTGTGGACACTTAAATATTTGCAGAACATATTTGCTGTGAGTTATTCTTCGCATCTTCTTTCCCATTATAGTGTCCGTCTTCTCTCTGTCTTTCTGTCTGTCTACTTTTTTTTTATCTCTTCTTTTCCCAGACTGGTTTTTTTCTAGTTGTCTGAAAATTTTGTCTGTTATTCGTTTTATTTTGGTTGTCAGATTATGTGTATTTTCTGTCTATCTCTGATTATGTCTCTCTCTCTCTCTCTCTCTCTCTCTCTCTCTCTCTCTCTCTCTCTCTCTCTCTCTCTCTCTCTCTCTCTCTCTCTCTCTCTCTCTCTCTCTCTCTCTCTATTCTCTCTCTCTATCTACACAAAAACCATAAAACTAAATAATCATTCCCTTCCTCCTATTGTCCCCCCTTCACTACCACCCCCTCTCCTCCCTCCTCCTTCCTTCCCTCTTCCCATTCTCCCTTCAATCTCATTTCTACCTACACAACAACAAGATAGAAGGTATGTCCATAAATCTAAACCAACGTCCTTTTTTTCTCCCCAAACACATGTCCAGGCTTGGTGAGTGTTCAGCTGGTGGGAGTGTTTGCTTGGCTACTGGTGGAATTCCCTGCTACTAAGGAAGGTCATCCCTACCGTCTTGTGGCTGTGCTGACGTGTGGCATCTCCAACATCTCTCTGATTCTCTCCTTGGGGTATAACATGGTGCTCATCTTACTGTGTACCGTGTATGCTTTCAAGACACGTAAGATACCGGAGAATTTCAACGAGGCGAAGTACATTGGGTTTACCATGTACAGTACGTGTATTGTGTGGCTGGCGTTTGTGCCCATCTACTTCGGGACTAACAATGATTATAAGGTGAGTGCTTTATTTATTTATTTATTTATTGTTATTATAATTTTTACAT